>JALMQS010000185.1:301574-889329 GCA_024734495.1 Forficula auricularia
TAAAACCATCCTTTCATTATTTCCAATATATATAACTTTACAAACAAATGAACACACATCACATCTTTAATTAAATACTAATTATACTATAAAAGATGTGATGTGTGTTCATTTGATTGTAAAGTTATATATATTGGAAATAATGAAAGGATGGTTTTATTTTTAAGCTGATGATGACATGAATGTAGATGTCGAAACGTCCTGATATAACAATAAAATAAAAATAAATGAAAAAAATATAACCGTGTTATTATTTTTTGGAAACAAAGAAAATCAACACCTATTCTAAAAGAGAATTAAGATCCTCGGAAAATAAATAAATAAAATTCTCAGATCCAATCTTATAAATAAAAATATTTTATTTGTATTAAATGAAAGTAAAAACGAATTCCAACAAAAATTTTTGGTTACGAACTTTCATAGTAACATTAAGATTCCTAAAGTTTTTGCAAGAAAAATAATAATAATTTACTAATAAAATATTTGTATTTTAACTATATTTAATGTTATTTAATTATTTAATAGCAGCTTTAGCTAATAAAAGAAAATGTTTTTTCCTTTAAGAAATATCAGTTATAAATTCTTTCCTTTTCTACTGCTACAGCTAACTGTTTAAAACACTACTGATAGTTTTTCTCTATTAATGAATATATGTACATATAAAGTGATACATTTGATACACCATGATATAATATTTTTCATATAGAATCATCGCTCAACCGTGGGCTGACCATTTAAAAGTTTACATTTAAGGATACCAAAGCTATCTGAAATATTCCGAAAAAGTGTCTTCTTTTCCTAATTAGGACATTGATAAAAGTAATTTATTACTCACTTTATTACAAGAGGAAATAAATGAACTTTTATCATTTTTTACTTTATTATTTATTAGTAGGCATTTTCACAAGTACAAAATTATTTATGAATGTAATATTTCTGTTGATTTAATTTCTAAGTAAAAGTAAAATCCTCTATTTGATAATGCCAATTCAAAAATTTTAACCCTTTAAAAATTAGAAAAAATTAAACTTTTTAATGTCTATATTTATAAAACGTAAAACTCTTTATAACTTAATTAAGATAAAAATATTTAAAAAATGAGTAAAGAGAAACAATTTTTTTAAGTATTTCATCATTCGCGTCCATATTTTATTAATTATTTTAAAATCGCAGGGAAGTGGACAAAAAATCAAACAATAGAGTTAGTTATTTAATTTACCAGATCTTTCGTCACTTTATTGAGACTCCATCAGTGGCTCATTTAATATAACTCTTTGTCAAAAATCTCTCAACTCTAAGACAGCCAGCAACGAACATTTTCCATTAAAACATAATTAAAACATTTTAAAAACAATATTAGATTGTCTAGTCCTTTTTTTAAGAATTTGTAGTTCATATAGTATATAGTTATATATAGTTCATATAGTATTTAATTTTGAAGTGTATTTTCTCCATAAGTCGATATAAGAATTTTAAGGCTACTCGAAAAAATTTGGTAACGCACGCATGCACATACTAACAGAAATTGTGACAAAACATTTATTATCTCGAAAAATATAATTTTTTCGATGTTCACTAATTTAGGCTTTTTTGTAGAGCAAAACGAAGGAAAAAAAAACACTTTTTTCATGCACGATTACAATAATTGACCATACCCTGTATGATAAAGTAAAAATAATACAATAGAAGAAGCACTATTGATTACGATAATTTATTTAATTATAAGCGCTGAGATTGAGAAAAAAAAATTCACACACTGGGTTCTTGAGATCGAAATTATTGTCATATTTATATATGAACTGAAAATTACTAAAGTTAGTAACATCAGTAATAAAAAAAACAAAGCTTTCCTATGAGGGGCTCAGAGCAACAATAAGATTTTTATCAATAAAACGGATGTAGTCTTCATTCAACTACTTGTCTTGCTCAAAAACAAAGCTCCAGGTCCATGTTTTATGAGTCGTCAAGCGTCATTCAATTGATATGAAATAATCCTGATATGGGGGCCGAGTTGGCCGAGCGGTTAGCGTACAAGCCTACTAATCAAGCGGACCTAGGTTCAAATCCGACTCAAGGAAACCGGCTAAAAATCTGATCCCTACATAGATCTTCATTCAACTACTTGTCTTGCTCAAAAACAAAGCTCCAGGTCCATGTTTTATGAGTCGTCAAGCGTCATTCAATTGATATAAAATAACCCTGATATGGGAGTTGGCCGAGCGGTTAGCGTACAAGCCTGCTAATCAAGCGGACCTAGGTTCAAATCCGACTCAAGGAAACCGGCTAAAAATCTGATCCCTACATAGAAGACAAAATTTAATAATGGTATCGTAAATTGGCTGATGGCTAAAAAGGCCGAAAAGTAAAAAAACACATGGTAGCACCGTCGCTCTAGATGTCTTATTCAGCTCTTATTGTCTTTAAGATGTCTAAAAGATACCCTGACGTCTGGAAAACATCTTCTAGATCAAGTGTACTACCAGGGAAGTATTAAGTAAACTCGCCATCCACACATAACGTTTTGTCTGGCATTATCTGACGACAAAACGTTACGCGTACACCAACCATAAGATCTCTGACGCTATTTTAGTTTCGTTCATTGTTTTTTGAAAGTAGAGTATTTTTTAATTAATCTATATATCCGGTAATATATTCATTTAGAAGAGTCATAATGTAATAGAGATGAGCTATTCAGAGTTAATTAATTTAAAAATAGATTCAACGGGATAAGAAGGTATCCATGGATTTAGAGACCTTCTGTTGGATGATACTCTAATTATATCGAGTCCAATAAAAATAAATTTGAGGTTTGGCAAATGTAGTGATGGATGAGGGTTGAAGGTGCGTGCAGGATTGAGGGCTCCGCTGTTCACCTGGACTCGATCATACCTGGGCGATGTTTACTTTCGGGTAATAGCCTATAATTTGACTGTCACTCATCGCTCCAAAGAGCACAAAGAAGCAGCAACAGGGTGTTTGCTAAAAGTAGATCCATTTAAAAAATTCATCCGATTAAAATACACAATTCACTTTATTAATATTAAGTAAATAAACCGCGCAAGTCAAATAATTTATTAAATAATTCTGACAGTTAATTCTACATATCTATAGGTAGAGAAAATTATTTTGCATAAAAAGGAGAAATGAAATTGATCACCCGGTAGGATTCGAACCTGCGATCCCCATTCATTTAAAAATAACAATTAATCAATTTTATTAAATGATGGAATTTTAAGAGAGTAAAGAATTAGATAATTAAATAAGTATAGTATTCATCGATTGTGACGTTTCGGCTTTAGGAAAAAGTTCCTCAGGCTCCAATTCAAGATCAAGAGCTTGGGGAACCTTTAATTAAAGATTGATAATGTCCTGTGTGTCTACCCTTATTTATTTATATGATACTTGTTAAAAGTTCAATATTTGACAATAATATTTTTTACATTATTCTTGTTAAACATCTATGTACATGAAATATCACCTAAATCACCAAGAATAGAAAAAACGAGGGGTGAACCGTGATATAATATCGTGTACACCTACTTCCACTTGCACTTTCATTTCCAAGTAGAAGACAATAGATGAAGGGCCATTATCTAATGAATTCCAAAATAATTCCACATAATTCCAAAGACGGTGTACACCTAATTCCAATCGCGGCTCACCTCTCGGAAAAAAGCTGTTATTATTAAAAATAAGTTTAAAAGTTTATATAAAAATACTTTCTAAAATTCATATAATTTGGTTTAAAATTAAATTATATGAGTGTGAATTAGTTTGCCAGGCTTTTATAAGTTTCAAGGGTTTCAGCCGACGCGAAGAATTCGAATTACACTAATCGCTTGTCAAATTTTAGTTGTTCATGTTTGATACCTATTATCTTATTTTCAAAAGAGTATTTTGGGCATCTGCTAATCTCCATCTTTGATAAAAAGAAAACCCTGAAGATGTGTGAGAGAGTGTCCATATTAGGCATCCCAATTGCATCTGATCTGTCTTGGAATGAAAGAATTTCCTCTGGGGTGAAATTTGCAGCAAGGGAAATTGGCTTCTTATTCAGGTCCAAGGGATTTTAAATTAGAAAAATATTGGACCACTTCATTCGCCAAAACGTTTGTCCCTATGACTTCAAGGAACCGAAACTCTCTCCCGACCTCCGTTTTTCTCTATACTCATAACCATCAAACCTTCAAAACCCGGATGCACACAGATACCTACAGCTCCAACCTTTCTCTTTTTCATCGGAAAGGGCCTTTCGAAATCTACAAGGACTGCAACTTCTTAGTGCGCCCCTTGTTAAAAAAACAGCATTGTGAACACTTGTTTAGACAGTTTAGTGGGGGTGGGTTTAATGATAGAATGAAAGATTGTTCAAAACAGTCAAAAAAAGTTTGCTATTATTGGCCAAATTAAATTAATTCATTTTAAAACTTGCTAGACCACTAAATGTTACTTTCTTTTAAGAAAAGCGTTTTTTAATCTTTGAAAAAAAATGTCTCAAAATAATATGTAGGTAAAATTCTTTATCAAAATTTAAAAGTTTTTTATTTTCCATTTATGGACGAAATAAAAAATAGTGCAATGGAAGTTTATTTGAATCATTTATGTCATGAAAAGTTATTTCCATAAATTTAGGTATTCAGAGGAATGACTTACAAAGAATAAATTCAAGTAACTCTTGAATGTCAGGCTAATCAGAAATTCATGGAGTTCCTTTGACATTTTTAAAAGGCATTTGTAACTCGATTTGGTCGTTAATTAAACTCTATTATGCCATTAGCTTTTTGCTTTTAATTAATTGTCTAAATTATGTTGAGTCTTTTCAATTACTAAGATAAAAAAAAAATACCATAAATGAAGAAAAAACTGGCGCTCTGTTTATCATTATAATGAAACTTTTGTAGGTCTAATAACTTGTTTTAATACGCTACTCTTTAGGCTGCACGAGTTTATTCCAATTGAAAGTAAAATTATCTAATGATTTCTGTTTATAAAAATAAATAAATATTCCAGTGGAATGTGAACGACTAGGACAGTCGAACACAAGTTGAGAAATAAATTCATTTATCCATTCAAGTGATTCGGAAGACAATATATTATTATACATCAATTGGACTTCAATGTGTTTTACGTGTGTTGGGCGAAAAGACCATAAACAGCCAATAAACGTTTTTTTTTGTTTTTAATAGTAATTCTACCTAGGATAATAAAAGAAAAGTAAATTTTTTTTTTTTTGAAAATTATTATTTACTATGAGTTTTTCGCTAGGTCACTTGTTTCACATGTAAGAAATAAAAGAGAGAGAGAGAGAGTTTTCTTAATACATATATATATTTCAAGCTGTCAACCCATGGTCAGGAGATACAGAAATATACTATATATATATTTAGAAAACTCTCTCTTTTATTTCTTATCCGTGAAACAAGTGACCTATAACTCATAGTAAATAATAATTTTCCAAAAAAAAAAATATTTTTACTTTTCTTTTATTAAAATATATTTCGCCTCGCACCAAAAGCAGACTCTTTAAAAATTACTACATAGGGTAAAAAAATACGATACGACTAACGCCGAAATATTAATCTTCCTAAAGAATTTTTAATAAAATGATTATCATTTAAACAGAGGGGCCACAGGCGGGGGGGGGGGCTAAGACGCAGAATGTGTCATTGAAATTTTTGTGTGTCAGGGGGGGGGGGGGCATTTTAACATTATATGCTAAAAAAAACCCGGCCAAGTCTTATAACTTCAACAAATGGTAATAAAAAACTCTTCAAATTCTTTAGAAGTTAATAAAATGGAGGGGGGGGGGGGGGGGTACTTTTCTTGAAACTGTGGGGAGTCATGAAACTAGGGGGTAGCAACCATGATTTAAAATTCTGATGATTGCCCATTGTATAGATACCTACTTTCTATATTATTTTGTACAATTATATTGGCTTATTTAATTTTTATTATCCATGTTTCAGGAAAGAGATTATAAAATGATGGTTTTGTGTACAAACTATTAAAAATTAGAAAAACCACAATTTTGGAAATAAAAATCTCTCGGCATCAAACAATTCGGAAGACACTTCTCTAGAGTAGGCAAATTCAAAGGGGTTGATTATTTTATTAAAAAATTAAATAAGTTTGTTTTTTATTAGATTAATGTAGTTTTAGTAAAAGGGAGGTACTACAATTTTGACATTCTATACTAAATTGACCACCCTAGGATGGCAAAGTAAATTACTATAAACAGGGGCGTTTCTGACCCATTGTGCCCCCTGGTGAAAGTTAGTATTTGCCAGTCTTTCTGAAAAATACTAGAAAATAACGCTCGCTCAAAAACTAGTGTCAATATGAAATCGAAATTTCACATGTAGTTTCTGTGCATTGAGATTAAGAGCTGACTAGATTTTGGTTGAAATCGAGCCAAAAATTAAGGCGGGCGGGGGTTCTATTTTATTCAATTTCTCTATACCTTCCCCAAGCAAATTTGGACCTGGGATTGTGGACAATAGAGTTCGCCGCCCACTTCCAACATATACAATGAAACAATTTGTACTATCAAAATTCCAGACGACGATTCTCTTCGATTAGGGCTCTCTGGCTTATATTGACATTTTTCAAAAATAAATTTAAATAATATTTTCTTAAAATTCTTGATATTATATCAATAACTAAGTTTAATTTTCTGGCCTGGACTTTACATGTCCGCCCCTCGAGCTTGAACGCCGTGGTGTCTTGCACCACCTGAACCACCCTGTAGGCACGACCCTGACTATACATCTATACTTACCATTTTACCTTGAGCTAACCTTAAGGACTATACTAAAAGTTTGGTTGGTTTATGGAAATACACATGCGAAAAATATTGGTTATTTGGTATCTTCATTTAACCTTTTAATAAAGGAAAAGATACATTAGGGAAATATCGCTTTGCAGAATAACTGATTTTTACAATAGGTACTTTTTTCATTGAATTCTTATTTTCAATGAAAGGAAAAACGAGTAACTTTATTGGACATTCTAATGAGCGTGAGTTCGCAGAGTTCGCTTTGCTTTATTACACGACTAGTCGTAAATTCGTAGTGTAACTTTCAGTGGCAAAAACGCGAAACATTGATGGGTGTGCAAGAGAAGTCGGCCTCTCAACCATTCCCTTTCTTCCCATTGTCTTCCCGCGAGTTATGACTCTAATCATGGCGCGTCAAAAAATTCATGTCTCATAATTGCTTAACAATCGAAAAGAAAATTTATTGCTGATGTTCTAATGATCTTAGCGATGAATCGAGAAAAGAAAAAATCAGATCAGATTTTTATTAGACTTTGCTAGGAGAGCCTATTTTCAGACTAGTAGATGTAAACCTATTATAAATCGTTTTGAATTTCACTCGATGATATATTTAGAATATTAGGTTTGGTTTATTTGTAATGTTGAGAAATTTTAATGTGTGAAATGGCTTTCAGTTGTCATGTGTTTTATAAATTAAATGTAAAAATCTTTCATTTTATGCTCTACCTCATATATTAAAATTAAGGCTTAGTTATAACTCTAATTCAATAAGAAAATATAGTTTTCTAAAATTAAAATCCTTCAATCGTAATTATATTTTCACAAGGATATTGGAGTTATTGAATCTTAATAATTTATAAGTATGAAAATGGTCACTTAAGACTAAATAGATAGAAGAGAGTATTATTATTATTATTTAATTTTTAATCTTAGATGATTTTGTCAAGCGTACACACAGATTTGAGTTGGTGATCTTTAGTTTTCAAGTGGTTTCAAATGTTACTATAGTTATATCGCACAATCTTGATGTTAGCAATATAGTCTGGATAGAACATTAAGTTCGATTCAAAGACGAGGCAGTTTACCCATTAAAAAAGATATTCATTTGTATTTAAGTAATAACTCAAACATCAGTACTTTCAACATCAACATACTGATTCAGCCAGGCAAGATTCAATGACCTTCTTCTCAGCTGTCCAGAACCCACTATTTGGAAGAAATTCATGGACAATTGGACACATCTGCAAACTTAAGAACATACAAAATACATCAGGGGAAGATGGTATCATTGCGGAGTTATGAAAGAATCTTGGTCCAAATATTCCCTTGAGGAGGCTTTGCGTAATCCTAAGGGTCCATATGCAACTAATAATAAGAATAACTCAAACAATAAAATAAACATTTTTTGAATTTTAGTTTTATTTTACCTTTTTGCTTTTTTAAAAGAGCTCTGACCCTTCGTTTATTTTATAAATGAGAAGCAAACGTACCCTTCGTGGCTACCTATAGTAGCTCTGTTTGCTTTTGTAAATTAGAGAGAATGATTGTTTGCTTCTAAATTGCTATCAGGATGGGAAGAAAATGGCAAAGTGAATTCAAGTCTTATGTATTTTAAAGAGTTTAAAAAATAGCGCCTGGAGCTGGATATAAAACCAAACTTGATGCATATTTTGCTTCAGATAAGAGGTAATTTAGTCGTACTGAGAGAGCTAAGACTCTAGCCTAGAGTGAGGCATAATATTGATAATTTCTCTCGAAATTCCATGTATTGAATTTCGGATCCAACTTTGAATCTGATACAACCTCTGAATGAATATTAATTACATCTTATTCTTCCAATATGCGAGTCAATCCTGACATGTTGCACATTCTTGCACACTTAACATTAAACAGATAAAAAAAAATAAGATCAAATGTCTAAAAGATGTCTCTAACATTTCGCATTAGGATGGTCTTTATTTTGGGTATTTTAGAATTTTTACAGTGACAGAGGCTCATATGGTTCGAAATAAACAAAAAATATATCTCCCAAGTTTTAAGTCTCTATCTCAATTTTAACCTGTGCCGCAAAGTGATGCAAGTTTCCCATCTAAATAACATGGGGTTTTTGGCATTGAACGAACAATTTTTTATTATTTCAAAAAATTTGAAACTCTGTAGATTTTATCCTTATTATAGTTTGAATATATTTTATAAATATATCCTTAAATAATTTATTCTTTATTTAATATCTATGCCAATATTTTTTTTCATCAAAAAGTAACTTATAAAAAACTTTTCTAATTCTCCTGGAAATCTGTATTTCTTTTCTGAAACTTTGCTATGATATGTAATAAAATATTATAAATAAATTTTAGAAATTGTTTAGAATGAATTATATGTCTTTTTATTTGTTAATTGGAAGATTTAAAAGAAAAGGACATTTAATATTTTTTTTGGAAACATGAGATCTGGAAAAATATTATTTTCGACCTGTCCTGTCCCCACTAACCCGAACCTTTTTTTCTCGAGTTGTTAGAACCCTCAGTGTGTAGTCCATAAGGAGAATGATATATTGACGGGCAAAAAAAAAACACAAACAAACAAAAGGAGATGCTAAATGAAGATATTCCTAATAAATAATATAATAAATTTAATAAATAAAGAATTTTCAAAATAAAAAAATAAATAAATAAATAAATAATGAATCTTTAAATAAATTTTGTGCTTAGGTAATTAATAAATCTTTAGGTATCAATATTGAGTAGATAAAAACATTTTCCATGATAAAATATTCAATGTCTGAGGAGTGAATTTCATAAAAAAATAAGACCTTCATAATGTTTTGAAAGAGAAATTTTAATTTAAGTAATGTCCCATGCAATGTAGTTAACACTGTCTAAACGCCTAAAACATATGCAGCCAAACACTCCGTTATTGCAAAGCAAAGCCTACCCTGAGGGAGTTTATAAATTTTTTTTTATTACTTATTATATTTTTTTTAACAGCTCTAGCAAATAAACATAAACATCAACGGATCATTGCAAGTCTATCCATAGTCATTTGAAATAATAATATGTTTATTCCTTTATTAATTTCCATTATTAATCAGATACCTATCACTGGCAATTTGAAGTCAATATTGATTAAAATTTAAAAATAGCCATCGATTCTCATCTAATACTTAGGAATAACTATTCTACAATCGTTTCTATTATTATTAGTAACCAGTGCTGAAGACATGGAGGAATCGACTTCAAATAAAAAATAGCGATCGATTTAAATAGATCTGTTGTAAACAGTAGGTAAGCTGAAATTTGGCACATATGTTTATGCTAATACAATGTACTACTGCTAAGTTACAACTTTTTAGCTCTATCTGTTTACCAAATCGCAAAACAGCCTTAGGGGGATAAGCAGGGTAAAAATGCCTTTTGTAAATATCTTAATGATATTCAATGGATATGTAGATACTATAGAAATATAAAGATCCTGAAAATTGCAGGCCTTAATCTATATTGTATACTGTATTCTGTATTGTATGATGAGTGTGAATGATAACGAATGATTATAATTGCAGCCAATTCCCATTTTTTTTTGTAGACCATGAAGAAGGAGCGAAAAAAGTCTCCAAAACGTCGGAAATTGAATAGAATTAAATAATTTATGGACTGCCTTTCATTATAACCTACTTATTAGACAATAGAACATTTTTTTTTAAATTTTTTCCTCCAAATGAATAACTATGGTAACTTACATCCTTTATAAGGAAATAATCAATTGATTAATTTATATTAAATTACTCATGAATCTTTAAAATGAATTATTAAAACGAAATAGAATTTCCATTGATTTTTATTTTTAGGAATCCAAACTGATGATTTATTTGTTTTTCTCAATGTCAGAGTGAATGTCAGCAAGTATTGTAGTTTAAAGATTCAAAGCTCCATGTCCAAAGTCGTCTTTTTTCTAGAATCATAATCAATCCTGGCAATGACGTCCCCAAGGAAACCATTTTGAAATGCAAATTGTCTGTCTGTCCTCCTGAACATGTCCTGCTGTCTCTCTTCTCTCTCTCTCTCTTCTCATGACCTTCCGCCATTGTCTTGTCTATCAGAAGGCCGTCAAAAAACGCTGGCTTATTTTTTGAAAATACCCTGACCAGACGTGACTTTCGATTAATTTATCTAAATTTCATTTTTTTGTTTGTTTTGGTTTTGTTCTTACCATAATCCCTACCATTCCTTTGAATAAACTTTGTCACATAAATCCTTTACTTTTGATCTTCTGAATAATGTATTTGAAATTTAAGAGATGGAACTTTGAATTAACTAGAGAGCAGAGAGTAACATTTTTTAAATATTTCCAAAAAAATAATGTACTAATCTAGTGATTATACTTAGGGCTTCGCACGAGACTAGTCGAGAGGAGATTTGAGAAAATATCGTCTCGGTCTCGTGAAATGTCAAAAAAGACAGTATCGTCTCAGTCTCGGTCTCGTCTCGTCGGGGCTAGTCTCGTATGGTCTCGTTTGGTCTCGCCAAGTATTGTTACATTCTTATTTTTTATAGTGTAGTAAAAATATAAAAAAATTAAATAAATGAAATTAAATTTGTCCCTTTCGAAGAAATATTTCACACGATATTTATTATTGAAAAAGAAACACGTGTTTTTTTAATTAAATTTCCCTTGTATTGAATAGACCGAGGGGTGAACCGCGACCTAATATGTACTACACCTACTTCCACTTGTACTTCCAAATATTTCCAAGTAATTCCAAATATTTCCAAGTACTTCCAAATATTTCCAAGTACTTCCGAAATACTTCCAAAGAGGTGTACACCTACTTCCAATCGCTGATCACCCCTCAGAATATCCTAATTGCTAAAAAAATATATATGAGTTAAAAATAGATTATCATTGTAAAATTGTAAAAATTGTGCATTGCGGAGAGTCTTTGACCAAGTTTTTACAATATTTATTTTCAATAAATTTAAAAATATATTTTCATTTATTCAATACAATATTCTTTTTAACCACTCAAAAAATGGTTACGATACAACGAGACTAGACACTAGACTCTCGCGGAATCGTCTCGTGCGAAGCCCTAATTATACTGATTGTATTATCTTCTATCTTACAAAAATGCAAAAAAAAAGCATTAGAACCATTGTCCAGTCTTTAGAGGGGAGCAAACGGGTCAGTTCCCCTGATATTGAGAAAAATTACTGCTGTGAACCATTTTGTCTGATTTTGGTACAGTGAATTGTAAATTTAATATTGATATAATTATTTATCAACAAGCGTTCCATTTCCAGCTCCTTCTGGGAAATGTTCTGCGGAGGCACATTACGGGAGAAAAGTTAAGGCTGAAGCCATCTAGAGTGCACATGTTTAATTCGAAAATTTCATAAGAATGCACGACCTTTCGACACCTAGTTCTGGAGTCGTTTTTCATTTGGCCAGAGAACTTGAAAACGACCCCAGAGCTATGTGTTCAAACACTGTAAGTTCTAATGAAATTTTCAAATAAAAAATAAGCTGCAGGATAAAGACAGCTTCAAACTGTGACGAAATGTCGAACATTATGATGAGATTTGCTCATGAAAAATGTGCAGTCTATAACATATCAGCTGATGCTGTACTTTCCATAAACTACTCAAATCTGCACATTAGTAGAGCTATAAATAAGTCAATTATAGTATAATTTCTACGACTTATTATGGAAACAATAGCCACAGCTTTGGTATGTTAAAACGTTGCAGCACCCAATTGTTTCATCGCATCATTCAGGGGGTCTGACATGAGCTCGTTAGTGTTTTAATTTTTGATATTTTCCCATGCATCCTCCTACGGGATGACCCGATTCATGAGACTTTCTTTTAACAATGTACACATAAGTAGGGGAAAATATAATTAAAATTTTGAAAATTTACACCTATGACTTTTAGAAAATTGAATTGTCTCTCTTTCCATTCATTAATCCTTCAAAGCCAAGGCCCCTAATACTTTCGGCTCCAACCATAGCTACTAAATAATCCCTTAGTTCCAGGAATGAACGAGGTATTGAGACTTACAGTTTCTGCATCTTATTGCATCCTTATTATGAAATTAAAATAAAATAATTAAATTAAAACCCAGTATAAAAACGGTTCAGAATTATTATGCTGATTTTACTGCACTTTCTCAGTATTGCTGCTGGAAAACTTTCACACCTATCCCTTGGATGGACTGGGATTAGGTTCGGTCGATGCGGAAAGAAAATTCATCCTGGCCCGCATGTCGTTTCTGATGCTCTTAATCCAGGAATTTTCGCACAATGTGGCATGTCTGAAGAATCGCGATCTTCTGGGTCGTTTTAAAGGTCCAATTTGGCATGCCTATCTTCTCTAAATTCTAATTATATTATTAATATTATTATTTACTGATATTAATGCAAGGAGATGTTACACCCAAAAGATGTTACATCAAAAAGGTGTGACTTTTACATAATAGGTATACTTGTATATATCTCAGGATTGATTCGCTTCGTGAAAAGAGAAAAAAATTTCAGGGATTGGGTTAGATCGAATGAATATTTATTATAGGTGGCTGAGAAAATAGAAATAGGAAGGGAGTTCATTCTCTAGGTATCATGGGATAAACGAGTTGAAAAATGGGTTTGTTCAATTTGTATCCAATTTGACCGCTAAGGGGAGATGAATAATTGAAATACGTGTGTTTCGTACAAAAAATAGTTTAGGGGAGGATTCTTGACTTTATTTTGTCAGAACAAAGAACATAGAAGTATTTACATATAACCTATCATTACATTAACAAAAAAAATGATATAAAATGTTATTGAAATAGTAAAAGCTCGAGTTTTTAATTTTTGCAAATGATGCAAAATGTTGCATGTAGACGCTATTATAAAATATAGTGATTGCGTGAGGCAGTCCAGTTTTCAATTATAGATTGAATTTGAAATTTCGTTATTTATTCATAAAGAAATGGATCTCTTGGGCTTAGGAATTTTGAAAAACCCACATTGTGATAAGTTAACAATATATATTTCTAAACAAAAACCTTCTTAGAACAGTGTGCTAGAGGACTGCGGTGGTCAAAGCGTCGATTGAATTTGAATGGCTGAAGGGGCCCATTATGTGTCCGATTGAGCATTAAAAGAGCTTGTTAGCTAAGTAAATAGCTGAGAGGCAGTCGGTTTGAGGCCCGGGGCCTGCGGGGGGCGAAGACCCCGGGGCAACCCGCTGGGCAGGCGTGCGCCCCTGGCGCCAGAGACCCTGCCCTTTGTGGGGGGCACCAGCCAGCTCAGACATTTATTCTAAATCCTATCTCTTATCAGACTTGAATCGGAAAAAAGTAGATTGGATATTTATTAATTATAAGTTCTAGAGTTCAAGATACTTTTAATTGTATGAAAACAAATTCAGGCAACCTAGCAATTAACGCAAATGGACATTAAATTTATTATTATTATTATCTAAACAAAACACAAAACTTAGATATATATTTTTTTTAGATAAAAATTAGTCATTGACATCAAGGTTAAGATAGTATTTTTTTTTCAATTAAATTATGGCCAAATTATATTAATTCATTACCTTTTCAGCAAAATATGATACGTACGTTTCATTTGTAAAAGCTTCATTAGCAATTACATTTTTTTGGTAAGTGAAATTTTTCTAAATTTTGAAAATTTTCGGTTGCGCATGGCCAATTCATTTTTTTTTTTTTATTAATATGAATGAAAAAATCTTTGAAAAAATAAATATTTCAAGGATCGGCCCGAATATGTAGGTTTTTAAAATCTTATTTTAAGGGTTATAAAGGAAACTAGACAAGATTGATTTAATATACAGGGATTTAAGAGAGTTTACTTGCCAAAGCAAGCGGATATTAGGCTTTTTATAAATAAAGAATATCTAATTCTATCTTTATGCGGAAATATCCTTCATTGGCCTACCCTCATGGCTGTTTGGATTCAGTCTACTAGGAGACCATAGTCAAGGTCTGAAAAACAATAGCAATACGAGTGTCAGAAATATATTTTCAGGCCTTGACAATGGTCTCCTAGTAGACCGAAACCAAACACCCATGGTGGCCGGCCAACAAAAAATATTTCCGCATAAAGATAGAATTAAATTAAGTGGATATCGATGAGGCAGTCCAAAAAAAGAAGAAGATAATTTACACTATCTTTTTATTCATAAAACCGACGTTTCGGAGGCTATTCCCTCCTTCTTCAGGGTTTTGACTGCCTCATCGATATCCACTTAATTCACTTATCAGTCCGTCTCCAAAAATTACTCCAATCTTATAGAATTAAATCTACTTTATTTATAAAAAGCCTAATATCCGCCTACTTTGTCAAGTAAACTCTCTTAAAATCCCTGTATATCTATCTTATTTTAAGGTTTCAGTAGTTAGGAAAAATTTGTTTCAGGAATTCCATTATTTCTAGCCCCATGCTTTCTCAGTTGATCTTGCAACTTTCTCCAGATATTCTCTTGATTACTTTCACCTTCTTCTCTTTTTTCACTGTTCTTTCCATATCTTCCGAGATTATAAATATTACTATATCGTGCTCTAGTCCAATTTTTCCTTCACTCTCCTGCATTTTTCCATTTAAAATAACTCGCTCTTACAATTCCTTCCTTGATTCTTTTATCTATTGGGAAATTCATTGAGTTGTCTAGTCTAGACCAATGTTCTTGCAGTTCTTGTTTTATCATTTTTTTAGTCCTTTTTCCATTCTATCCCTGGTCTTCACCGTTTCCCAGTCCAATATTTTTGTTGGTATCTCTGGTTCTCCCCATTCTTCTGAAGTTGACACCCCTTCTTAGCTAATTCTTGTTTTTAATATTTCTAATTATTTCTTTTAAGCATACTTTTGGCCATCCTCTGTTTTCCTTGTCTTTTATGCTTATTAAATAATTGCCTTATCTTTTCACCTGATATGATATTCATTTAATTCTTCCAATCTCTTTTCTCCATATGTAATCAGATGGGTTCCTCTTTACACCCATTATCAATTTGAACTATTCTCCTTGAACTTTTTCTATTTTCTTCTTCTTCTCCCATCCCCAAATTTCTACTCCATAGATTAAAAAGGATTTAATCAGCGACTCGAATAAGTATATTTTCTTATTTATATCTCTGTGCTTTGGTCTCTTGATTACGCTCCAAGTATAGTAGTATATATGATTTACGTTTAAAGAGACACCTCCAGCAAACAAAAAGTGTTGATGAAAAAATAATTTTTTGCGAACCCAGAGTGAGGTAAGTACCGTTGAAAATCTCTTTTAAAATCCTTTTAAACATGTTTTCAACTAATGTTTTTATTTGACCCCCCAATAGTATCTTAAGTACTCATAAATTTACTATCAGTGTGCTCTCTAATTTTGCAACAAAAATTAATTAAATTATCTAAGTGTGAATTGTTTTGATGAAAATTTGGTCCCTATTACTGGGTGATAGATGAAATATGGTAGATAAAACCTTTGGAACTCTCGGTATGTGTACTTAGTAGTATATTTTTTTAAAAATAAATAATATACATTTTGTAAATATATTGTTTCCGCATAGTTAGTAATAATGCGTTTAACAAATAAAAAGAGTTTATCCACATTTAATTCTATATTTATCTGGCGATTTAGTTAAAATATGCGCGAATATGTGATATAAGAATTCTTTTAAAGAAAAAATTTCCCATACCCTTCGCGTATTATATTTATACGCATTACTTAAAAAGGAGCACGATGAAATATAAAAGAAAATAAATTTCGCATCGCAGTCATATAGTCTGGATGGAATTTTCCCTCCATATGAAATAAAAAATCACAAACATTTTGCTTATCCGCGAATGCTCTCTAATGGTATTTTAATTAGATAACATCCAAAAAAAAAAAATGTCCAAATATTTGGAGATAGAATGGAACTTTTCTTAATAGATTTATTCCTGAGTTAACAATATCATTAAATTTCGAATAAATGAATATCATTAATCTTCGTGTTTGATTTTTTTTATTTTGATTTATAAACCTTCCGTAGAGAAATAGTTTAGCGATTTTTGATTTTGACTTCAACTTAAGACATATTATAAGTTAAAGTATTCGCCTCTCTAAATGTTCACATTTCGATATCTTCAAACTTCATTTAGATAAAATTTACTTTTACTTTTTAAACTCTAAATAAATGAATAATCGTTTAGTTTACCCATAACTCCAAAAATGTCCCAAAGTTCTTGGTGTATGTGTGTTTGTTATCAGCAGCTAAATCTGGTTTAAAATTTTGGTACACTACCAAAATTTTAAACCTAGCTCTTGACCAGAAGGAGTGCAGCAAGGTTTTGGTTTAAATTGGTTAACTGGTTTGCGCTTCAAGCATTTTTAAGTTTTTGGCCAATTTATGAAAAAGGGCTTATTTTTTAAGAATTGCTATGCTTATTTGTTATTATAATTTTTTACTTGTACAACGCGTTTAATATATTTTTCCTAGATAGATCTCAGCGTCAGCAAATCGCGGAGCAATGAAATTTGAACCTTAAGCTAAATATCGGCTAAAGGAATTGCAGCAAGGTTTTAAGGTCAAATAGGCCTTACTGAGGGTATTTACTAGGCTATTGTTGACATTAAAAAAAAAACTATAATGATTTTTCCTACTTTCTCTGTTTTAATCAAGTCTAATATGTTATTTATTTATTTTATTTATTTATTGTCATCGGGAACAAAGCCCATTTAGACAGCACATCAGTAAAGTGTTAGTAGTGTTAGTGAGGTAGCCGAGCTTTAGCCGGAAGTAATTTTATATGCTAGCCAGGCTCGAACCCGGGCCTCCCGCTTGAACATAATGTTATTTAATATGTATTAATTTTATCCTGATTGAAATTATGTTAAGCTTATTTGAAAAAAAATTTCTTATAAATTTGCTTGTTTCTTATGCAGTTTAAAATGTGCTTAATTTTACTTCGATTGATATTGTAAAAGGGAAGTTGTATACGGTTATATGAAAATTTTCTAAGGTTGTAAATATATAGGTGTTTTCTAAATTGAGAATATTTTTTAATCTAAATTATTATTATCATTTCCGTCCATAATATGTATTAATTTTAAAGTTTATAATGGGAAATAAGGATAAGTTTTTTGGGTGATGTTTTTTATTTTTCCACCAACTTTTCGTCGACTTTACCGACTTCTTCAGGGCTTCAAATAGTTACATCACACATTCGTGTAACTATTTGAAGCACATAACTCAAAAAACGTGTCCTTATTTCCCACTATAAACTTTTAAATCTAAAGTCGTCCGCCTCTCTAGTGTAATGGTCAGCATCTCTAGCTGGCAACCCGGAGGTCTCGGGTTCGATTCCCGGCTATACCCAGACATTTTTTCCGTAAGTATAGGGTCTGGTAATAAAAATTAAGTGGGAGATAAATTTAACCTAATTTATCGCGAGGAGAATTTACCACTGCTCGAAGCCCTTAAAAAACTTAGTAAATTGGATTGTATCTAACTTTCTGAGATTTGGCTCGTGATCCCGGCTTCTTTCCTTCTACTCTGTTCTTTTCACGATGGAGGGGGCCAGCCCATATAGGCCTTTAGGGGATGCACCTTCTGGTGTATCTCCTTCTCACATCAATATCATTAAAAAAAAAAAAGTACATAGTATGGTACAAGAGTCCTTCATCCCAGAAATTTAATATTTTTATTTTAAAATACATTTATTAAGAACAAAATGAAAAAAATCAAGAATTTACAAATAGTTTTTAATTAATTTACTTTTAATTTAATTAACATTTTGAATTCAATATTTATTTTTATTTTAATGTTGATTCGTAGTGTACGTGAAAGTCGAGTGGTATGCACTAAACAGGACATAATATTTTATATTATCATCTCGTATAGACTTTCAGTAAGAAAAAAAAATTAAATTAAAACGAGCGCGTTAACGGATGATACTATATATACAATATAGGTATATCATTACGATAAATTATTAGTGTCCGGCTCATGAGCGGCTTAAGATCAAACATTTCCATCCGATATGAAGTTCTAATTTTTATCTGAATATTTATAGGGACTGTTAAAATAAAAACTGCTCACGAATCTGGTTAAATAATAATTTTATATTGATTTCAATAATTCAAATAAAGAATTGACTATCCAAACGATTGCTGTTATAAAGAACAAGCAAGCATTCCGTTTTCGAGCACGCAAAGCCTCGTGAGGAAAGCGAGCAAGAAGATTAGAAGTGAGCGAGAGAGAAGACCCGTTTGAGGTTGAGGGCCAGAGAGCCAGGGGACCACGGGGTCTGTCTTCTGTCTTGACAGCCGCCAGAAGAGGGGCCAAATTCTCAAGAATAGAGGACTTGGACAAAATTAATCTCCTCCATTTAGATAATAAAGACTACAAAATTTTTAGTCCCGTAATAGAAGTCAAATTAACGGAGGTTAGTCTTTTCATTGAAATTAATTTCCTTTTATAATAAAATGATAGATCGATATATTTTAAATATTTAAATAATAAATAATACTAATCTGAATAAAAGCAAATGAAAAATAAATATTTTCTATACTATTTTTTATTATTGACTAGCTGCAAGGCCCGCCTTCGGCTAAGCCCCCTGGACCCCCACTCAGATTATGTATACCAAATTTGGTTGAGTTTGCTCCAATTTACATTTTTTCACCCTCCCCTCCCCCCTTTTGGGTGGTTTTTGGAGGAATTCTTTTAAACAAAAGTTGTCAGAAATCACATTCCCTACAACTTTGTTTGTCATAAAATTTGCTGTAGGGTTAGTAGTTTAGGAGTTATTTGATAATTTCCATTAGTGCGTCCCCCCAAACCCCCTTTTGGGGTCAAAATATCAAAACGTTATATAGCAATAAACGTAAGTTAGAAGTCATCTGATCCAAATATCAAATTTCATAATAATCCCTTCGACTGTTTTTACGTGAATCGTGGGGAACTTTTCGCGGAAACCACGCATACATACATACAGACGGGCAGACAGACAAACAGGAATTTTGTTGAGGGTGTTTTCGTTCATAACTTTGCTTGAAACGTGTGTAACCAAAATTTGGCGTGATTTGGACCAATGTACGGACAAAACTTTAATTTTAAATACATATATTTATTTGTTGAAGGAGACAATAAAAGAGTGTGTCTTCTGCTGGAATTATAAATTTTATTTATTTATAACGAGACTATAGTTTCGAGGGCTTTGCCCTCTTCATCAGTCTATTATAAAGGATTCACAGGAATTAATTTATGAATTCCTGCGAATTCATTGTAATAGACTGATGAAGAGGGCAAAGCCCTCGAAACTATAGTCTCGTTATAAATAAATAAAATTTATAATTCCAGCAGAAGACACACTCTTTTATTGTCTCCTTCAATATATAAAAATTCTGCTACTCTCGGCAAAAACTTTCAATTTAATATATTTATTTGATTGATTCGAGAGAAGATATAAATTTTCGATATGAACCACATTATTACTTTACCATACAGAATATAGTGAAGTATTGTAATTGTGCAGGAAGTGTTTTCTTTACTTCGTATTGTATTTTAAAAAATATTTCAAAAACGCCTAAAACTATTTTGATAAAAAATGAGCGAATTCACGGCGTTTGTGTCTACAATAAAACCTTGTATAACGAACATTGAAAAATTTATATTTTAAGAGATATTAATTATTTGGTCAAAATATTTATGAACCAAAAACTTGAAGGAGACAATAAAAGAGTGTGTCTTCTGCTGGAATTATACATTTTATTTATTTATTTATTACACTCTTTTATTGTCTCCTTCAAAATTTAAAATTCTGCTACCCTCGGCACAAAAACTTTCAATTTAACCAAAACCTTGTTGAACTCTACACAACCCTATATATAACTCAAGTTTCAAATTTAGTTGCTCTAGGACAGCGGTCGCCAACCCGTCGCTCGCGAGCTACTGGTAGCTCGCGGCGTCATTTTTAGTAGCTCGCAACAATTTTTGATAAATATTAAAAAAAAAGTTTAAAGTAAAAATTAAAAAAATTATTTAAAAAGGAATGTTTATTCTACAATACTTACATAAAAATAAATATATTAAAACCACTTTTTTTTTTTTTAATTTTTCTAGTTTTCATTGTTTTATAAGGGAATTTTAAAAATTATTTAATTGTTAAATAGAAAATTTTTCAAATATTAATTCAAAAGAGCGCAAAGTCAGCCACGACATCGACATCTGAGGAAAGCGAATGTCTAATTTTTCTCATTAAACCTTTCAGACTTTTCAAAGTATTAAATTTAAAATTCATATATTAAATAATATTAAACATGTTTTATAGACTTCAAAATTATTGTATTTTTTTATCAGTGGAATGCGGTTCATGGATGCTGTGGATGCGGCTCATCGCTAAAATTTCAAACATTTATAGTATTTTCATAAATATATAAGGTCGAGTTTAAAATTTCAAGAGAATCTTTAAATTTCTAAATTATTAATCGTTAATAGTTCATATTTCTATAAAAAACATTTTTTGTTTTGAAAAGTATATTGGTTCTCGAAATGAAATAAAATTGTTGCATAGTTCAAGGAGCAATTAAAATGAATGATTTTTCCGAAAAGGGTGAAGATAGAAGGTTTGAAGTCCCTGCCTGGTATATTTTCTATTTCAGACGAGTTTTAGTCGAATAAAAATTGTTCTCGCTGAGGAACTATTAAAATAGTAATAATACAAAAAAGGAATAAATAAAAGATGAAAAAACTCTCAATATATAAGATGGGAAATAACTAGGAGTGCTTAGACAAGTCATAGCAATAGAATTAGGGGAAATTTAAGATTTTATTATAGGACAGACTGAATCATTGTGGAAGGTAGTCGATATTCATCTCAAGGATGTGGAGTTTAAGTCAGAAGATTTGATTTCCGACTTCTACCATCACTCACACAAAACAGTATCCATTTGGGGCGAATGTCCCAAAATTTATTTTTAAAATATCTAATGTTAAATTTGAAAAGTAACGAAAATATTATTATTAATATATTCGATGAAATTTTCAAAAAAGCCAAGTTTAAAATACAATTTCAAAAAATGTAGGGTACTTTTTTGAACAGCATCCCGTAGGTGAAAAGCCATTGTTTGTAACAAAAGTACCATAGCTCACAGGATGGTTTTTTAATTTATATTTATAGGCTCTTTTTTTAATTAAAAGAGGTTACTGGAAGCCTCTGAATTGGCTTGGAACCACATGGTTATACTCCTTAAAGCTTAAAATTTCTTTAATGTACGTATAAATATTTTATTCCGATTGACATTAAAAAAAATTAAAAAAAACGCGTTTTCTTTTAAAAAAGATAAATTCTAACTTTGAAATTGATCGTATGGGTCTTTTTAGTGTTAATTTTAGAAATAGTGATATTTTATTGGATATATAAAAAAAAAAGTTAACTTATTTCTTCACTTCCAACAAGTGGGTAATTGAAAATAAAAAAAGTCGCATAAGTAATACACAACTTACGGTACTCAAACTTTTAATAAAAATTATATTAAAAAAAACAACTAAAAATCACGGTTCTAAAAAGTACAAAATAATGTAATACTTAATTAAAAAGCGTGGGGCGCAGAAACATGTACTTTTAATTAATTTACACAAAGCGCCCACGCTTTTTGATTAAGTATTACATTACATTATTTTGTACTTTTTAGAAGCGTGTTTTTTAGTTTTTTTAAAATATAATTTTTTTTTTACTTTTTATTCTTAATTATTTTTATAGAGAAAAGTTTGCGGAATTTAACAGAACAAAAGTCACATTGATACATACATTCATAGATAGATACATACATACAGGTGAAGCTAATATAAAGCGTGTAAAATTGGTGACATATTTCAAGTCCTAATTAAGAGACATTGTACGACTCTCATTTATGCCCTTGTCATTATTGATTTACTGTATAATAATTTTTCCTTTGTTTAAGATAAACATAGAACTATTAATAAAATGATTGGGTTACTTTTTCCTTAATGATCTTAATTTATTTATTAGTTGTTTGTTATGTATGGGTTGTTCTGAGTATTTTTATTAATGTTCCCTATTGAGTCACAAGTAATCAAATTCTGAAAAAAAGTTGAAAATGAATTTCAATTAAGTGCATTAAGCGAAACAAGGCGCTTTCTTAGGAGAGACAGCTAACGAAATAAATGACTCTTAATGTATCGCTATTATTTCAAGCATGCTGTTTTAAATAAACTACATGATCCGTGTTGGGAAAAATTATCTCACCGCGTTGAAAAGCAAAGGACCATTAAAAGGGAACGTATCATTTGGCGATATTTGGCTGAGGCATCCGGCTTCTAAGGCCCGGTATTTCAATGTCCGTTTATTCTTGAGATTAGCAAAGTGGAGATTAAATTTAAGCGGAGCTTTTCTCAGCTCCCCGTATTTCAATCATATTTTAAGATTCGCTTGCTTAACGGAAGATTTGGTGGAATATCGACTTAGCAACCATGCTTTCGAAAAAATCAACCAATAGCAGGCGTTTAAAATAAACAAAAATATAAAAATAAATTTGAAATTTTGAGTTAAACAAAATTTTTATTTGTTAGCTATGCTCCTGCCATGCGAACCAATCTTAATTTTAGGATTAAGTATTCGATCGCCACCCGTTTTAGATTTCAGATATTATTCTTCGGATCAACTCTTAAACGGACATTGAAATACATCTAAAAATATTAAACTAAAGATTAAGGCTAATCTCAAGAATAAACGGACATTGAAATAACAGGCCTAAGACATTAAAACTATGGACTAAGCCCCTCAGTGGTTTACTTATTTTAGTACTTAGTTTTTTATTTTTTTCAAAAATTATTCAAAAACTTATCCTATCTGGCATAAGTAATTATCTCAGAAAAAAATCATTTTTCACGACATTCTTAGTATAAGATTTTCGAAGTTCTTGAAGACCAATATTCTGACAAGAACGTTGAAACAATGAATATGTAATCTTGAATTTTAATATAATGATATTGATACAAGAAGAAGTTGAACCAAAAATATAAAAACTAGTCCCCGATGGATGACTCTCTTGTATTGTGAAAAGAAGAAATTTCAGGGATTGGGTCAAATTTTAAGGTATCTGTGAATCCATGAAATACTGAAGGTTATATGAAGCCAGAAAGACGAAGGGGAAGCGAGTTCCAGTCTCTAAAAGTCATAGGGATAAAGGAATTAGCTAATGCGTTTGTTCAGTTGGTATCCGATTTGTTGAATGTTAGACCACCGCATATTTCTCGCAAATGAAGCTTATGGAGGGATTATTGATTTTATCTCATTCTTATAATAAATGCAATGAAAATATAATAAAATAAATATTTAAAAACACGCTTTTATTTCAAAATGCTCGAAAAAAATACAAAATAAATATTTCTTATGTATGCTAAAAATTTCCCTACTATTATGGCAAAAGACTAAAGCACATGTAATTAAATTTTAAGTTTTATGTTAATTTTTGAAAATTTAAAAAGGACTGTAAATTTATTTTTATTTAATAAGTTTTAGTCTTTTAAATTTGTCAGTAAGTAAGGAATACAAATCAAACTGTATTATGAAAAAAAAACACTTTGACCTATAATAATATAATTGTAATCATTGAGATTCTTGTTAATGCTTACATTATGTTTTTCAAAGTTTAAATTATATTTTTCTCTATCGATTTTTGGAACTGATGAAATTAATATTGAATTGTCATTTCATGTGTGTGCGTGAAAAATTTCAAGAAGATCGATTAGGTAAAAATAGGTCAAAATTCGATTACAAAATTCTACTCAGACAGACATACAAAGGAACTAAGTTATTATTATTTTCTTATGTTTTCCTTTCGAGATATTTATTACTTATTTTATCCGATATCAATGAGTCTTAATGTATTGCTATTATTCCAAGCATGTTGTTTTAAATAAACTACATGATCCGTGTTGGGAAAAATTATCTCACCGCGTTGAAAAGCAAAGGACCATTAAAAGAGAATGGATCACTTGGCGATATTCGGCTAAAGCATCCTGCTTCTAAGACATGGAGCCATTAACCAAGCCGAGGGGGTGGTTTAAGGGTGCCAAGCAGCAATATCCGTTTCGGGGGAGCATCTTAATGCCTTTTGACACTTAAGTAGCGCCTTCTGGCTTCTGTCAGTGTCACCTGCGCCCGTCGGCGTTCAGGACCAAAGCGAGTGGAATATGCTCACCACTTGACTTGACACCACAATCAAGAAATATATGCCCTCTACGATAGATTAGGCAGCAAATTTAGAACAATTTACAGACTCAGTCGTAATGGATTACCCAATGAAAAAGAATTCTCCCTCGAAGAGTATTTTGACTACAGCATCCGACTTTTTAATGGATGGAAGAGAAAGAAAGTGAAAAAGTAAAGAGCAGATTCGGTTACTAAGGCGACAAACGAATAATTTTTTTTTTTTTTACAAATCTATTTTATTAATAGGTAAATAATCGACATTTTAGAACGTGAGAGTCGTTTTATGTTTATTTCTGGTCAAAATCCCAGCTATCTGTCAGATATGTGTCTATATGCAACCATTTAAAGACAAAGTCTAAAATCTGAGAGGTATTTTAACTACAAGAATAAGATAACCTCCAGATAAGTTTATCCGTTCAATGATAGCAAAACTTTTTAAACGTTTACACCCAAATATAGGCGACAATTAACTTTATTTAACTAGGACATTTTATGAGTCAGATATCCGACTAATACGTCATCACTAGTTACGTTCGAGGAGCAAATCCCTAACAAAGCTTAACACTTTCCTCAGGAAATTTTTGAGCAAGATAAACGAAGAAAAAGATTTACATTACCATTACACCGAACCACTGAACTAGTTCAAAATTAGCTCTGCAAACATAGCTATTATAACAATTAAAAGAACCTAAATCTCTTATCTATTCTCTGAAATTTCGAAAACTTTACTTTGCAAAATACGAAAATAGTATATAAATCAGAGGGGTATTAGATCGCAAAAATTCGATTTTAACATTAACATTTACAAAGACATACAACTCAAATCTAAGCTCTGAAATGTTGTAAATTTCACTTAGATAAAAGTATAAATAAGTTGCAGATTTGATGCTTTGATGGCTGAGTTGTTTAACGAAAGAGAAGTTTCGGCTAACACTACCTAGAGTTAGAAAATCTCATCAGAATGTGAAATAAAAATTAATAAAAGATATAATTATAATTAACATGAATAAGTTCTTGGAAAGAAATACAAGATATACAAAATGTATGAGTCGTAATATTTTGTCTAGTCTTAATGATCTGCACTTGTACAATGGTTTAGTACGAAAATAAATTTCAAAATACAGTGAAACCTTAATAAAACGAACCTCAATATAACAATTTCCCCTAAAACTGCCCGAAGAGTTAATGCAAAATATAACAAACTACCTCATTGTAACAAATTACTTGAAATAACGCATATTTTCTAATCCCCTTCAACTTTGTTATATCGAGGTTTCACTGTTTTAAAATTCAATTGAGAAAAGTTACGATTTTGGAAGTTTATTTTTTTTAATCCTTTTCTTTCAAAGAAATATTTGATGGAAGAAATTAGAGTTGTGTGTTCTATTTAGCATTGTCCCATAAAGATGTAAAAAATCTTATTTCATATTTCTAATTGGCATCTCTTCTAATAATTTATACCGTGGATTTTATTAATAAGACATTTTCCATTTCATTCTTATTGTATTCAGCAGAGATGCAAATCGGAATCTACGATTTGAAGTCTTGTTAACTATCCTTCACATCCTCATTAAAAAAGAACTACCATAAACAATGGTCTTTAACTTGCGAAAGTCAATCCAAACAATTTAGAACAATTTATATTTCCAATGGAGCAATGTTACATAAAATATCGATAATCTAACGTTAAGCTTCGAAAGCAATTGAAAACGAAAAGCTAGCGATGTGTCAATCGATGCAAATCTGTTTGGCAAACATCGCAGGGGAGGTGATTTACAGCTGTTCTTCGGTATGAATGGCAATCGAGAGCCAGGTGTTGGAGACAAGGTCTTTACGAGGGTGGACCTCGGCAACTTTTAATTCGACTGCAGCCAATGAAAATACGATTCTTTTACGATCGTGTATCTGCGACGGAGATTCAACTTCGAATCGCTTTTATGATTGTAATGTGTGTTTGATAGCATAGTCACTGTTAAATAGCCTACATTTTCTTTGTTACATAAGCCTTGGGCCCGGCGTCACCTAGCCCCTGGCGGGGAGCGACTCGTTCCGGACTTTTTAAAAAATGAACCAATCTTCTTGGCAAAGATTCAAGCGTTAGCACTGACATCTATCGGCAATTTATTCAAGCTTGACATACGTACGGTACATTCTATTTTATTAATATAGATTATTTGAGATTCTAATCTGACTTGTTGAAAAAAATCTAGCTCATTGGTGCCCACCATATGAGTGCGATTGAAGAATTTTTTGAGTCGTGAAATCCGAATAGCAGATTTCTATTCACATTCACACTACTCACTTATATGGTAGGTCGTATGTGGTAAACTCTGTAAAGCTTTGTAATACTATAATTCCAATCCAAGTTAAATGATATTTGCGAAATCCCTTTCAGCTTTCTAAAATAGATTTGATGATTTTTTATTAAATAAACTAAATTCTGATTCTCTGTAGTTTTTTATCATGTTATCTTATATTATAATTCTTATATTATAATTCTGCTGAGAATGATATATACAATATATTATTGTTACTGTCACTGAAAGAGGAGACAGAGGGGAAGGACGCATTGGATTTCCTTCACTGACTTTTCAAAACCCTGAAGAAGGAGGGAATAGCTTCCGAAACGTCGGTTTTATGAATAAAAAGATAGTGTAAATTATCTTCTTCTTTTTTTGGACTGCCTATCGATATCCACTTATTATAATTGTTTTCTCTCCTTTTGATAATTCAAACTTCTTGATAATTCGAAGTCTCGATAAGTCGAATTTTTCTTGTAGTCCTTTGGATTTCGAATTATGGAAAGTCAACTGTAGTTACTTTTTTAGATTTCTTAAAAAACAATTACATTATTTAGTTGAATAAGTCTTTTGGAAATGGTCTTCAGTACTATTTTGGATAATTTGGGGTTTGGGGGGGGGGGGGGGTGCGCAAACAAAAGTCAAAGGTCAATCAGGCTTAACTTAAGCGGTGTCGCGTAATGGTGTCCCTTGGGATCACGAAACCGCCCCAGCAATCAGTTAATGGAAAGGGAAGTACGAGAAATAGAGAAACGTCTCCCTCGGATAATGATTTGTGTAAATGATAAACTAATCAAGAACAAGATTGATGAGGTCTCAAAGAAATTCTCGAAACATTTCAATCTAATCGCTTTGATAAAGGAGCTTTCCGTTTTCAAAAAATAAACAAATACGATTGGATTTTAATTGTATTTTGAATTAAAAAAATAAAAGCAATACTTGATTATTTTTTTTTTAATTCTTATTTTTAGCTTAATATAGTTTCAGTCAAATAAGTTTGAGGTTATAAGGTTTAAAATCGGAAATTTTAAAGTGTATTCAAGTGAATGAAGCTTGTACATTTTAATTTTCTTTGTAACAAATAGAAATCAAAATGAGTGATAAAAACTTAATAGTGATATAAACATTTGAATTTTTTTTTTTTTTATTACAAAACTGAATAATACCCAATAGTATGGAAAAATTATTTCATTTTTTTCAATGTATTTTTGCATTAAAAGAAAAAAAAATTTAACGTCTCTTCAAAAAATTTTTAGCACCCTTAATTTTTTGGAGTAATTTATTTCTTAATTTTCTTAGTGTTTTTGTAGGGCGGTATATATTTTCGGATAAAAAATTATCTTTTATATATTTTCCTACCAGCAAAAGAGTATTATATTAGTTCGTTTAATCGCAAGTTAAAGAAAAATTTCGTTTTTAATTTTTTTCATAATGTTCTACCACTTCAAAAAAATTGAAAAAATTCCTGAGTATAAAGGAGTTTAATAGACATTTTCGGAAAAAATTTGGTGATGGACACTTTTCAAAAATGCGTTCATAAAAATGATTTTAGTTTTATTTATTTTTTTAAAAATCAGCTATCTATCTAGGAATCGTAACGAAAGTGTTGTTTCATGCCTTTTACTCGCAAGTATTGGGAACAAAATCCCCATTTGTTAATTTTCAATTTTACTATAGAAAAAAAATAAAATCTAAAAAAATAGCTTTTTTCAAATAATTAGAAAAGTGCTTAAGATTAAGAGCTGAAAATTTGGCTAAATTATTTTTATTTGGTACCAAAACGATCCCCAAAGTACTAATAGAAATTGCCGAGGGGGAAGATTTGCCATGCATATCCGGCTATACCTTTTAGAATATAGGCCTGCGTGGTTTACTAGTGCCTTAAGCTAATTAAAAGTGATAATGACAACATATTATTATCATTTTCGACCATAATTTGTATTAATTTGAAAGTTTATAATAGGAAAATAAGGACAAGTTTTTATGAGTGACTTTTTTATTCATCAGCCAAAGTTTCGTCGACTTTGTCGACTTCAAATAGTCATGCCACACATTCAAAAAATTTAGACGAATGTGTGGTATGACTATTTGAAGCCCTGAAGAAGTCGACAAAGTCGAAGAAACGTTGGCTGATGAATAAAAAAAGACACTTAAAAACTCGTCCTTATTTTCCTATCAAAAAATGACAACATATTTAATATATACAATTCGCCTATTGATAAGTTGCGATTTTAATTTCACTAAGTATTCTTTCGGAAAAACGAAAATTATAATTTTAAGTGTTAAATGAAAGGCTTATTTTTCAGCAGTTTTTTAATTTTAAATTGAGTTTTTTTGTTTTGTTTTTTTATTTTATCCATATATTTCGGAAATTTTGTACAATATTCCTTCTTCAGTGGACCTCACCCAAAATCACCGTATTTACTCAGTCTTCAAAATTCGAACACAGGGCCACAGATATATTTCATTTCGTCATTTTTAATTCTGTCCTCAAAAAACTCTACCAGTGGGCTGGCTAATTGACTTGTCTGTTAAAGCATCAAAAATAAATTTAAAAAAATTGTTATTGGTAGAGTTTTTTTGAGGTCAAAACCAAAAATGACGAAATCAAATATCTCTGTGTCCCTGTGTTCGAATTTTGAGGAGTGAGCAAATACGGTGATTTTGGGCGAGGTCCACTGAAGAAGGAATATTGTACAAAATTTCCGGAATATTTGCAAAAAAAAACACCATTTAAAAAATTTCCTATAAACACCTATAAGAATCCTCAGCACCACCGTGAAGTAAGTTATAATTTTAAGCCTAAACTTAGACTTGGGGCCATTTCCTTTTTAACTGTGATTAGCTGCCGGTCAAATATGCAGTTTTTCAAACCACTGCTTAGAGTTAATTCTATTGAATTCATTTATTTAAATTCTAGTTTAAAATTCAAACTATTTCTTTGGCTAAGTTGAGTTGCTGCTATGAAATAGCAAGCTTAACTATATACTAAATGAACAAAGAGGATCATAATCTGAATGATTAAAAACAGGATGACTATGAAATATATTTTCAAACAACGCTCATTTAAATTTTAACTTTGTATCAAAAGATAATAAAGTTTGGTTTTCTAAAATCCATTTGCCGATTGATTAAGTATTCAAGATGTAGTTATATGGATAAAAGGATTAATCCTAAACTTGAACTTTATAGCGGTTAGAGAAGGAAAGTAAAGTAGTCCCGATAAAGTTCAGAAGCCCTTTGCTTATTATCGCTTTAATATTTGATCTAAGAAAGGATCCCCTACCTCAAGGATGTTCTAACATCAGAAGTGCTCTTGAGTACTTAAAACGGCGCGATGGAAAAATAGGGAGTCTGGGGCTTTCGAGTTGTATATATTCCCAATATGAATACCCCCTTTGTAAAGTGGTGGTAATGAAGTAGCCATTAAGAACTGTTCAGAAGGGCTCAAGTGTTTCTAAGTGGAAAGAGAGATCGCACTTAAGGCCGTAGAAAAAATACGCTATTTGTATCAATAATGCGTTGCATTTTTCTTTTGTTGTACGCGATCGTTTGTATCAATTTGTAAACTTTTTCATATTACATCAATGGAAAAAATTTCTTATCATTTTTTTTTAAGAATCAGGGGAGATATCCATTAATCCTCTTTTACAGTGTAATCACTTAAAAAAGATAAATATTTTAAGAAAAATATAATCAACAAGCGAGCATCTTTTTTTTTTTGGGGGGGCGGGGGGATTTTTTTCTTCTTAAGGCAGATTAAAAGATTCACTGTCTTTTGAGCAAGATTAAATTTATTACCTGTGTGTAGCGTCACTGCTTCACCATCGTTGACTTGATGACAATGTTGGAGCATCGCTCGCGGCATAATAAAATTTGACCAGCTAAAATTGGTCTTTTTAACTAATACTACTTGCATACCATGATAAAATTATCATACTATATAGCAGTGGCGGGCGGTGACTTTTCAGCCAGGGGATGCTGTTCAAAAAATAGACCTTCAATTTTTTAAATTTTATTTTATTCTTCGCTCCTTTTTGCAAAATTTATCGATAACCGGATCATAGAATTATTCGTTATTTTTTTTTTCAAATTTAACATTAGATTTTTTATAAATTGATATTTAAACAGAGTGGATAATCTATATTCGCTTCAGCTTCTGGTAATGTTTCAATTCTTTTCATAGTTTTTGGAAACTGATTGACGCGCTCGTAGATGGAAATTAAATATATTAAATCACGGATAAAAATAAATTTTTGCTCATTGTGCTTTAAAATATCTGAAACGGGGAGAAAAATATTCTTCAACTATCATTTTTTTCACTTTGTGTGTCTAATTCCGATCCCCACGATAATCCACGAACAGAAAGTCAAAAAGTTGTTTTGTATCACTACGTAGTAGCTATTGATTAAATTTTTCAATATCTGGTTCAAAAGGCAGAAAATGTTTTTTGAATATTCTATTGAAATTTTAAGAGGATGTTAAGCCATAAATGAACAATTTATATTTAAGTTTATTAATCATTACCAGGGCAGCTTTAGGGTGCCGAGTGTTGAAAAAGTTTTCATGATCGTTGAAAATAACTACAAAGAGCACGAATAGAATGATTTCTCATTCTTTAGAGCTACTTTGTTTTGTAAGGGTGCCTAATACAAGTTAAAACCTGTATCAGACTATTTGCCCAAACATCTTTTAATTTATATTTCACGATTATTTTTTTTAATGCAATTTATAGATTTCAAATGAAAGTCATGGGACGAGTACAAGAAAATTAATTCACTATTTAACCTCATAAAATCATAGTATTTTCCACAAGATAGCTGAAGTGATTAAAATAGGAAATCTGGAATATTTTTTCCTATTCTTTAAATTTGCTAACGTTAAAAATCTCCGTAAATTTTAAATAACTTTAAATGAATTAGTTGTATAGTAACTTATTGAAAGTGTTTTTAAAATTTTACAAATTTTCAAATATAACAAGGATGTCATACTCTTGATATTTTGGAATTTGCGGGTTGCGACGCATCCCCAGCATCCATGAACAGCAAGCCACTGATATATACGTACCTCCTGGCTAAATAGACCATAGTATTAGTATCAGAGGGCAAACATTTTATTACCTGGCGTTCCCAAAAGTGTTATTTTCAAAGTGTGAACTAATTTTTTTGGGGAGAGATTTTCGAGGGGGTTTTAGGACTCATTCTTATGAGTAATCCAAGTTTTGCTTTCTGTTCTGGGATTCGGCTCTTTTAAGCATTATGTTTTTACTTTCCCCCCGAAAGCACAAGGAATTTTTCAATCACACCCCAAACAATTTTATCAAAAGCTAACGCAAGCTGTTTTTGTATTAAAAGCTATTTTTCGGTATGGTAATATTTTTTCTTTTCTTATTAAAATGAAACACTCTAGTATACCAGGAAATTAGACATATTATGGACGGGCACCCCCTTTTTTAAATATAAAATATATATATATTTTATATTACCTATATTTTCGTTGAATTTTATTTATATACGAGTATATACTCTAAACTAGATGATTTCGCATAAGAGATCGTTGATTTAATACTATGTATAAATTAAGGTAAAAATAATTATATACCCAGGTATACTTCTTTATGATATGAATCAAATCCAAATTTTTTCAAACCTTATTTGTAATTATTATTCTATTTAAAATTTTAATTCAAAATGAGATACATTTTAAAAAAGTATTTTTGTGACTTGGGTGAGTAGTATATAATCCTCATTTCCACCCTTTAAAAATTTATTATAAATGTTAAAACAAAAAAATTAAAACATGCAATGATCTTTTCCAGTTGACGTGCACTGATGAAGAGCAGCGGTATAGCGCTCGAAACGTTGTTAAAATATCGATTACGTCTGCCCAAAATAAAGTAACAAATAGAAGTGGACTTTTATTTAAACTTTTTATTTTCCCCTTACTGGCCCCTTAGCCAATTCAATTTAAATTAAAAAAGTATGTTCTTTCTTTCCTAAATTCGTAAAAAATTAACAAATATTTAATCAATACTTTATTAATTAGGACTTCGAATTTTTCCTCAATATTCTTGAATTATTAGACATTTTCGCTTTGACGAGTACAAAATTTGGTTGGGAAATTATAATCTAAAGGCTTCTTTAGATATTCAAATGTAAATATTTTTAATTAAGTTTATAATCTTTGGAAGAACATGCATTAAATTGCCATTTTAGAGACTGTTGGCACTCTAAAAAAATGCGGTCCATTCGAATTCTAACACTGATAAAAATGACGAATTGAAATGTCCAGTTTACAATCTCCAATTCTAATAGAGTTGAATTCTAATCAACTTCCCCGGTTTCACGACCTTCGAATTAAAACAAATTTTAATTAATTTACAAGTATATTAAATGTTTCGCATGAATATAATAAATTAGAATGACATTTCAGCAAATGAAGACTGCAAGTTTTGTCTGCGAAATGAGAATAAAAGGGGAAGGGTCGTGTTTTTGAGTGGATTAAGGCCAAATCCCAATTTGATTACCTCTGAGGGGATGGTTGCACTCATGGGGTGGCTCGGAGGGCTGAGTGGAGATTTATAACATCCATAAAAGCGGAGGCGCCCCTAAGGCCCTTGGGGACAGGGGGTGTGTAGACTTTGGCTGATTACATGACGATATATGAGCTCCCTAGTAAGAACTACCATTCCATAAAACTCTTTACCCTCCTCGACTTTGGCGAATTAAAAATCATCCCAAGCAGTCGAACAAATAAGGGATTAAAGAAAATTGAAAAAAAATCCCAACACTGACCCTGATGGATGACGAGCGACGCCCTTGCAGGCTAATTAAGGAGATGGATTCTAGATCGCTTACCTGCAACAAACACAAACGAAAAAACACGATTAATAATCATTATTCTAGGACAGGAAAATATCAGTAAATTACATATGAGTGGAATCAAAACAAAAGGGGCAATTTATATTAATTGAATTACATGATCGTAGACGAAGTTATTATAAGCAAATTAGAAGCAACAAAGATGTAAAACTTAAGCATTTTTCAACGAGTAACTGAAAACTTAATTATCATAGATTGGCTAAACATTTGAGACCATTTATAATGAATAATCAGGGGGGTGGATTCCCTTATTAACTTTATATAGAACTAATAATTAAATTAATATATCCATCAAAATGAAATGCATGTTGAAAGTTATGATAGATCACCAAGGGAGAATACATAGAAATAGTTTTAAGGCTAAAAATAATTATCATTAATCTAGGAGAAAAATTACAATCACTTCACTAGATAGTTTACAATAACAAAAAAATAAATCAACTTTAATTCAAGAATCACGTGAAATTGGAATTATAATTTATCTCTTCTAATTTTATAAATTGTATAATTTAGTATTGTTCACATATAGTTTGTGAACTCTGAATAGCAAACTTTCAGAAGTTGAATGTAAGTCATATGAGGAGGTCAAAGCACAAGGGGTCAAACAAACGGGATCCGGAAAATTTAATGCCGATTTCTATATTGTGGTTTGATTTTAAAGTATACTCAGTTATGTAATTATTTTTATAATTTACATGTAATTTTAACCATCTAAATTTTGCGCCTAGTGCTTATACAACCATTTGTATTTTTAAGCACAGAAGAGGAATACCCTACAGGCATCTGGTGGTGGCCATGTTTGCTTATGACACCACAGCCCATAAACTCAATTTCAGCTTATTTAGCGTTAAATTTTCCTAAGACCCTAACTAACAGTAGCACAGTTTTGAGAAATTTGTACTCAACTTCTATATATAAAAAAAATTATATTATTATTCCCATTAGACCTCGACAGCGGTCAAGTCTGAATTTGATATTTATACACCAAAAAAACACCACATTCAAATAAGTGGTCATTTATGCACTTATGTCCAAGTTTTAAAAATTTGCACTTATGGTAGACCCCTTGTGCTCTGACCGCCACAAATGTGACGTCTTCATTTCCCCAGTCGAGCTCATTGTTATCAACAGTTGTGAAAGTTATACCCAGTAAGTTTATACGATTATTGATCATAAATTAAAAAACATTGTTCCAAAAGAACTAGCTCGTTATCTTGAAAATTTACGGAACTTTTAAAAATGCTAAATCGAACATGAGAGAGAGTACACACAATTCAATTCAAGAAATTAACTAATTAGAAAATATATATTTTTAATATGCAATATCAACTTTTATGAGAGCGTTATTTAATTATTGGTATTTCTTTGTAAGAAATGCTTTACTTCTCTTGCCTATCACAAAACAAATGTAGTTGTTCTGTTAAGAAAATTAGCTAACTCAAAGAAATCGCATGATCTGTTTAAAATCTATGTGGTATAGGGGTGGGTGACGTTCAAAAGTAAATATGCCAAACTAACGCTTATAGCTAAAAGAGGGGTTTTTACCATTAACAGGGGGTAGTTTAAAAAAAATTCAGCTTTGGAGGCTGAAGACTTAAAAATTCTTATTTCCCTAAAGTTTAAGGGGTGAGGGTCCGAAGGTGGTTTACAAGACCACTTTTTGGTCAAAATTACTTAATCGCGTTCAATGTTCGTTCAGTTTACAGCGTTAGGCTTGATAGGCTGAGGTGGGTTAATAACCCTACTCGTCTGATTAATGTATTTTTGTTCTTTAATAAAAAGTTAAGTTCGGTTTCTATATAAATTTTAATTTTCAATATATCTTTCTTTTAAATAAATTATTTATTTCAATTGAAAGATAGGATTGGATAAGAAACTTTGAGGAAGCACTAGCAATGTCATCATGGAAGATATTTGGAATTCAATATACGTAGAAAAATGATTGTAAATTAATTTAATCGTTGTTTGATTTTCCAATAAACATATATTACAACCATCAAATTGGATGTTGTCACTGAATTCAGCGATATTGATCTTCAATCGAAATTATTTGAATTCGAATTCTGATAGAGGAGCGGAGATATCTTTATAGGTGCATCAATAAAACGCCTACGTGTAATGCGAGTGCGTGTCGAAAAAAAAAGAATGCGGCGACCATAATTCGGATCGTTTCTCTGACACGGGGAGACAACCAATCCGTCTTGACTTTACTCCTTCAAGAACTCAGCCCTTATTCCGTTTGATGGACCCAAAGGGAAGGAATCCTCTGCCGCCTTCGGCAATCAAACAGATAGATCTTCGTCAGAAATTAATGATACACATGTGCTGCTTCTATAAATCTATCTCTCAAATAGAATCAATTTATTTTATTAGGAACATAGAATACGCTTATATTTATATGGTTCATTTTTAAAATGTCTAAATTTCAAGCTGGAGAAACTATAATGATTTCATTGGCTGATAAAAATAAAGACGGTGAAAGATCAAATAAATTAATTAAATCAGGAAAATTGATTTAATTAAATCTATTTAGGTTTTTCTACCTATATTAATTTGTAATTGAGATTAAATTTAAGAAAAAAAGTTGAAATAAACCAGTGTATGCTGCATCCCAGATTAGTTTTACAAACATCCTCTATTTCAGGTCTGTCCAAAACGTGGCCCGCGGGCCGCATACCCGGCACTGCACTGAGTGTGGCCCAACATAAAATCATAAACTTCCTTAAAACATAGAGATTTATATGTAGAGATATATTTATTCCCTTTTTCGAAATATGAATGTACAATACGTGAAGTTTTTTCTAGAATAAAATTCACTAAAAGCAAAATTATAAGCTCAACTATAAAAGATAAAAAAAAAAAATAATGAAGTTTCGAATATTAAAAAATCTTCTTCTTCTGATATTTTCATTTTCTAATATATTTTTTATTTCAGTAATTTATATGCTAGGACACTAACCAAGTCTATAGTAATATCATTCTCGTACAAGGAAACAAGGTATTGGGTATTTCTAGAACAATCCCACTTAATTGATAATTTCTCTCTTGGAATAAAACTTGCCAGAACTTTTCTTTTAGATCTTTGCACGTTCTTACATGTCAATAGATAATAATTGATAGTCAGGGATTATTATATCCGTGACCATTTTAAAAAATAAATTATCATTCCTTATATCCTTCTTTAATCTCATTCAATTTAAACCAGGGATGCCCAACCCGTTGGCCCAATATAAAGTAATCAAATTCCTTAAAACATTGAGATTTATATATGTAGATAGGTACTGGAAAACAACAATTTGGCCTAATAATTTTTTTCTCTCTAAAATACGAAATCTGAAAATCTACTGTGAAGTTTTCGAAAAATAAAAGTGCTAATTTTAAATTTTTAATATGGAACTAGATTTCAAGCTTTCCGAAAATATAATCATCATGTTGGATTATTTTCGACTTCATTTTCATTAGAAATAAATTTTCTACTTGCAAACTTTCTGGTTGAATGTTCTAGAACAACAATTAGATAGCGATCTGAAAGAAAAATTGAATATTGTCTCTTTTTTAGAATTTTATATTAATTATATCAATTCAGGAAAAAATATAAACAAATACTAATACATAATATTACTTTTTGTAAGTATGTAGGAATGTAGGTATGTATTTACATATCGTCGCCTTAGAGTATAAGGCTGCTAACTCACAACAAGGAAATTTCACAGGTCAGAGAAAAAACAAACAAAATTTAATATTGTTGTTATGGAAAGAAACTATTTTTCAGATTTTTTCTACAACTTACGATCGTAATTTTAAGTAGCAGTTTTACTAGGACGATGCTCATTTCTCTTTCTTTCGAACGGTATTAATATGTCATATATGATAAAAAATGGATTTAACAGGTTTACACTCTAAGGCGACGATATACTATATACTATATTTTCAACTATAAAATTTACGAAAAGTAATATTAGAACCTTACTATGAGCTAAAAAAATAATAGTTTTTATTTCTACATTATTAACTATTTTTTTTTTTTTGAATTACAAATACAACAGAATTATAATATTTTATCTGCGGTCTGAGACAATTTTTTTCCTTCAAATGTAGCCCGTGTAAGCCAAAAGGTTGACCACCCCTGCACTAAGCAGTGTAACAATTAATATACTAGGTATATATACATATTTATTGTGACCAATTTGCACCAAATGCTTAGTGCCTTATCATATTTTCCATTTATCAAATGATAATATTAATTCATATAATTTTTTTTTTACAATTTTACAATATTTATTTATTTCAACAATGTATATTGTGTAGGTATATTAGGCTAGTAACTTTTAAGGAGATAGGTGTTGGTTCTAGGTGAAATATTTTTATATAATAATGAAAATTGGGTAAAATTGCGAGGTAGGTTTCACAAAAAAGGAAATAAAACAAAAATGAGTTTTGAATTCGATATATTTCAGGTTGTCAGGTTCTTCAGGAGAGTCAGAGGAAACTCTGTGAAATCTACCTCGCAATTTTACCGAATTTTTATTATTATATATTAGGCTAGGTTTATTTTTTGTATGCAGGAGAGATTTGTGAGTGAAATGAAAGTTTAACGTAAACAATTTTAATTGATTAAATCGCTCGGTAGTTTTGAGTGATGACTAAGAGAATAGAAGGGTGTGGGAGGGGGGGGGGGGCAAGCCGGCAGCTGCCAAAGGGTTGTCTGTCTGTCCCGAGATGGTATCTTCAGTGCCATGTGGCTGTGCGCTTGGCAGACCAATATGTTCCGCCTAGTCGGCTCTAATTCCCGATATCCGATTGATAAGTAGTTTTTGTCGAAAAGGTGTCCTTCCAACAGCCGAAAAGAAATATTCAGTTTCATTTCAAAGAATAAATCCACGCAGAGAGGCTCATTAATATTCTTCTCTGCTTTCCTATTTTACCTTTTCCATCTTCACGCTCGTCCCTTGAAATACTGAATTTTGATATCTGAGATGGTAAAAAAAACTTTATATTAAGTTTCAAAGATTTTTTTATAGGTATTCCTCTATTAAAAAATTTGAAATTGAATAAATTCTCTTTTAATTTTGAGATATTGTTAAAATGAATTTGTATAATTAAATTGAATGGAAATGGTTTGTCATGATGAGTGTTCTGTCTAGAATACGATCCTTAACTAATTGAATACTTAAAAAAAGCTACTGGTAACTACTTTGAAGAAGGACTTCATGTAAAAAATCGATGTCTCCATTAGAAGTATGGGTCGAGAAAAAACTAAAAGAACATGTGTATAGTGAATAATCATTACTCTAATGTAGATTCTTTATACACGTTGTTCTTAACTATAGTTTAGGGGGCAGATCCGAAAATTGAGTCTGATGAAATCACGTGATATTTCAAATGCTTAGTGCCAATGTCAAATAGCTTTAAATAGTATCAAATGATATAATACAAATGTACGCATTATACTAACTAGGAGATCCAGCATTAACTGACACTCTAGACTCCATAGCCCATCGTAGATCAGTCTCCGCCCTTTCTCTTTTTTTTAGATATTACCATGGCTTTTGTTCTGATGAGATAAAATCAATAATCCCTCCAAAAACTTCATAATACGCGATCTTCTAAGATTTAACACCCCTACGCGCTTAAATTGATACTAACCGAACAAACGCATTCGCCAATTTGTTTATCCCTATGACATCTAGAGACTGGAACTCTCTTCCTCCGATCATCTTCTCAGCAACTTATAACCTTCAATCTTACATGACTCGCAACTTATAACTTTCAATCTTTCATGACACGCATTCACAGATACCTTCGACTCCTACCCAATCCCTTCTGTCCAAATGTCTTCTTATTTTCAGGATACAAGGGTCCACCGCGGACTACAGAGGTTGTACTTTTTTGGTGCAACTTCTTCCTGTATCAATATCATGATTTAAATAAAAAAAATGAAACTTTTGGTCATCCTCAGCTTGAGATAGGGTGGTGTAACCTAGCAGAAGGGTTAAAAATAAAAACAAGCTTCTTTCTCACATCCCTTAGAAAACTTCTTCATTTGTAATTCCATCTACCAATTTATAATAAAAAAAATATCAAAAAGTTTTGCAATTAAAGTAAAATATATTTTTTAATAATCATGGGAATTCCGCTGCAGCTCTAAATCTTGAAAATGGCTTGTAAGAACTAAGGTTACGATCGGATCTTTAAAACCTCACTTCAACACAAAATAATTTTATCTTTTTTTCATCTTCTCAAAACATAAATAAAGAATTTCTATCAGATAAAAAAATAGTAATTAAATTCTTTTGTTTTTTCTTCTTTTTTATAGAAAAGTTGGAATATCTTTTACAGAAAGGCATTATAAATGAATTTTATGAACAATATCTAATTCTTAATAAATATTTAATACACCAAAGGTATTAAATAAATGTTAGATAAATTTATCGTATTTGAAGATCGACACGTTGCGTATTGTCTTTCAGGACAAGAGGTTATTTATGGTCATCATTCTTTTGCGTGAAATCAAACAGGTTCCTGGTTGTTTCTAATTAATAATAGGAATGCCTCTCCAACCAATGAATTGTCTTCACAGTCTTCACAAAAGAAATGATTAAAGAAGACATTCGTCCAGAATCTATCATCTCTATTCTTTATTGAAATCATGAAAAATATTGAAAATTAAATAATCAATAAGTAAATCACCCTTGTTTAAATTGTATTCTGTGAAAGTTGATCAAAAATAATATATTCTTAGTTGTTTAGCGAATTTGTAAAGTTTTTTCAACAAGTTCCAGGTTTAGCAAATTGTACAAGTGGTTTTAAAAATCTCAAAAGCTAAGTTGTTTAAAGCTATTACACCTTTGGTGTATTAAATATTTCTCAGAAGCGAAAAAAGCTAAGAAAATTCTAAACTTAGAAGGCAGAAAAATGTTCACTCTGACTTATTCTCAAGTGAAATTGTAGACTTTCTAAATTGTAAAAAACTTGTGAAGTTTCCGACGCGTCGCTGACGAGAAGATTGCTACAAACAAAGTGGGGGTCACGTTTGTCTAGCGAGCAGAGGATGGGGGAAGCATCATTAGACACAATCATTTTCAAACTTGCCGCGGCTCGCTGTTTGCCATTAGCAGCACCATTCTGGTAATTTAATAGCAACATCTCATATAATGGAAGCCCCTGTTATTTGGACAACTAAATTGACAGCACAGTTATGAGTTTGACTATACCCTGAAAAAAAAGTCGCAAGCCATTATTTGCCCATTTTTACTGCACGTGTCGGTTTTGCCAAAAATTACATGGGGTCTCGTCCAGAGGCCAAAAAGTGCAATTTTTTCGTTTAGTACGTGCAAATGGATGGATGGATGGATGGATGTACGTACACATATGTTACCCTTTTTTTCGTCGACTATTTTTTCACACCGTTCAACCGATTGAAATGAAATTGAAAACCTACCATTGCTTTAACAAAATGAAGCGCTGATTAGTTCATGGTACATATCAGGGGACAAACATTAGTACTTTATTCGAGTACTTTTAAAATTTTTCTAAATATCTTGAAAATTACTTAACCAATTTTGATGAAATTTGATATTCCAATTAAGTACCTTAAGGATCACAAAAAAAGGTTATATAAAGTTTTTATTAAAATTATATTTTTAAGTATTTTACCCTAGAGTAAGATAGTATTTTTTTAAATTCTTTAAAATTTATTATTCATTTGAACGGTATATGCGCCTGATCATCTCCTAATTTATATTCTTAATGAAAAGTCATTTTATAGATATCATTCTCGAGAAATAAAAAACCGTATTGGAGAAGTTATTAGGAACACAAATAAACACTTTTTTCTTAAGAAAATTGTCTCTGAACATTTTCAAATGGAAGAAAGAGCTCACGCTGACCTCTGACAGGTCTTGCCATGGATTGTAAGTTTCGGCTTAAACTTTTGAATATTTTTTAGTAAACTATCCATTATGAATCAAATTTGTATGCACAAAACTTATTTCCTTATTTCATTCTTCTAAATTCTTTGAACATTCTTAATTAATTTATTTAAGTGTAAATGTACAGACTCATGAGAAATTATGGAGTTTATATATTTTCTATACATAGATATTCTTTTTTAATATATGTTCTACTTATTTGAATCCTATCATGTGATTTAATTCAATTCCAAGATAAAAATAAATAGAATATGGTAAAAATGAGTTTTTCTTTATCTTTCAAGAAATCTCGATTTCCAATTTGGTCTATTAAATGTCAAGAAAAAGTATAATGGATTTGATGAGATAGAAAAAAAACTTTTTTTTCTCCAATAAGAATCTTGCCTTTAAAAACTCCTTGCCTCAATAAGAAACGGAAAGTCTTGAGTGTATGATACTAAACGAATATTAGTAGCGGTTGACTAGACTTGAAAATCCTTTGAGCGATGATAGATAGGATCAGAGAGTAGAATGGCTTATCAGTTTGAGAAGATCGCGGCAGAGCAGCCTTCAAGTCGACGGTGAATTAATTACGGATGACATGCACCGAAACGAGCCTTCAAGAAATCGCCCAAGACATTTCTTTTTGGACTGCTCAGCCCAGAGCCCGGAATAGAAGCCGCTCTCCAGATTCCATCTTCAGACATTGGCAACAATCCATCTCTTTTAATTGTTTCAATTAATCCGTTTTTTCTCTGTCAAAGCACCAATGTTCTCAAAAAATGATTAAATTTTTATTAATGATTCGAACAAAAAATTGTGTGTGTGACGTCACATATTTTGCGATTTTAAATTTAGAAATTATTCAATTAAGGAGGTCCTTTCGCTCCAGTTGAGTAAAAAGAAGTGTAGTATTTAATATTTAATAAAATAAGTTAAAATACAAATCTAAAATAATCGAACTAAAAAATAAATAATATGAAAGCCGTAAATGTTTGAAACAAATATATAAAAAAAAAATACAAAAGTTTGTTTGATTTATTCAAATCCGCTGATAATAACATTGTATGATTTGGCAATGCGTTGTATTAATACTGTTTATGTTTACATGAAAACATAGCATTTATGTGATTTTTTAAAGTCTAAATATCTCAGTAAATTCGACGGTCAATGATATATTTTTTTGCAAAAAAAGAAACCTGCATATTTCAAAAAGCTAATTTTTAGTTTTTTTTAACTTTATCAATTCAACTAATAGTAATTTTTAAGGATTTAGGTGTCGGTTCTAGGTGAAACATTATAAGTAACTTATGAGGAGAATTTTCTAGGTTAGGTTTCACAAAAAGGAAATATTAAAACAAATGTATGTTTTTTTGAGTTTGATTCACTCGATATATATTTCGGGTTATTGGCCCATCTTCAGGAGTTCAAATGAAAACTGAATACAAATTTGTAAAAACATTCAACAAGTAAAATTTTGAGAAAGAAGAGTACGTTCAGAATTTTTTTTTTTTTTATAATATAAACAAAATGTTATTATTTAAAATAAAAAAATTAAAATTAAAAACAAAATTACAAACAAAATCAAATTAAAAACAAAAAACAAATTACAAACACCAAATATGTAATCGAATTTAGGAGCCAATTTTTAATTTATTAATTTTAGCCAAATTAGAATCAATGATTACATCTTTGTCAAAGTCCAATTGATTATTGAGAATACTGAATTTATTCATAAGTGCCAATTTAATTTCAGTTGATTCTAGAAGAAGAAGTCTGGGACCACTTCTTTCAAAATGAATTGGGGTAGGATTGCAAGTAGAAGCAGTGTGATTTTTCGAATGTAAATGAATAAATGTAAATGAATAAATATATATCGAGTGAATCAAACTCAAAAAACATACATTTGTTTTAATATTTCCTTTTTGTGAAACCTAACCTAGAAAATTCTCCTCATAAGTTACAACTAATAGTAGTATAATTCAAGAGAAAGTGACAAGATCTTAATTTTCCACAAGACTCTTAGAAAATGTTTACATTTTAAAAAATTTGCACGCTAATGTGTGATTGAAACTTCCCCAAAGCATAGATAGAGACTTAAACTATTATAAGAAACATCCAAAATTATTTATATATTTCTATTTAAAACAGGGGAGTGCGGTTCATGGATGCTGTGGATGCGGCCCATCCCTAAAATTTCAAACATTTAGAGAATTTTCATAAATACATATTATAAGGTCAATTTCAAAATTTCAGAAGGATCTTTAATTTTTCAAATTATTATCCGTTATTTAAAATATTTCTATAAAAAACATTTTTTTATTTTGAAAAGTACTTATTTTGGTTCTCGAAATGAAATAAAATTGTTGCATAGTTTCAAGGGGCAATTAAAATGAATGGTTTTCCGAAAAGGGTGCCGATAGAAGGTTTAAACGCTCTGCCCTGAATATTTTCCTGTTCAAGCATATCAAAGACAAGTCTATACAGTTTTAGTAGAATAAAAATTGTTCTCGCTGAGGAACTATTATTACAAAACCTTTTATTATAAAAAAGAGAATCTCTGGACTAATCCATTTGTAAGAACTCTCAATATATAAGATCGGAAAAAACTAAGAATGCAATAGACAATAAGTCATGATTTCTAGAATTAATTTCTGACTCCTACCTTCACTCACACAAAGCAGTATCCATTTGGGGTGAAGATCCCAAAATATATTTAAAATAATCTAATGTTAAATTTGAAAAATAACGAAAATGATCGCGTATTCGATAAAATTTGCAAAAAAAGCGAAAATTAAAATAAAATTTCAAAAAATGAATGGTAATTTTTTGGACAACATCCCCTGGTTGAAAAGTCACCAACGGATGTATTTAAGATATATTTAATTTGTATCAACTTTTTATATGTGATTATTCATGGACGTCGCCCAAATAAAGGATTCCTAGGGGAAAAGGGCATCTGAAGCGTTCAGATCTGTCTGTCTGTCTGACATGGTTCCCATTCACTGGGAGTTGTGGCGCCAGGCTGCAGCTCTCAGCGAGTCAAGCAAGCATCTTGACCATCCGACACCTCGCTTTTTTATACAACTAAACTGGACCTGAAGCAGAAACCGCTTTTGTCTCTCCTCACTCACTGACCTTTGATTTTATTCCAATTCTTTTCTTCTCGTCATAAGGTAGGTTCTCTGCATTTCCCGTCAGATATATTTATGATACTATTCTTAGGTGAAGGTACTCACATTTTCCACATACCTCAAAGGATTCCAAGTCTTCGATTGTTTTCCCACTTCATACACAAGTTGAAAAATTCAAAAGCACATCACACTTATTTTAAGATCTTTTATTGTAAATGGATTATGTATTCCAAACAATTTTCATTGTAGTGATTAATAGAAAACAACAAAATATTAAATTATTGAATACATTTTTGATGTTAATACTTAGTTTATTCAGTGATGTAAATAATGTCTCCACATTAGCCCCTGTGGCATGGGGGTGCAAATGGCTCAAGGGGCGTATTTCGAACAAGCCAAAAAAATATTTTATATAATAGTTTAAGAAGGGACTGAACCGCGGGAATAAAATTTTATTTTTCTATCAAAATCGAAAAATTGTTTATAAGCAGGGCCTAATTAAGCCATTTAGAGGCCCCTAGGCAATGCAAGACTCAGGGTCCCTCTCCTCCTTATGCAGGTATATAAATAGCATTTAAACCTTAGAACAACACCAAATTTTAATAACTCGGTACTAATGAATGTATGTCATTTATTAAAATAAAAATTTTAAAAAATAGACCTAAAAACTTTGTAAAACGGAAAATAGAGCATCAAATTAAAACTATGACTTATTTTTCTCACGAGCGGAGCGGGGCCCATAGGCAGTTGCCTATATTGCCTATTGGATAATCCGGTACTGTTTATAAGAGGAGGTACTAATTCTTTATACAATTTTATTTCTTAACTAAATGTGCAAAAAGGGACTTTTTCTGAGGTATTTTTACGAAATTATATTTTTTCATCTCTATATAAAATACTTGTTTAAAATAAATATTTCAAACTATAGGTGTTTGGGGAGGAGACGAATCCTAAGTTTTGGCAGAGGAAGGCGAAAGTGACCTTTTATTTAGGCCACTGTATATAGGTATTTAGGTATGTCATTAGATACTTTGGAAGAAATAGGATATTCAAACCCATTTATTATTTTTACTGAAAATAACAAGCAAATTCCTCAAGTTTTTATTTATTTATTTTTTTATTTTGACTAATGACAAGGAAGCAAGACGATGGATGTTAGCTCAAAAAGGGGCAACATTAGGTATCAAGATTGACTCTAACATACTAGAAAGAAGAGAGGGATATTTCAGAGGTTGGGTCTGAGTATTAGTCGTAGTATAGGATAGAAATTATAGAAGATTTATAGGTGGGTAAGCCACAATCAAGACAGTGTCGAATTTGAATCTTGTACTATATATCAAAATGTTTTTTCTATTGCCTTTAATTTAAGTTGGAAAACATTTGATCCAAATATGAAATTTCATATATATACCTCCAGCTGATTTTATGCCAATTCCGAACAGAATTTGTGTGTACAGACTGAAAACAGACAAACAGACCGACAATTTGTTGAAGATATTTTCTTTCATAGGTTTGCTGAACCGTGTAAGTCCAAAGTTTGGGGAGATTCTGAGTAATGTACAGACAAAATCTTAATTTCATATATGTAAATATGTATAAATATTATAAGTACAGTAAACCCCCGATTATACTGGCTAATGGAGGGGAGAGGAGGAAAGGATAATCGAAAAACACGGATAATCCGAACTATAATTATTTATTTCTAAAATACAACATATTTTACATTTCTAAGGCAGAAAATTATTTTAACATGTTTAATAATCATTATTATTAAGAAAATCTGTGATTTTGGTTTGTTTGAAGTGACTTTTAATGATTTTTTAATATCAGTTCGAATTTTTCTAAGAGCTATTATGTCGTTATACTGGAATTCGCATTGGTCGATGTACTCCAATAAAGTGTCAACAGAATTTAGGGCCGTGTTGTGACTAATGCGATTGATAATTTCTTCTTACATATACATATAATTTTTTTTTTAAATTAAATTCATGCACAGATAATCCGGAGTAATCGAGAAACGGTTTTCCTACCTATATTTGCCGTACCAGTTTTTTACTTACCTTCCACTTTATTATCGATCAATTATCTGACAGATTCAGGTTCATTCATATTAAAAAGTTAGTAGTTCTATGAAATAAAAAAAAGGCAAAAAATCATTAAACTTTCAATGTCCCTTAATACTTAATCCAATTATTTTTTTCCCTTATTTATACAAGAATGATTTTTTTTTTAAATAAATCTTTTTTTGAATTAATATTCAATGAATAAGATAAGGGAGACGTCCATTAAAATCAGAGGGACTTATTAATTGAGTTAAGTTCCAATTTATTCCGTCAATAGATTCCGATCTGTTTAATTCTTTGTGGTAGTACTCGCGTGTTGATGGATCACTCTGCTGTGCAAAAACATAATTTGCAACAAGATTGGTCACCCCTTGTCGGACCCCTGTACTTACATTAAGGGTGTCACAAGGCGAGAGACTTCTGTTTAATGTATGTTTATCGAGGCGTAAGAAAAGATAATCAAGTTATCGAAAGAACTTGCTCTGCTAAAATTATATTATAAATTTAGAGAGTGCCTCAAATGGGGTTCCCTAAATATATGTTCAAATTAGAAATAAAGGGTGAAACTCATAAAAGTCCATTTTCTGTCATGGAGAAAAAATATGATTAATACCTATTCTATTATTTAAAATTACTTTGCAGAAGAAAATCAAACTAACAGTTAATTCATTTGCCCTTAAGGGGTTCAGAACAAATTAAAACGAAATCATCATCATATATGTCCATACAAGTCTGTCTATCTGTTTGTCAGAGCATTGTAGCTAAAAAAGATTCAAACTTGGAATTTACAAGATATATGTAATTTATTTTCCCTAAAATTAAAAATTACAAGAGATTGACAATTTTGGTGAGGATTAAATTTAAATTTTTCATATGGTCAAAAAAGGGTGGTGAGAAATCTATCCTGTAAAGATTTCATTAATTTAAATTAGGCTCAATTTATAATCTTTAAAGAATTTGGTGTCGGTTCTAGGGGAAACATTTTATATATAATAAGTAAAAATATATTTTTACTTATTATTTATAGGCTCAATTTATTTAAATTTAATTCATTGTAAAATAAAATAACGGTGTAGAAGGGCCTCAAAGTGTCAATTTTAGTTGATTTTTGTAGGTTTATGTAGTTGGTTTTTGTAGGTATTGAAATTATAGGAAAAAATTATACACATTTGTAAATTCTCTCTTTATCAACGAGAAATAAGAAACAATTTGATATCTTGGAAGACACGAGATACCCTAGGTATGCGAACTCGGCTCACATTTGGCCGGCTTATTGTTTAAAAGATAAATTGAACGTTTCTTTTTGTAGAGAGTAGCAGAATTTGTATAAATTAAAGGAGGCAATAAAAGAGTGTCTTCTGCTGGAATAATAAATTTTTAAATTTATTTATAACTAGACTATAGTTTCGAGGGCTTTTCACCCTTCATCACTCTATTATAATTGATTCATAGGAATTGAAACTATAATTCAAAAATTTATTTTTCCAGCAGAAGACACACTCTTTTATTGTCTCCTTTAGTTTAAAAGATATTACTGCAAGAAATTGTTACACCAACCCCTATTGGTATGGAGTGACTGTTGAAGAATAAGAGGGAGAAATTTCTTTCGATGCAAAAAATTTATCATGGATATAAGAAAGAATTCAAGTTTAAAAATTATTATTTTTCTCCTTATTTCTGAAATGTTTAATTTTAATAAAAAAAAAAAAAAAATGAAATATTTTATGACGACATACATCTACTGAGCGAGCATTTCAAAAATATGAAATTTTTCGAAATTTCTAAAGAGTGGTTCATCCTCACGGTCTTGTGGTGTAATTTAGAAAAAAGCGTCTAAATATCTTCATTGAGATTATTCAACCTTATAACTTAATTTTTAACAATAAATTTTGATTGAAAAAAATTCCACTCTGCAATGGCCTTAAACAAAATTTAATTCGATTGATTTCTTTTTATGAAAATAAATGATTCAAGTCGGTGGGGCAAATGGGCATTGTTTCCGCATCGAAGAATCCATGATGGCATTCTTTGCGTGGGGCATTGACTATGTATTGAGGAGGGTTTACGAATGTCTACTTGCTGCTGTTATTTATTCATGGGGGAGTACCAGCAGCCATCCAGCACAGCACCCCTTGATACAAGGGTGGTCCTCAAGCCCTTCCGTGGTCCACTGGCGCCAGACAAAGCCCGCGAATTTAACGGGCTGCTGAACTGCAACCTTCTTCCACCTGACCCTCAAAAATCATTTCACAATAAGCAATCCAAGAAAAAAATTTACTTTTCTTATTTATATTATTTCACCTCACCTACCAGCTGATTTGTTTTCGTATCTCTGTTTTGAAACCTTTCAATCGAGCTTTCTTTCCATTTTTACATTAATATTTTAAATATTTAAATCATCTAGGTTTGTTATTCTCAACAGTTTTTTTTCCTCGAAGAACACCTTTAATTATATAAAAATTATGCATTACACCAAGGATTTACAAAATTGTGGTTTAGATAAGCTTAGTCACGATAAAGAAAAAAAATACTGAATTAAATATGAAAAGTACACTTAGAATGAAAATTGACATTATAAATACCATATAGTTTTATAAAAAGGATGTTGCCAATTCATTGTAGAAGAAATATACAACTCATAAACAGGTTTAAAGGTACAGAAATATTTATATTCAAATAAATTATAAGTACCTACAGAAAATCAATGCATTCTCAATTTTTAGTAGGACATTGTCAAAGGTATGATGGTTCACTAGTGTGCTGCGACACAGTGGTTGAGAACCACTGATCTAGGTACTTGTTAAGTTGTCGGACATATGTTCTTTAACCCTTAGTTTGTTAAATTTAACTTAGATGGAGTATGTTAGCTTGAGAGTCAAAATCTCTAAGAATGAGGCTATTTTTGACTCTAAACATAATAGTTGAATACACATATTTGAATTTTAAGCAGTTTGACCGAACAAACTAGCCCTAAATTAATTAAATAAACAAATGATTTCAGCAGATTCGTGTGTTTAGACGTTTAAAGGAACTTGTTTGAAAAGGTATTTAGACTAGATTGGATTGTAACTTCCAATCCATTGGAAATCATTGGGGGAAGTCTAATTTAAAGGAGTAATGAGAATTGGAGCAGAAACGGAACTTCTATACTCCTGAAGAGTCCAACAAAGATACAATATGACCAATAAATGTACATAATTACAACTTTCTTCACATATCTATTTTACAGTTGCGCTTTATGTATATAATTAATTATTTCTCTATCATAATATGTATATGATATAGCGTCAGGGAAAAGGGCCCTTATCTTTACTTGGTTAAAACCGAGGTAATGGCATTTCGTTTCTAGATCTAAAGAAACAACTGAACAAAACGCTTTTTGTTCCGGAAAAATTCCAAAAATTGACTCAGTTATGAATTTTTGAATATTTATAAGCAAAAAATGTAGATTTGAATTATAGCCGTTTAAATTTTTACAATTTTTAAGGAGACAAAAATAGGACATTTCCTCCATTTTTCCCCTCGCTTTTATTCTATTCCGAATGAAAATTTGTTGCTGAATTCAAATATGTAATCAAAAATTCTACCCACATTTAATTCACATTTTTGCCATTCCTGAAAAAACTGATAGGTGAAGATAAGGACCCTTTTCTCTGTCATATGACAAACTTTAATATTTACAATATATATTGTACAACTATAATTGCATTGGCTCATTTGATGTTTCATCTGAAATCCAATTTCTATCTCAGACATATTAATCCTACGAAAACAAATTACAAACCAACTATTTGTACACTCCACTCTACATTGTCTCCAAGGTTTTTTCTCTGTAGACTAAGGTTTTGCTTATCGGAATGATTCATCGCCAGAGGGGTTCCTGTGACATTCGGTCCATTTCACGCGTCGGTAGACATTTCGCGTCATGATTAATTCGCTGGAGCCATGACTGATCCATTTGCAATAGGATCAGATTCATTTTACTTGGTCTACTGCCCATACTGGTCTAATCTTCTATATTTACTTTATTCGGCAAGCTCAGCGGATTCGTCCGGCTGAGTTTTAATCACTTAAAATTTTTCTATTATTTTTTAGCTTATTCGTGATAAGAAATGTGAAGGAAAGTCATTTTCAATCCTGCTTTTCAGGGTTCTGTTCAAAATTAAAACGGGATCCTATTAGTATTGCTATAAAAGGTGAGTCTTTTTGTCAATTTGTCAGAGCATAATTGTAGCTCGTATACTAAATAAGATAAACTTGAAATTTACAAGTTATATGCATTTATTTTCTCCGAAATTAAAAATCATATTACATTTTTAATCGAATGTTTATTTTGGCAAGGGTCGAATTTTTTTATGGGTCTGAAAAAAAAAAAGTAATTTTTTATAATGAGGTTTTAGCTATCCCTGCGAAGATTTCTTTAATTAGGTTCTTTTATTACTTTCACATTTATATTCTATAGAATATAATGGGAGAGTGTTGCGAGTCCAGTCTGAGTTCTGACTCTTTGAGAGCTGGTTTTTATTTTGTTTTAAAATGATGGTATAAGAGAGCCCCAAAGTAGCCATTTTTATGTGATTTTTGTACCTGTCGGCGTTTAAGAATGGCCCAACTCGACTATTTTGGAAGTTCTAAGTTATAAGGTACAGAATCCGCATATAGAGTCACATTTCTACCCTAAATTCCGATAGCGCCGTTAATTAAGGAAGAGAAAGACATAGAAAGTTCATTTTAGTGCTAAAAAGTTTGTATTTCATAAACAGAAATAGACTTTGAGCTTTCTAGCTTCAGAAAAATGAAATCAGAAAAAATAAAATCTTTATATGAACTCTTGCTGGGTTGTAGTTGTTGAGCTGAAATTGTAAGGTTCAAATAAGCTAGTATGACTTTTTTCGTCAAGTTTCAGCTTTCATCACTATTAGATGGTAAAAAAAATTGACCCAACGAATTTACTCCTAAAAAAAGCATACTCTAACTAAAATTTGATCAAAATCCCAATCATTGATATACCTATCTCCTATACTAGTCAAAATGCCAGACGAACCTGAATTTGTTTGGATGCAATAGATGTTAAAAATTCATTCTCAAAAGGATAAACGAAATTTTGTTGTTTAGATGAAAACACGATTTAAAGAATTAATGTTAATTATTTATTGTTTATATTAATCTTTTTTTAGGTTAGAATTAAAGGAACCAAAGGATTGATATCTAAATTCAGAATTTCATGTTAAAAAAAAATTCAAAGGCTCAGTTAACTAGATGAAGATATTTATATTGATAATATGAATTATTGATTTGGGACAATGGCAAACGAATGCTTTGGAATTTCAAAATGTTAGATACCTAAAAAGAACCGGACTTCGCGGAACGCGAAATGCATCAACATTCCACACGAGGCCAATTGGAAAACTTAATGGTAGTTTTTCTATAAGCAGCTTTGATTTGGAATATGAAAAATTTCTTAATCTAAGAGGGAACAGATAAAAAAATATTTTATTCGACTGGTCAATATTACATCATAAATTTATTAGTATATAAATCATCGTTACGATTCTTCCCGATTAAGAGAAGGAAATCAATCAAAATTATTGTTCGAATAATCTATAATGAAATAAGGAGTAAAATTTTTCAAAAAAACAGACTAATTATTTTAGTTTATATGAAAAATTGGGGAAAGTTTCCCCTCATATCTTTATAAGAAAACCTGTTCTCAATCAAATAATTCCTCACTTTATTGGAAATAAAAATGATGAGTCTAAATAATATATACCTATTGTTTACCCTAAATATATGGACCGTTTATTTTGAAAGTGGTGTAAATCCATTTTTTGTTATTTCGAGATATGTGTATTTATCAGTGGCTGTTGGTGACTTTTCAACCAGGGATGCTGTCCAAAAAGTACCCTTCATTTTTTGAAATTTTATTTTAATCTTTGCTTTTTTTATGCAAATTTCATTTAATACGGCATCCATTTCGTTATTTTTCAAATTTAACATTAGATTTTTTTAAAAATAAATTTTGGAGCCTTCGCCCCAAACAGATACTGCTTTGTGTGGGGAGAGTAGGAGTCAGAAATTAGCTCCTGAGAAGGAAATCGACCATCTCCACCATGAATCAGCCTGTGCAATGTTTTATTTCATTTCGAGAACCAATATACTTTTCAAAATAAAAAAATGTTTTTTATAGAAATATTTGAAATAACGGATAATAATTTGAAAATTGAAAGATACTCCTGAAATTTTGGAGTCGACATTATATATTTATGAAAATACTCTAAATGTTTGAAATTTTAGAGATGTATTCATAGGATCCATAGCTTCCATGAACCGCACGCCACTGGCATTTATATTTTTATAAATACATACATATTGATATATATTTCGATATTTTTATTTTGACGAATTCATGAGGATATTCTACTCCATTGACTGGGATATTATAAATATAAATCGTGGGGAACACCTACTGACTGGTATATAATATTTTAATGTATAAATATGTACTTTTCGAGGGTTACAGAACTGTTGGGAATCACAGGTTTATAAGCAACAGAGTCAGACAAACAACGAAACATATAGGCAACGAACTGCTTATAAGCTACTTAAAGGCCCCGTTATTCACTAATTTCGGCACGGAACCCTAAAAATGGTATTTTATTATTTATTTGATAGTTCATTTAAAGTTTGTCTATGAATATCTTCTGAACGATTGCACAATATACTATTCTTTATTTTATATTGGGGGACAAATTAATAGATTGTGGGTGTTATGTTGAAAATTCAGGCCTGACTAAATAGGGCTTCAAGTTTAGGGTCTGTCCCACTCTTGCTAATGATTGGTTTGTTGTTTGTCAGATGAAAGAGCCGCCATGAAATTCGCATGGCACGTGTGGAGCAGAAAAAAAAATGTTTTATGGGCTCATCAACCCCGCCCCCTTGACACCCATGGAAAATTCAAAAGGATTAAAATTCAAATTACACATTTAAAGACGCATACAATAAATTGGTTGATTTGAAATTATACAATTCAATAAATTAAACAATTCAAATTGTATTAAAATTATCCTATTATTTGAAGTTAAGTCGTATAAATTAGTCCATTTACCAATTATTTTACATGAATTAATGTATACATTGTATTTGAGCTTCGACTTCGGAGATTACTTCTCCACCATCGACCGTCCTTGATCATCTTTTTAGTCCTTGTTTTTAATAAAAGGAAAAAAATAATTAAATAAAAAAACCTCTTTCCCGATAATTATTTCAATTCCATTATCGTCAATTCAGTCTCCCCTCTATCAATTTATTCCATTTTTTTTATAAATTTTATTAAACCAATTATTTTACATTAATTAATGTATACATTGTATTTTTGCTTCGATTCCGGAGATTACTTCTCCACCATCGAGTGTCCTTATTCATCTTTAGTCCTTGTTTTTAATAAGAGGAAAAATCTAATTAGATAAAAAAACCTCTTTTCCGATAATTATTTCAATTCCATTATTCCCCAATCAAGTCGATTGGTTCCAATTCCTTCTTTCCCATCCTCAATCCAACCCATTAGTCCATTTAAATTATTTTTAAAAATATGGAAACATTTACTATATTTCAACTGTAGCAATTTGTCTTTTATTTGTATATCCTACCTAGTAATTTATATTTTTAAATTTAAATTTTATTAAATGTTTCACCTAGAACCAGTGGTGTCATCGCAAATTTAGCACTGAACGGGAACGCTGAAATTCCAAGTGACCTGGGGAGTCCAGGGGTCCTCCGAGGGAATTTTTGGTATTATATGTTCTAAATTATGCATCTTAAGGTATCCTGGCTCCAATTTTAGTCATTTACACTTAACCAGTTTTTAACCACTAAAATAAATAAATCGGCGTTCCCGCACCATGACACCCCTGCCTAGAACCTACACCATTCTCCCTGAACAAAATATGGGAGATTATTTAGTTAAAGAGTGTGACTTTCACCAAATATTTTGTGATCTTCAAAGCTCAAAAATCCATATGCTATTTGTATTCTGTTATTATGATAACTCAAAAACTTAAGCCTCAAGAATTTAGTTATCACTAGGGCTCGGATTTCGCCTTATTTGCCTTTTTGTTATTTATGACTTAAAATGTAGACCAATATATATATGCGTTTCATTAAATTCTGAATAATTTAAGAGGCATTTGTTAGAGCCTATAATGTCTATTTTCCCCTATTCTGGGCGTTAGTGCCTATTTTATCTATAAATGCCATTCCTAGTGCCTATTTTACCTAAAATTGCTAATTTCCATTTTTTACGATACATTTAAAAGTTTTTTTTGAATTATTAAGAAAATATTCCGAAAAAATGATTAAGGTGGGGTACCTGGATCTAAGCAGCTATATATTATGCTGACCATTTGGATGAAATTTAAAGGGTAAGTACATTTGAAATTAATTTTTTTTTAATATTGTTATATAATTCTAATTTATTTATTATTTTATGTCATAGAAACAATCAATGTAGATGATGCTTTATCTATAAAGGAGGCTAAGAATGCTTTATCTTCTATTACTCTTGAGGCTGATTTAGCATGTATAATGTGTAATTTTAACAATCTACTTTTAACCATTACTGCATTAGAAGCAAGCAACTCTCTTTTAATAGAGTCCATAAAAATATTCAAGAGATTAAAAAAAAAAAATCAAAAAAGCACTTGGTCCTATTGCCTACAATTTCAATCAAAAAATGGTGCAAAAACTGAAACGGAATCCTGGTTGGACAATAATGAAAAGAATAGCCAGGAATTTAGGAGGTTATACTAGTGCAGAAGAGGAAAATTTAACACCATCCGAAATGGCTTATTTGAAATTAAGTGCCTATTTTTACTTAAAATTCAATTTTAAGTTCCTATTTTAGTTATTTTTAGTGCTTAGTTGCCTGCCTATTTTAAAGATTTTTAGTGCCTATAAATCCGAGCCCTAGTTATCACTTAAAATATCAAAATACGATTTGGGTTAAAATATGCCACCCGGAAGTATCCCCTATATACCTACATACATTGGGTGTTTTTAAATTTTTTATTTAAAAAATACTCTATTAATCTTCTAAATTTTATAAAAATCATATTTCTGTGAGAAAAGTTATACTTATAAAAAGATTTAAAAACCTAAAAGAGAGCCATATTTCTATCTCCAAGCACTAAACATTTTATTAGAATATAGAATTAATATTAAAGTAGAATTAAAAAAAAAAAAAAAAAATAAAATGTATTTTTTAAATAACTTTCAATTCAATTAAATAGATATCTAATTGAACCATATTTCTATCTCCAAGCACTAAACATTTTATTAGAATATAAATTAATATTAAAGTAAAATTAAAAAATGTATTTTTTAAATAACTTTCAATTCAATTAAATAGATATCTGTTGAAGGAGACATAAAAGAGTGTGTCTTCTGCTGTAATTATAAATTTTATTGTTATAAATAAATAAAATTTATAATTCCATCAGAAGACACTCTTTTATTGTCTCCTTCAATTTATAAAAATTCTGCTACCCTGGGCACAAAAACTTCCAATTTAGATATCTAATGATTAATTGGTTATTCTCCTCACTGCCAAGTGGTCTGAGGTGCAATTTTACATTATTTTTCTAAATTATTGGATAAAAAAATGTTTCACCAAGTACCAACACCAAATTCCTTAAAAACCATTATTTTTCTGTTTACAGAAAACATAATTTTTTTCCATACTAAGTAAAATATACATATATTTACATTTTTAAATTACTTTTATTTATTTTTTAGTAAATTTTAATATAACTATAATTTATGTTTTAATTTTAATGTTGATATGTTATTAAAACGAGGTGAGCAAAAGTCGCGCGGTGAACACAATTCATGCCAGAATATTTTATTTACAGGGGTGAAAAAATAATGTCATACTATAGATTTCTGGTTTTGCAGTAGGGAGTAAAAAGGAATTCAATCGAAATGAATACAATTAGAAATGACAGCCCTTGAAAGGCCATCGAGCTGTTCTTTCATCCCTTAGTTTGTAGCTTGGTTAGACTAATAAACTCATCTACATCCCTATAATATCTCTCCTCTGAACGCTATAGACGTAGACGAAGAATTTAATACATCAAAAAATAAACTAATTAATCATTAAAAATAAATAAAAGTTGAATATTTGAATTGGAATGAAATCAAGTATTTTGATAATCAATTCAATTTGTATATGGAACTCTTCTAATTAATAAGTAGTTGTAGTTACATTTGAATTGTTGACATAATCTCAATTATTAAATTTCTGAGTGGGATACTGATATAACCCTAGTAGCACACTTTTTCAAACTATATAGAAACTATATTGCCCCTATATAGATTTTGAGAATCTAATAGGCACTATATAGTTACTATTTAGTTTGAAACATTGTGCTACTAGGGAATTACTAGAAAGTATCCGTGGACGTGAGAAAAGCGTGAGTCTCAAAGTACCAACAATTCCGAGATAAATTTTACATTGGTGATGACAGGGTTTGAATTGAGGATGTTTCCATCTACATCTAGAGTAGGTATATGTTCTTGGGTGTGCTGGACCAGCAAGTCTCGTGTACACCGGCCGGCAGCCATCTTGGCGCGTCGGCGCAGATCAAAGTGCAATAGCCACGCCCCCCGCGAAGCCCATTGGCGGTTCACCGCGAACACGTGACTAATAATTCATAATCCAAGCCGGCATTTGTTTGATTATTATTTGCTTGAGGTATCGATCGAAAAATGATAGTATCACCTCGATTGAAGGAACCTCTAATAAAAGCCGACGAGGATACGATCGAAAATTGGCAAGTGATTGCTAGGTGATTCATAAATGTATTATGTGATTTAATTTTTCCAATCAGACTAGACGTCAGACAATTTGTTTTAATTCTTTCTAAAGAGTAAATAATGTGTCATTAAGACTACTTTTGTGACACTCACAACAAATTTTATAGATTTTTGATAATTCTAATAAAATATTATGCTCGAAAAAAATTTTAAATGCAATTTTCCTACTTATCTTTACCAATCACAGGGATAGTTATGTTACCTTGTATAATTTCGAATATTGTTTGTTTATGATACAATCGAATATACTTATGTATTCTTCTAAAAGCAACAATTAACAAACTTTTATTTTTTTAATAAAATTTACTAAACAAACCCTCATTTACAATTAGTATTTCGATATATAGATTATCATAACTTGAGAAATCGTGACAATTTTGCGGCTGAATTATAGTTCAAATAATAACTAATATACCTACAGTTCATTTTTAAATAACTTCTTTTTGTTAATGTTTATAGTAAGAAGTTAACCCATTGGTAGCCTGATAATATTGAAGCTTTTACGTCGGATTTCACCAAGCAAACTTACACTAAGGTATAACTTAAATCGAGAGGTGAACCGCAATTGGAATTAAGTGTACACCGTCTTTGGAATTATGTGGAATTATTTTGGAATTCATTAGATAATACCCCTTCATCTATTGTCTTCTACTTGGAAATGAAAGTGGAAGTGGGTGTACACGATATTAGGTCGCGGTTCATCCCTCGACTTAAATTAACCTCAAAACAACTTTTAAGGTAAATTGTATTCCATCCAAAAGACTTCTATAAAAAAAACAGGCCAATCTCGAAAATGTAGTGTAGTAGAAACTTAGCTGATACGCATTGCCATTAGGGTGATGAACTAAATTCGTGACCAGCAAAGTTTCATAAAGATAATTTAAATTAAAAATTTAGAATCCACAAATCTAGATTATTATCACAGTGTGTGCAGGACTAATACAAAATTTGAAACAGGAATAGCAGAGAATTGGACAAAAATTAAAAACACAGACTTTTTATTAAATGTGCCAGACGATTCGTCAATTTATTTTGACTTCCTCAGAGGCCTATTTAATCACACTTTGTCAAAAAGCAATTTGACTTTACGACAAAACATCAGTATAGTCAAATTGCTTTTTGACAAAGTGTGATTAAATGGGCCACTGAGGAAGTCAAAATAAATTGAAGTATCTGGCACATTTCATAAAAACGCTGTGTTTTTAATTTTTGTCCAATTCCCTGCTATTCCTCTTACAAATTTATTATGGATGGGATTGATTCAACACTAATACATAATTTTAGAATAAGCTTATTTTTATAAGTATAAATGTCAAAAGATTTGAAAAGATTCACGTCTATTCTTCTGTTTCTCATTGAAAATTCAAATTAATTTTCCATCTACATCCTATGAATAATACAAAATTGTTAATTGTTTTCGGTTAGAATAAACGATCTTTAAATTTATTATATAATCATAGGTATATTTAAGCGATTTATGATAATTTGTATGCTAAATTTTTTCTCATGGTATACCGGTAGGTGCGTGTGTTTTATGGATGAATGAAATAGACCTGTACTTTAGAGATAGCTATTTTAATGTCAAATGATTTCTTAAATGTGTAGTTTCCTTTGAATGATATTTGATCCGAGTTCTATAAAGCTCTTAGAGCTTGTCATGATCCTATTCCGTAACACCAGGTTTGTTCTTATCTCAATCTGTTTCTTAATGTTTCTATACTTTCACTTTTATTTAATAACCAGGTATTGCATTTTTTTCGAAAATTCAAATTTAAATAAATTTTCATTTGTAATACTCGTTTTAAAAGTTATCTGAATCCATTAAGAGCACTTGCACTCATTGTCCATCTCTGTTTATGAAAGTGATATGTCAAAAAAGATTAAACCAATGAGAACATATTTGAAACTTTTGCTTGGTATCAGCTCAAGATGTCTCAGCAAGCAAGGTTTCTAAATCTACTGTCAGAGGAACACATCTTCAGTTTTTTTCAAAATCTGCTTTATTGACCTTCCTTCCCAAGTCTATTTAAAAATCCTTAAACAAATTAACAGAATTAACATTCTTCTCATTGTATAGCTCCTGTAATCTAAAATATAGGCAGCCAGTAAAAATCTAGTTCACAAAAAAAATCTATTAGGTAAAATATCTCATCCGTAAAATAATGACTAAGGGAATACTAGAACATTCAAACAAATCGACCGAAATTCGTTTCTCGCCATAGTTACCAGGACCTGGAATTCCCTTCTTCCCATTTTCCCTAATAAACCTGCACTAACCCCTGTCCCTGTTTCAATCCCTGAATATTTTCTTTTTAGGAATACAGGGGTTGGTGTCTTATATAACATAAGTGCGCCTTCTGTAGCGCTTTAATACACCTTTATTATAAAAAAATATAGTGGAGAGCGCCCATTAAAATGAAAACAAAGTAGAACAAATGACTTCATAAACATGTTTTTATTTATGATTTCTAAAAACTGGCCTATCGTACATGATTATTTGTTTCTTTGAAAATTACAAACTTAATTTCTTGAAAATCCAGAAGCTGAAATATCTTCCAAATTCTTGAACATGAGATTAAGAAATTGTTTATGAATTTATATTTAAGAAAAATTTCTTAAAAATCTACAAAAATAATTTCCTTACAAGTTGTAAAATCAACTTCATTATATTACTCGGTACTCACTAGGCGAAGGCTACCTGTTTGGTGAGTCGAAGAAGTTTAAATTCCCTCAAAGAAAAATTTGATAATTTTACACGATTTGCATAGCTATAATATTATTATATATTATGTAACAGTAACTAGAATAGCTCTCGATACGCCCGAAAGATAGGCAAACCTTTTTTTCTTTCTGTGTATATCTACCTATATGGATTCGGATACACACAATAACTAAAGAATGAAAAGACCTAGAACGTTCGTTCTGCTCAGAAAATGTTTGTATTTCCAAAGATTTTGAGCTCTCTAGATTTATAATTTCAAATACTCAAAATACAGAAAATATATATTTTTTGAATGATCTTATTGAGATTTTAAGGCGTTGTTAAGATAAAAGCAGGAATATATAAACATTTCATTTTATTATATAAATTAATATGTATATCTATTTTAAAACTCACTAATAGTTTATTACGAACAAATGTTTATGTATTAAAATTAGAAATTTTACCTATTTAAGATAAAAAAATTGCGCTCAAACTATTGATCGCACCCCCCGATCCTCGCGAGGGAGGTGAAACATAGAGTGCAAAAAATAGGGTCCATAGAAGATAGAAGCATGAAATTTCTGACTCTAAAATTCTTAGGGATAAACAAATTGATAAATGTGTTGGTTTAATTTGGCTCTGTTAATGTTAATAATAATAATAATAATAATAATAATAACAATGTTTATTCAATGAAACATACATAATAAATAAAAGAAAAAAAAATACAAACACATTTTACTCATGGTCGACTCGACCGTTTGAGTGTAATTTGGCCCTGTTTAAATTAATAAAACTATTAGTAGGATGACTCTAGCCTTAAATAGCTGCGATAGTTCAACCCCTCTCTCTCCATTTGCATAATTTACGGAGAGCATACCGAGATTTCTTTTTTTTTCATTAATATCTTTGCAATATTCATAATAAGTCCCAAAAAATATTTAGATCTGACTGATGAATAAATTATAATGAGTGTTGATGACCAGTGTAATTAAATATATTATATTTCCATATCATTTTATATCGATATATATATATATATATATATATTGTACAATAATTAAAAAAAAATTATAATTTGCAGTTTTGATTACAAATCCTATCTTTATATCTGAAATTGTTCTGCTATGTCGAATGAGAAAAAAAATCGTATTAAGAGTCATTTGAAATTAACCGGATAATTAATGACCAATTGGAATGTGGATTTTTCTTTGCGCCCATTCAGAAAAAAGTGCATCAAATATCACCAATTAAAATAACAGAAAGCTTGTTCTGGAAGCATTCTGCACACAAGGCCTAAACGATCTTGTTAATAGGGGACATCATTAATGTCGTGCATGCGTACTCGCCTACAGGCAAATTACTCTGGCAAATCCATTTTCTAATACAATCATAAATTATGCTAATGCCCGGATCCATTCTTTATTGTAAATGCAATGCCATTTTATTTTGATTTCATATTAATAAGTTATTTTCCTATTACATATTATATTTTAAATTATTTATTTGGTTCATCACTAAATATTATTAGATCACACAGTACACTCGGCTAGCTCTGCTCACCGGGCGACCTGAGTGTTCTTCTTTTTGATCGTATATTTTTGAAGTGAAAACTACTTTAGGCACGTTGGGCACTTTTGTGACGGGGAAAAAGCACTGAACTCGCGTGACCGTCACGCTCAGATACATATACATGGCTCCTTGTTTGGCCGAATATATTTTTTATGTTAGGACGTGGAGAAAAATAATTTTCATGTCTATTTTGTGTCTAGAATACAATACACAAAAACGGGCTTTCATAAAAAGTTTTTTCTGGTGCTATAATGTTTCTAATTTCATTGTAAAACCGGTTAGATTTATTTTTCTAAATTCCGAATCAAAAATACAAAAAATTAGAAAAATTGAATTGAATATGTAATTTAGAAATGGGCACATGTTTGAAAATTGAAATTGTTCAGAAATGTAAAAAAAAACTAATTATTTTCTAAAGTAGTATAATATTTATATTTGAGTTACATTTTGGGGGCAATAAAATTAATACCAGAGTTGTTCCTTTTTCGAGCATAGTAGGTCCAGGGAATCTTTTAGAATACATTTATATGAAAAAGTGTATTTGTTAAAATATGCGAGATGTGCCCTTTTCGAAATTGCAACTTCTACCATCAAACCAAAGTTTAGAAATTTAAGACACCATTATGAGTTTATTTCATCCTTAGCTCATCTGTTCCTGATTTTTTAGACCAGGGTTGCCCCGAGAGCCACTTGTTTGATATCTGACCGTGGCGACAAAATAATAATAAAGAAGAAGTGTGTTAATTTTTTCTTTCCTCACTACCTCTGGGCTGCCTTCCATTACTTTCAATTAAAATTTCTACCAGTCCGTCTCTCTCCAGAGAAAATTTCGTTGCAAAAATAAAGAAGTAGTTTTGTCAAATAATATAAAACCATTAACTAATTTTAATGAATTTCGATAACAAAAGCTGGAGTTTTGTCATGTAATTTGGTTGTATTTCAATTTTGAAATGAATTTATTAAATTAAACATTTGCAAGGGTTGTTAAAAATCACTAAAAAAGTCATCCGTTATAAATTTTTTTCAAATGCATCTTTTTTAAATGTTTTTTTAAGGATGAGAAAAAAATTAGCCATGTTATAGAGAGAGGAGAGTTAACATACAATTAATTGTATACCTATGTAGGTAGTTTAAAGTTTGTAAAGAAAATTGTGTTAAAAAAATATATTGATTTCATAAATTATAAAATAATTTAAAATCAGTGAAAAAATTTGTATAATATTACCTGTTAGGTCACGGGCCAGATATTATGGCTTCGTGGGCCACATTTGGCCCGAAAATATACGTTGAGTTTGGGTATGCCTGTTTTAAATAATAGTTAGCTAATTATCAAGGGCAATAAGGCTTTTTAATAGTCTAAGTAAATTTTTGGAGGTTAAGACGAAGAAAAAATATTTTAGCAAAACAAATCGAGAAGATTCATTTTATTACAGCCGCCCTAGTTTCATCCGCCTCCAGGGCATACCGAGTAATAAATGATCAATATAAAAATGTCACCATTAATGAGAAAGAAATACTATTTGCCAAAAGAATAATCTAATAAAAATATCCTCTTTAATTATTTATTATTTTATTATATAATTTATCGTTTAATTTATTAATTGATTTAGGATACAAACAGAGTATCTTGAATAATAATAAAAATCTATTTTTCAAAATACATTTATTATACATATTAATGTGTGTGTATGTGTATGAGATGTATAATTATTAAAATCTTTTCTCAAAATTAATTCTCAGTGGTTTATTTCTATGACTTTAGCTTTCAGATTGGTTGATTAATTGCGCCTGTAATCCGGTTTTACTTTTATAGGCTAAGCTTGACACTAATTAGGAAAAAAATTATAGCGGCTTGGAGCACGGGTTTTGTAAAGCGTACGTAAAGTATAGCCGTTGGTGTTGGTTTCCCCATTTCAAGGTACTCCTCGGTGATTAATTGCGCATTTTATGATATTTTATTATAACCCCAAATAACAGGCGACACGAAAATATGACTTGAATTCTTGTCTATCTAATGAAAATAATTTTTATTCGAAAAAATAAAACAAACAAAAACAAGATAGAAAAATCCCACGATGTAGAAAGGTAATAAAAGTAAATATTAACCAGGTTTATCAATGTTTAAGATCTGGCCATAGTAGTGGCGCTGGGGCTATCATGGATGATAATAAATAAACAGTTAGAGGAGGCTAACAGCAGCCACCTTAGCTTCTTGAGACAAGGCTCACATCTGCAGAGAGATCTATAGATTGATAGCAACCTGAGAGAAAAGACACTAAAAGATAGCATCGGTGCTGAAAACGGTCCATAGCCAACCACATTCGGCAGGTAGAATATCGCGGGCTGCGATGTATTCCATCCACTCTCGAATCAATGACAAAAAATCGACCTTTCTTGGACCAACCACATTTTTCTTACACTGAAAAAAATAGATAGGGATCACGAACAGTGAGACAGGACGCTGTTCCGGTCCAAGATTGGCACTTGAGATCATTCAGAAAACATGAAAATAAATCTGTCAATGAAAGGGAACTTCAACGAAAGTTAAGAAATATTTCTTACAAATTTTAAAACGACATTCGAAAATCTGACAATTTTTACCTAAGAATAAAAAAATGTTTTTCAAAGCACACTCACCCGAAACATGTTATTCTAAGATGCCAACTAATTAGAATATAAATTGAGTAAATAAACACTTATAATATTTAAATAGATTGGTTCGTTTATTCATTAACACCTGCCTAGCGCTTCAAATCTACTGAGGAAATGGAATTTATTTTCAATGAATTTCAATAAGGTCTGATCCAAAAAAGAAAGAAAATTAACCTACGTTTAAATCGGATTCATGGCAGGTAATTTTTGTTAATTGAAAGTGCAAATTATATAATAATCTAAAGATTTTGAGCGAACTTGACGTCAGCGATTTCTTTCTTCCTAGATGCCGGGATCTGTGATGTCTTCTTGTTCTTCGACAGCACAGGGAGAGTAAAAATAAGATCCCTTGAGGAAAGTAAATGAAGAAATAAAAAAAATATGGGTAAACAAAATACTAATTAAAATTGTGTGTGCTTTTGAAAAACTCCGAGTTCGACTTATGTTTCAATGGAGAAGGGTGGAAGTGATTTTTAGGTATAATAGTCTGTGCTAAAGAATCACTTCCCCGTAAATGTACTTAAATGTTTTGGCTGAACCATTTCTCGATAGTTTTGTTGAACCACCAAGAAATGCGCGCATGACAAACTTGAGAATCTTTACCAGGGAGAATAATATAAAAATGTTTTTGACAAGAATAGTTATATTTGTTTTGAATTCTAAAGTTTAGTCGAATTGATAAGCAAGAAGAAACATGTTTAATTACATATGTGATGTTATATCATATTTTAAACTCAATCTCGTGAATGCAAAAAAATGTTCAAGAGCAGATAATCCTTCTTAATACTTGAATCCTTCAAGATAAGGGAATATCAGGTTCCCTTCGTCTCCACCCTTGAACGCTTGCTTGATCACTCAGATCTCCTCTTTTCGGTAAAGCCAAGGACTGTCAAGATCAGTGGTGCGCAAACTATTGGGATCGCGAGAGAGCTGAAAAATGGAGTGCAAAAAATAGGGTCCAGATAAGATGGAAGCATGAAATTTCAGACTCTCTCGTCTTAGGGATAAACAAATTGATAAATGTGTTGGTTTGATTTTGCTCTGTTTAATGTTTACAAATCTTTGAATGGAATACGATTTGGAGGTGATTATTGATTTTTTTTTTCAAAAGAGAAAACATGCTAGTATTATACCCCATCTCAATAGCAATAAGTTTCTCAACATGGGCTGGTCGGTAAAAAATTTTATGGTATACTTCGAAAGCTCGACATTCGATAGAACATTGATGAACTTTCCTAGCGAAAACAAGCATAAAATTCTCGTTTATAAAGGGCACATATTAAAAGGTTGAGAACCAACGAAAAGAGAAATGGTGGGAACATTTCTATGGTAGGTACCATGGGCCAAAAGATCAAATAAAGACTTCGTTTCCTTTTAATTTATATACTTGAATATAATAATAATTATTTTTTTGAGTTTAAGTACATGGAATTATTTCTGAAAAATAAAGAAATTGATGTTTTCATTTACAAGAACAATTCGACAATGTTTTTTTTCTCAGTATTGAAGATAAACAAGAACGAAAGAACTACAAGGCTATCATAATCATTGGAGAGAAATATTTTTTATTGTTTTTGATCGTTGTATAAATGATAAACAAATAAACTTACGGACCTTATTATGTAAATGCGTTAATCATTATAATTAGAGCTAGGCGAAAAGGGCTGTATCGGAGTTTCGGGCTAGAGACCGAGCCTCCTGGCTGACTGACAGCCTGACGGGCAGCTCACTTCATTCCGTTAACGATCTGATGATTCCCCGGGCCTTAATGATAGCCCTGGGATCACTGTTCACGTCAACAGTGGGGCAGCCGGCGTTTCTCCATTTCCCCGGTACATCTTCAGGCACTTTGTTGACGTTCGAAACGAATTCCAATTATTCATTTTCACTTAACCGAATTTTTGAAATAGAAAGATAATTAATCAAATAATTTAATTATTTGATCGTGTCTTCACATTCTTGTTTTATTTAAAATTTTTTAGTAGGTAAATTAATATCTTTAAATTTAAATATAATATAGGTATATAAATTCTTTAAAACTTTCTACTTGGCAATAGTATCAGAATATTATTTTATAAGAAAAATCAATTAGTTTATCCTCATCTTAATCATAGATATTATAGATACACAGTTGCTAATATGTCAGAAGGGTTATAGCCCCACCCCTCCTTCGGGAATCAAACCCAAGTACCAAAAAAGCTATCCAGGCCATTGGCTTTCTTCTGAGATGAACCTCTGACAAATACAGGGTGGGGCATAAAGATCTACCACATTTTGAAGAGGTATAAAGAATGAAAAAATTTAACTAGAAAAAAACTGGATATATTTTTGAAAATAACATATTTTTAAAATGTGTTTTAAACATTATCAGACAGGGGGGGGGGGGTCAAAAATAAAAATTCTAGCCCTTTTGACCAAACTCAACCAAATTTTGTATACATATGGTATTCTGTGGACACTCAGAAAGCTAGAAATGCGAAAACTAACCAAATATTGTAAGCATAGTTTGGTCGAAAGGGCTAGAATTTTCATTTTTGACCCTTCCCCCTATTTTGGGGGGGTTAGTTTTTAAATTTATAGCCTTCTGGGGATCTCCAGAATATGTATACAAAATTTGGTTGTGTTTGGTCGAAAGGGCTAGAATTTTCATTTTTTACCCCCATCCCCCCTTTTTTGTCCGATAATGTATAAAACACATTAAAAAAAAATTATCTTAAATTCTTTTCAAAAATATATTCAGTTTTTTCTAGTAAAATTTTTTCATTTTTTACACCACTTCAAAATGTTTCATTGTTACGCCGACGATAGCACTCTACACAGCAAACCCTCACTCCCGAATAATCGAATCAATGTTGCCTCCTGAATTACTCTCGACCTAGACAAACTGAATAAATGGGGCTCTCAAAATTTAGTTAACTTTAATTCAAACAAGACTCAATATTGTCTAATCTCTAGGCGCGAAAATAAAGATTTCCCTGATATTTACTTCGATTCGAATACCCTGAAAATGTGTGACAGCCTATCCATGTTGGGCGTCTCTGTCGCATCTGACCTGTCTTGGAATGAACACATCTCCTCTGTGGCGAAATCTGGAGCAAGGAAGATTGGCTTCTTATTCAGGTCCAAGCAATTTTACAAACCCCCACAACTTCTCACCATCTACAAGGCCCAAATCCGCCCCTGTCTCGAATACGGCTCTCATCTATGGAGAGGAGCCTCAAAATATTCTCTTGCTACCCTGGATGCAATTCAGAAACGAGCCGTCAGGCTAATTAACGATTCTACCCTCACCGACTCCCTCGACTCGCTGGCTCATCGAAGAAATGTCTCTGCCCTTTCCCTTTTCTATAGATACTATCACGGCAGGTGCTCTGATGAGATAAAATCAATAATTCCTCCCAAAGCATGCTTTGCACTTAGCACGCGTTTTGCCGACTCCCAACACTCTTTCGCGGTCAAATTGGAAAAGTGCCGGACCACTTCATTCGCCAATACATATATCCCCATGACTTCAAGGAACTGGAACTCTCTCCCAGCCTCCATCTTTCCCAGCACCTATAATCTCCAAACCTTCAAAACCGGGGTGCATAGACACCTACGTCTACACCCTCTCACTTAATCAACTTTCCCTTCTCTTCGGTAATGCAAGGGTCTCGAAAGATCCATAGGAGCTGTATCTTTACTGGTGCACCCCTTCTTGCATTCGATTACATTAAAAAAAAAAAAATGTGGTAGATCTTTATGCGCCACCCTGTATAACTAGCTACTAAGTTTCACTCAAAGATATTAACATCTTCTTCGTGAAATTTTGCTTATGAATTACTCGAAATTTTATACCAAATAGATAATTTAAATCCTGTTTTGAATTTGAAAAAAATTTCACTTCTTGAAATCTCGAGTTTATTTTTTTATAAGAAAATAGAGGACGACAATCTTCTGGCATTATTTGAAGTAAGCAAATGTATCCATTAATAATGTAGATTAAGCAAAGAACAATCTTATTGATTAAAAAAAAATATATATATATGGTACTTATATTTATATTTTGGTTGCTTTTGGTGTTAAGCTTAAAATTAAAGTTTATTATTCAATATAATTAATGCACACATTTGTGTCGAATTTCTGCTAATTGGATAAATAGCTCCAAAAAATTATTTATTTTTTATTCTATCGTGTAAAATGTACCTAAATGTAAAAATATATGGACAAATGATTAATATGCAAAAGTTAAACTAAAAATAACCGATTTTTTCATTTGCAAACTCTTACCATATTTTAAATCCAAAATAAAACAGATTCTGATATTTTTTTAATTCAAATTGAACATATACCTACGTTTATAAAAGAATAATAATCATTTATTCAGTTATTTTTGAAAAAATGATGATTAAATAGCAAATCTCGCTCTAAAGAAAGTTATAATTGATATACACGTCTTTAAGATTGTCTATATTTAGATAATAAAATATATTTCCTGATGGCCTCTTTGGTTTAAGTCTCTTAAGTTAACAAACTGGACTGACTTGAGACTCGAGACATAAATTTCTCCGCAAATGAACCTGAGGTATCTGCAGACAAGTTGAACACCGATAAAGAACCAATCAAATACTAGAACTACACGAAAGGAGCCGGCAATAAGCCTCTGGCTCCTGATGTCTAGGATGTTCGGTCAAGTTGGTAAGCCACTACACAAGCAGCCAATGACAGTTAATGGCTAATAATCCATCCTCAATTTTCTAGTTTACATCTGTTTCATTTGTATAAAAATCATCTGAACGAGGGGATCATTTCATAAAGTATTAATAACATTATTTGCAAACGAATGATTTGGTTTATTTTGTAATCATAATATTTTATCAACAAAATATCTTTTTATCATTTACTGTAGTACTTTAGATATATTTCTGGTATTATAAATATTCACAAAAAATTGGTAGTTTTGGTTAGATTTTTCAAAATATCTCAAAAAAAGTTAAAACTATTTTGATATAAAAAATTTAAACACAAAGGCCTAGAAAAAAGCCCAATATAGCGATCATCGGAATTTTATGATATTTAAGAGATTATAATTATTTTTTTGGTTAAATTTTGTATGCGAGCTCTATCTCTCTCAAAAATAATTTAGAAATTAATAAAGTAAAGGGTGTGTAGTTTCACAGTGAATGAAATAAAACTCAAAGAGGTTTATACAAACTCAATATATTTCGGATTATTAGTCCATCATCATGAGTTTACAGCTTAAAACTAATAATAATTGAACGAGCGATCACAATTTTTAACATCTAAATCATAAGTACCAATATAACAAAATATAACATTCAAATCATGCATACCAATATAACACAAGAAAAACATCAATAAAATTAAAATTTAAACAATTTTTTACAAAAATTTTCTTTTTTAATATAAAAATACATAAATATAAATATGAAAATCTAGGTAAATATGAATATTAATATAAATAAAAAACCCTTAATTACAAGTATAAATATACATTTTCGAAAATTTATATTTATACTTATACTTGTAATTAAGGGTTTTTTATTTATATTAATATTCATATTTACTCTAGATTTTTATATTTATATTTATGTATTTTTATATTAAAAAAGAAAAATTTTGTAAAAAATTGTTTAAATTTTAATTTTATTGATGTTTTTCTTGTGTTATATTGGTATGCATGATTTGAATGTTATATTTTGTTATATTGGTACTTATGATTTAGATGTTAAAAATTGTGATCGCTCGTTCAATTATTATTAGTTTTAAGCTGTAAACTCCTGATGATGGACTAATAATCCGAAATATATTGAGTTTGTATAAACCTCTTTGAGTTTTATTTCATTCACTGTGAAACTACACACCCTTTACTTTATTAATTAATATCATGTTTCACCTAAAACCTACACCACTTTCCCTAAGTAAAATAATTTAGAATATCAATAAATTTGTAGATTTATCCCTCATTGGCGATTAATGTAGTTCTTTCACAAATGCAAAAATTCAAGTCTTCGAAACTTAGAATATTAGTCATTAAAAGCATAATACACACACTGTTAAAATTTGAAGACGATTTACCACACCAAACATGAAATAATTGCGATTAAAAATGAAATTTTTTACATAGGGTAGATTGGGAAAGGGTGGGAAATGATCATTATTTTTTTTTTCATTGAAGGACTTTCACCATCTTGATGAAAAATTAACATTTGTTAGAATAATATATTTGGAGTAACTTAAAAAAAATTGGAATTATTTACCACGTAGTTTTGATAAAAAATAAAAAAACATATTTGGGCGATTATTTTTAGTGGAGGGGATAAAATATCAATGGCTTGGAAACAATCCATTCATAAATAGAATATAATAGCGTAAAAAGTACAGTCACGTTAAAAAAACATAACCTAAAATTTTAACACTGTTCATATTTATAGAGTGGTTAGGAGGCTAACATTTTTGTGTGGATTGTCGCGAAAGAACCTCCTTAAATTTATTATTAACCGAACAAACGCATTCTCCAACTCATTTATCCCTATGACATCTAGAGACTGGAACTCTCTTCCTCCGACCCTCTTCCTCGCAACATATAACCTTCTATCTTTCAAGAAACGCATCCACGAACACCTTCAACTTCCACCCAATCCCTAAATCTCTTATTTCAGGATACAAGGGTCCACCGTGGACTACAGAGGTTGTACCTTTTTGGTACAACTTCTTCTTGTATCAGTATCATTATAAAAAAAAATTAAGACTAAGATCGGATTAAATTTAAGATGAAATCGAGTCACGTTTATGTGAAGTTTATTTTTGATATTTTCCTAAAAATAATTAATATCTTGAAGATATAGAAAGAAAAAATGCAACGGGTATTAGTTACGGAAATAATAGTAGACCGATAAATTTCAAGGACATTAGCTGTATGAATCAAGGAGGCTGGGCACAAGCTTCACGCTTACTTAGTAACAAGGCAGCATGTGTAACGTTCAAGCGTCCCCATTGCAAAGCGATTTCTTCGTTATTTTCTGAAGATTTCAAAAAGTTAAAAATTCACAATTACATCGACGAGATCTTTATTTTCGCATAAAAATTATTTAACGTAATTTAACAAAATTAATTATAGTAAAAAAATACAGAGTTTTTATGTTTGAAGTTTTTCATATAATATAAGTAATACTTATATTATATGAAAAACGTAAAATATAAAAAAATATATAAATATAAAATATAAATATAAAATATATAAAATATTAAAACGTAAGATACTTATTGAGTATCTTACGTTTTAATCGATTCGTAGGTATTGTTTAACAATTAAATTCTTTTTTTCACTCTTTTTTAGAAACTTGTAAAAAAAGTATACACATAAAGTAAATAATATTCATTAATAATAAAACAAAAGAAAAAAAATCGGGTGACTTCAATTATTTATTAGTCTAAAAAATATATAAGTATAAGAGAAAAGGAAATGTGGTCAAGTCAGATGGTGTGGTTAGTCACGCCTGATTTTTTGACCATACCAATAAATATAAACAACGGCCTATTTGGGAAGTTCAAATACTAAATAATTAATTAAATAATTTTACTTCAATTTACTTAAATCGTTTTTTTCTTTTTTTTTATTAATCGGTTCGTCCATTTAAATAAATTAACCCGTAAAAGAACAGGTTCTTTTGTTTATTTAGGGGATATTGATAAAAAAAGACGTGACAGTTATATTATCATCTTAAAAAAATGTCATCTTCAAGATAAGCACTTGGAGAAACTTGTTTTTTGATAAATTAGAAAAATAGATTTATCTTAACATTCAGTTTTATTTCTTTTCACTAATAAAATTATGGTTAACATCTCGCGCCAAGAATCCATAAAAGATACGGAGCGTCCTTAGGCAATTATTATTATTAGAATTAAGGTAGGGTGACAAAAATTTGCTTATTTATTCGATTTAATTGAACAAGGACAACTCGTTAGGTGACCGGAGTAGAAAATGCACTCAAAAATTTTCAAATTCGTTTCTTATTAATATTGGTTTTTAGGAAGTTTTCATAATGAGGGGGGGGGGGGGCAGCCGGCCAGCTGATTATCCCCTACAAGGTTTTAATTTCGGTAATCCGATTAGAGATCAACTAACTTTTTAGTAGAATTGACAAATTTTGTAAGTAACGAAATAATATTTACCTAAGTAATGCCTCTTAATATAGGAGTTTCGATTTTTCTAGCGGGGGGGGGGGGGGGGGTAATGAGTTTTGTAGGGAGGCACTGCCCCCCTCTAACTACGCCCATGCTTATTTGTCTCAACTAATATTTCAAATTTATTTATTTTATGACTTTCGGACCGTTTAAACTCAGTATACATACCTACTTCATTTTAGTATTTCTAGCTTCAGAACTCCTGAATGAAAAAAAATAAAACCGACTTCAAAAAAATTAAATTCAACAAATAAAATAATAAGAACTCAAAAATCAAATAAAATGCACTAAAAGGTATAAAATAATTATCTAATTTAGTTACAACTAAAAGACGAAATTTTTACATGAAATCAGTTTTTTATTATCTATAAATTCGATTATTTGCTCATATAAATTGGAGATTTCCGCTATTTTGTCATTGATCATATCATCAAAACTTGACCAAATTAATATGATACCAATCAGAAATCAGAAACTATACTAAACCCAATGCAAAAAAAATCATATAAATCGGTTCACAATTGGCGAAGAAATCGAGTAACATAGATACAAAAAAATCAGTCGAAGTGAGAATCTCCTCCTTTTTTTCAAGTGTATGGGAACGGGAAGTTGACTATTTAAGCGGAAGGTTATGTATGAAAACAGCTAAATAAATATGAAATCAACAAGGAAAGTATGTAAACCGCGAGTTTAATATGAAAACTAGAAGATTAGATTTAAATATAAAAAATACCATAAATTTCCTCATTCTCCCACTTATCAATGATAAATAAACACGAATTCGATATTTCAAGATTTTTAAGACTTATAGACGAGTACAGAACTCTCAACATACGGTGGTCCGACTCGCACATAGCCGGCTTATTATTTATATATTTATTTTCATAATTTTGATCACGGGAGGTGAAACTTTGCAAAGTTAAACTTCTATAAAAAAGTATTGAAATTTTTTTATAAATTATCGTATAAGCTCCAAAATGAAAAACTTTAAAAATTAGAAAGATGATCTACACTGTTATAGTTTTTTAGAAAAGAAATTTTCCTTCCAATATAATATTATAATGATTAAGAATTTAATTTTTAATATTTATTTAATAAACAATTAAACATATATGATCATGTTGACAATAGTGAGACTTAAGATAATACCTTGCATGTATCTCGTAAGAGAAAGATTCGTGTGAATGAATCACAAAATGATAATAAAATTCAATTCATAAATAGAAGAATTCTCTCGAAACGTCAGCAGGTTTTAAATGAACGTTTTAAGATTTTTTATTATAATTTCGATTATTTCCTCATATGAATTGGAGATTTCCGCTATTTTGTCATTGATCATATCATCAGAACTTGACCAAATTAATATGGATCCAATCGGAAACTATACTGAACCCAATGCAAAAAAATCATTAAAATCGGTTAACAATTGGCGAAGAAATTGAGTATCATAGACACAAAAAAAAATTCAGTCGAATTGAGAACCTCCTCTTTTTTTTGAAGTCGATTAAAAATGGTGAAAATTCGAAAAAATTGAATTGATGAATGGGGGATTTTAGATTATATGCTGAAATTTTTAAAACAAGTTTTTTATAATGAAATTGATGTACATTTATATTTATGTATAAGTTTCACGTTTGTGTTAAGTTTCAGCTTTCTAGCTTAAACTATTCTATGAAGAAAAATATAATATTTTGTTATTTATTCTAATTGTCTTTTCATTTGAATTAATTTAATTCATTTTCCATGTGACACTTAGTTAACCAGTAATCTGAAAATAAACAAAAAAGTATTCGTTTATTAACATCACTCATATGCTGAGCTCACTCGAAAACTTTAGCCGACTTATTTGCAATTTGACTTAAATAAATACTTTCAGGCTTAAATAGCTAATAGATACATATTTAAAAAATATATATTTTTAATTGAGTGGATTTTGATGAGGGAGTCCAAAATTCAAAAAAAAAGAAAATTTAAACTATCTTTTTATTTATAAAACCTTCTTCAGGGTTTTGAAAAGTCAGTGAAGGAAATTGGAAGTGACATTCCCCCACTTTCTCCTCTCTCAGTGATAGTAACAATAATATATCGAATTTCATTCTTATCAGAATTTAGTGAATTTAAGGAATAAGCCTCCGAAACATCGGTTTATGAATAAAAAGATTGTTTAAATTATCTTTTTTTTTTTTAATTTTCGACTGCCTCATCAATATCCACTCAATTCACTTATCAGTCTCCAAAAACTACTTCAATCTTATATATTAACTTTTCACTTGGGAGATCAATTTTGATCCCTTCTCCTGTTTAATTAATTAATTTAATTTTCGATTTAACAACACGAATTCACCAGCAATTTGAAAGTAAAAAATAAGATCCCTTCATTAACATTAAATCATGATGATTCGTCCAACCAAGATCCCAATCTAAGCCAAAGAATCGATACATGACGGTTCAATGGTTTCATTCATTAAAACCAATCATTAATAGAGCCTAAATAACTTGGAGGGCAGTTCTTCAGTCGAAGTCTCTGTATCCGGAATGAGCCACCAATAAACACTGAGTATCGAGTGTTTTATAGGCTAACATTAACATTGCCCCTGGGCATAGAGCATCGATTTTTAATTATAGGTTAGTTAATGCTAGTGGTTAAGCACTATCTTCCAGGGAGGTAAGCCGTCACCGGAGAGTAATTAATGATACTAGTAAATCGTGCCTCTGACGATTTCAATGCTAAATAGAGACCAGGACTCATTCCAAAGATGAGGTCCAAATAAATTATAATGGTTGGAAATCTTTTAAACATCCTCCGCGTGAAGTCTATTTCCTTGAACTATCTACTCCAGAAGAGAGGTTAGACCAAGCCAGGGGCGAAGATACGAGGTGTCCTTGGCGTTCTTACCAGAGTGCAGTTTTTAGAGAAAAATTCTTTAACTGAACACACTTGTTTAAAATTTTGGGCTATATTTTGTAAATTCATGAATCATTTTACTAGGAATGAAAGAATCTTTTGAGAACAAAAATAATAAATATTTGCTAGCGCAAAATTACTTCATTTGGCTAATACTGCTCAATCTGATTTAAATAAAATAATTATAGTTATTGTCTTTTATGAGACTATGTATAACAGCCCTGGAAAATGTTTCTCTAAATTGGGTAAGTAATTGTGGAGCGAAAGCGTTAAAAAGAAACAGAAAAGTATTAATTAATATCATGTTTCACCTAAAACCTACACCACTTTCTCTAAGTAAAAAAAAATAAATAAAAATAGTATAGATTTACAAAAAAACATTTGTTCAGTCATGTTAAAAACCATCTTGTCTTTTATTTTTGTGAAACCTACCTAGAATTTTATATTTTTAAATCTTTTAAAATTTTTTAAAATTTTCTTTACTTTATTTAAATATTTTTCACCAAGAACCTACAAACCTACACCATTCATTCACCCTTAATAAAAAATTTTCACTCCCACATAACATTTTTAATTTACACAGTGCATTCTTGTTTTTTTCGTGTCTAGAAAAGTCTGAAAAGTGTTAAACCATGATTTTTTCTATCTGGATTTCTATTGATAGATTTAACAACTAAACATCGCATGAAGTTATTTCGAATGCCGAAATGTTTGTATTTCCAATACGAAAAAGTGAATAAATTTTGGGATTTCTAGTAGCAGAACTTGTCTTTTAAAAATAGAGAAAATCAGATCAAAATCGGACCTTTTATGATCATATGATGAGTTATTGAATAATCATAGCTAATGAGCTGATATTTGGCTCAAAAGATTGTATTAATAAGCTGCGGTATTGAACCAAGTTTCTACTTTCTAACTTACTATATATGTTTGTAAAAAATTATCAAATCACCAATATTTCCGAAGAGTGAAGCAAATCTTAAAGCAATATCCATTTTTTCCATCAATTAATATTTCCAATACATAGGTATAAGAAACTTGTTAATGGATAAAAACTTGAAAAAAAGTCTTTTCTAGTGATGGTAAGAAAAATCAAGAGCATTTGACATGCTAAATAAAATTTTTTGTTGGCGAGTTCAAATTATTATTTTCATAAGTTACAGAGACTTACAATTAAAATTTGCCAACAGTTAACATTCCTAGTTAGGGGCCGTCCATAAATTACTTCACACAGTAAGGGGTGGCGGCATCTCAGAGTTGTGACAGGGGGGCCGGGGATCTTAAAAATTGTGATGTCACAAAAGTCAATTTTTTTTTTTAATTTCGATTGTATATTTTTTAGATTTCAGGTTATTATTAGTATAGTGTGACGTCACAATACATGGGGGCTCAATGAAAATGTGACAGAATGTGACACAGGGGCAGGGGGGGGGCTCTAAAAATTTTGATATTCGTGTGACGTAATTTATGGACGGCCCCTTCCACTGAGAGAAGGGACGAATAATAAAGTAAAAATACCTACTCATTTGTTACTAGTTAAAAAATTTAAAAACAAATTTTATTGCTCTTTACATAATAATAGCTAATAATGAATTGAGGAATCGATTAAAAAAATGTACGAACCCCCCTAGAGCAAAAACCTATCTCTACGCCAAAGGACCAAGCCGCCAAGAAAACAACATCCTATTTGCAAATATAATTCGATTGAGAATAACCAAAATCGGAAGAAACGGCTATTGTAAATTTTATTTTAAAAATTATTAAGCGCCCATCCAGAAAGAAGAAATATTACTTTTTAAGTCATTAAAATATTAATATATTCTCTTCAAGTTAATAACTTATAAACTATTATCATAAAATATCTCAACAGCAGTTTAAAATATATAAAATATACATTAAAAAATTGTAACAAATCGCAATTAAATTTGTCCTTCAAAATGTCGTAAGAGGGAACGAGTAAATGTTTTAAAAGAAATATACACATATATACATTTTTTCTTTTTCAGGAAAAAAATATAAATAAAAGTAAAATAATAAAATGGTGTAATATTTCCATTCCAAAGATGGTAAAAAAATTCACGTCTAGTCGAAAAGATTAATTAATTATATTTTTGTTCAGGTGGACATTTATGTTGAATATAAACAAAGTAAAAAGAAGGGGGGCGTAGGGGCCGGGGAGTCAAGAAGGAACCAGTCAGGTGGAGGGCCTCTCTGGTACCATTACTAAAGTTATGTGACACTTTTATAGGCAGTAACAAGAAAGAAAAACTCGGACGTGAAATTCAAACTGAAAGTGTATACTAAAATGCGGGACGAAAAACAAATAAACGAACCCTGGTCGATTGTATTAAGAATGGAATGGCGCCACCCGCGCTTCTCACCAAACCTAAACTGAGCTTTCAGCTGAACAACAGAATCCAGTTAAAATAATCATCTGAAATAATCTTAGTTTTCAAGTCATACTTGATCCAAGTTTTATAAATTGACATAGTTTATCTTCTGAAACTCACTTGTTAAAGAGTTATGGACTGCATTTGATTTGTTCAACAAAAGAGAATTTAAGCTGAAACCACATAGATTGCAGATTTTTAATGAGATAAGCTCATTAGAATGTAGGATATTTCGAGAGTTTAGTTTTCAAGTGCTGCTCGGCTCTGCCGATCAAGGGACTTACAACCTCAGCACTTGAAAACGACTTAACAACTAACTATTAAGTTATATTAGGTTGGAGTTAGTGGAGAACTTCTATTTTGAAACACCACCAACTCTAACCTAATATAATTTGTATAATGTTTCACTAAAAACCAACACCATGTTCCCTAAGTTTGATTAACTATTAAGTGTCATAAAATCGTACATTTTTAGTTTATCTCATTAAAAATAGGCAATCTAGATAGTTTCATCCGAAATTTCTATTTTGATAAACAATTATGGACATTTCAATTAGTGGATTTTAAACATATTTTGTTTAAGAATGAAACCCCATTTAGTAGAGAAAAATACCACACCTAATAAATACTCTAAGAGCTAGTGAACATTTTGGACGATTATTTCTCTGTCTATAACTCTATAATGTTCCTAGAAAATTCTTGTTAGAAATGAGTTCGCTGGTTGCATAAGAATTGTTAACTGACTATGACTGTAAATCTAGCGTCATCCTTAAACAATAAGTATGTTAGAGCTCTACAAATTTAAAGATCCATGACTGTGACTTTTGGACTTTAGTTGATATTATATTTTCAAAAAGAATAAATTTTGATGTGGAAATTGGAGGCATTGGACAGGACACCAACACTTTTGAATCCAATCTTTTAAAAGAACTATATTTCAAATTATATTTTCAATTTAAATTCATATAACATATATTTAATAAGCAGAATAAGCTATGTACATCGAGTCACAGGACCCCCTGGCCTCTGCCAGAATCCAATATTTTTTAATTTTCGGTTCATCGGTCTAACCGTAAAATTCGTAACATACACACACACACATTAGGTTTTTCCGAAAATTTCCTCTTTTTAAATTGTTACCTAGGGTTCTTTCACTACACTGTTAAAAATTTCTTATTTAGTTTTACTATAAAAAATAGCAAGTCCGGCCTCAAAATTTTTAGTAATATTAACAGTATTGTAATCTTTACAACATATTTTTTACTAATACGTATGTAATAAATACTAGAAAAAATAAAGTTACAATTTATTTTTGTATTTTGAGTTAATGAGATTTTACCAATAAAATATAGTATTTTTTTTACTATACGCAATCTTGTAAATTTCCTATATATTTGTATTATTATATATATAATAGCCCAGATTAATTTGCACCAACGCTAACGTAATGCTGCAGACAGGGGGCGCTGATGCCGTCGGTATATTTGCGACAAATTTGAACTCGAATTTTGAAATGAAAGACTCCAATTGATTTTAAATTAAGAAACATTAAATATATTGATAATTATTCCTGCCCCCCTCACCACTCAAAAATTCAATTCGCTTTTCTTTGCGAACAGAAGAAGAAATTAATCACATCTTATTTGATTTATATTATATATATTATTTGTTTATTTTTTAATAATTTGCCACTTTTTTATAATTTTTTAAAAATCTAAATTTTGTTATTCTTATTTTTTGATTTTACAAAATTGAACGACTTAAGACACACATGCCCGAGTTTCTCATGGCAATACTGGAGCAGCCTGTCATACAAACAACACCTGATCTCTTTTAAATATATGGAGCCTTATATCGATTAACGGTTCCCAAATTTAAAAAAAAATGATATAATATAATTCTCCTCCTCACACGATCCCACTTATTTAAATAAATCTATTTCCACACAAAAAATATCACAATGCTGTAGATTATAAAAAAAAATACTTCCAGATTCATATCTAGAGCCTCATTTCTGGAGCTGTGTCAGAACGAAAATGAGGCGAAATATTTAATAGACTATGTATTTTCGGGAGTTTACAGGTATACAGTTGGAGTGTGGTTTTTTAAGAGAAATAAAATTTTTGGTCGAGACGCCGCCCGCAAGGGCGCCAGCTCGGAGGGCGTGCCGAAGTCACGCACGAAAAGCTCGTAAACATATAGTAAATTTACAATTTTTTTCAACAGTATAGCTCAATTTATTTGATGAGATGCTCTTGATTTTTCTGAGCGACAAAAATCGAAATTTGATCCTGAACTCAGGCGCTTGGTAGTAGAGCGCTTTAGTAAGTACATTAGTGGCGCATTTTTAAAACAAATACTAAGCTTTCATTAATCACCACGTGTGTCAGTTTTTGTTTGCTTTCTCTCTTCTCGTCAACAGAAAGAATGCTTTATCTGCTATTAATTAATAATTTCCCAGTATGCTTTTCTTTAATCTGTTGATGAATGGTTAATTGGATTGGAGTTATGCCTCGAATGTCTTCCGAGAGGTGAGCTGGCCTCGAGGGGGAGGTGAACCCTCTAGGAGGTCCGGCTGGGGTGCGCCTTCGCGCCGCGGGGGTGCGGCTGTAAATCAGACCCGGGCCCACTGGCGCCAGCATCTGCCCACGGGATACGAATTACGGATTATTACGAAAACCAACAGACCCACTGCCTTTTCTATTGTCCTTCTCAACTTTGCTCAGGTCGGAAGGAATTTCTAGAAAAAATAGGCGGAAAAATAATAAACCTACACATTATTAATTGAATAAATAAAAATGTATTTTGTCTAGAGTAGTTGAGGAATTAATTTATTAGAAATAAATGAAACATTATGTTTTCTTAAGATTAGTAGGTACTACCATAATTTTAATTAATTTGAGACTATGGTTTCGAAGTTCTTGTTTTATCTTCAAATAAGGTTTGAAGGTAATAGAGCAGAATAATAAATATAAAAGTAAATAAATATTATATGAAATATTGATTGATTGAAATAATGGAATTGGAATAATTATAAGAAAAGAGGTTTTTTTATTTAATTAGTTTTTCCTCTTATTAAAAACAAGGACTAAAAAGATGAATAAGGACACTCGATGGTGGAGAAGTAATCCCCGGAGTCGAAGCTCAAAACAATGTATACATTAATTCATGTAAAATAACTGGTTTATTAAAATTTATAAAAAAATAAACTGCAACAGATTGTTGCTAAACTTTATCCAAATTCATTTGAAATATTAATATGTTTATTCCTTTATATAAATCAGATATCACTCGCAATTTGCAGTTCATGTTCAACTTTAATTCGGAAAAATTAATTAGATCCGATTCTCATTGAAGAGTCAGGAATAGCAATTCACATTGGATTTTTGACATTTCAAGTTATTATTGGTAATCATTGCTTAGGACATGGAGGAATCGACTTAAAATCAAAAATAGCAAATTGATTCTCTCATCTAATACTTGAGGAATAATAATTCTACCGTCTAGATTTTTGACCCTTCGATTATTATTGGTAACCATAGCTGAAGACATGGAGGAATCGGCTTAAAATCAAAAATAACGTCCGATTCTTATCTAATACTAGAGGAATAACCTTATTGCATTCCATTTTTGATGTTTTGACTATTAATGGCAACCTCTACTGAAAACGTGGAAGAATCGACTTAAAATCAAAAAGACTAAATTCTTTTATGGCAAACAACTCAAGCTTTTTTTTAAATGGGCCAGATGTTTCGACAATTTATTTAGACTTCCTCAGTGATCAATAGTGATAAACTGAACCACTGAGGAAGTCAAAATAAATTTACGAAACGACTGGTCCATTTAAAAAAAGCTCTATGTTTTTAATTTTATCCATTTCCTTAGCATTCCTGTTACAGAAAAAACAATAATTTTTCTCTAAGTTTCAGACACGCTCTTAATATAGAATGCTCCAATGTTTTTTTTTTAATATACCTATATTGATTATATATTGCAATATCGCCTCAAAAAACCCTACTACTTTACCTATTCAATAAACTAGAATAATTAAGTTAGTAATAGTAATAGCACACATTTAAATTAAGCTACTCCTGTAATAAAAAGATATAAATATTTTAGTCAGACTCCCCTTATCTTAGCATTTCGAAATACTCTCAATTGATTCGGCCTGCCTTTATAAACTCTTCCGATAAGGGCTCTTAAAACAACAGCCCAAACTTCTTGAAATAGTTTGATTTACCTTTACGATGGACTAACCAAAAACTTCACCAAGCAGTGACAAAGTTCATTAACCTTATGACCAAAGTGCTTCAACATAAAGTTCAATGTTTAGCTTTTTAATCATATAATATTTGGGTAAATATCGTGTTTTAAAGAAAAACAAGCCCAAGTGACTATTCAACTAAAAAAAATACTTCAAATCACCTATTATTCAATTTGATTTTAAATTATGAAAAGTAAAATTTTTAATGCCTTTGATGGCAAGCCATTCTGGAAATACCAAGTTGTTTTTATAGCACAATCATTAAGATTCGAATATCTTAGGAACATACATTAAAATGGTGTTTTTTCTTTCATTTGAATTAACATCGTTAACATACCTATCTGGAAAGTAAATGGATTTTGTTTCTATTTATTGAGATAATTATAAATTATAACAAATTATTTATATAAAAATTATTAAATATTAAATATAACTGATTAGCTTAGTTGGTTAAAGCATCAGGCTAGATACGTGCTGGGATTCAAATCATCAACTGGTCCTGGGGTTTGGATGCAATTTTTTTTTATACCATAAAATTATTAAGAATTTTGGATGAATTACAAGGACAAGGGATAGTTTAAAATATAATAAAATTTCTTAATCTTAATGTCGCTTCATACAACATTAGAACAAATCATTCTCTTATTTTGTTTCATATAACCAGCAAAAAATAGGTGAAAATTGATTTTCTTAAAATTTTTAAAATTTGTATCCGGGTGACAAGAGTGTACTTTCTTTCCCGCCAATTTAATTTTCATCGACTTTTTGTGAACAAAAATTTTGTCGATCTCAAGAGAAGGTGAAATGAAAGAAATCAGTAAGCAGCAGTAGAACCATTCATAGGTTTTAAAGACAAAAATTTTCGGAAATTTTTAAAAAATTTTATGAATTTTTTAATGCTCTCAGACCATTATTTACGCTGATAGAGACATTTAAAGATTTTAAAGACAAAAAATTTCGGAAATTTTTTTAAAATTTTATGAATTCGATTGTTTTAAGGCTACATATAACTGGGATTGAGAAGACTGAAAATATGCCTATGCAACCAGCACATCACATGAAGCATCCACTTCAAAATAAGTCGTCCCACATGTTGCTTAACTATTTGGGAATCAGTAGGTACAAGGCCAAAATCAGTGGCCATAAAAGCTCCAAAGTAGTTTTATTTAAATCAAGATTTCGAAATCCTAGTGCTTAAGAGATCAAGCTGAAATTTTTCACTGATATGAAATATTAAATTCGTCTTGTCGAATCCTTTCATTGTAATAAATCATTTTAGATTAAATTCTAGCTTTTTTTTAAAGAAAATAAGCGAAAATCATAAAGTGTGCTCAAGTCATGACATATTTGGTTACCTTTCAATAAAACAATTTTAATATTGAATCTATCAAATGAAAATACATTTATTATCTATTTGCTCAATATAAAATAAAATATTAATATTAAAAGATGAATAAAAGGAAAATGTCTTATATTTTTAGTATACCTGAACATAACAGGAGAATATTTATTTAGTTGATTTATTAATGAAAAAAGAAATATAAAACCAAAGTTTCCATAAACGTAACGAAGCCGATTGAAATAAAACAAGGATTCTGGCATAAATAAAATATGCCATTAACATTTATGGGTTTTAGACTGCCTTGTGACCAGCGACCTAGACATTTAGATGCGGCCCGTCCCCACGCTATCGACAAACACACGAAAACTTCCCGCAATTATTTTTAGATTATCTACGAAAATATTATAGCCAACCACCTTTTGTCTTAATGAAAATTAATTTGATCGTTTGTTGCTGTCTATTCTGTCTGAAAGACTCTTCACATCCTCCAGTAATAAAGAATGTATGATACAAAAAAATTTAATTAATTACAAATACTATTTCAAAGTTACAAAACCCATGCAATTTTAAATATTTGTCAAAGACGCTCGCGGCACATTTGGCAATCTCTCGCGACATAGGTTAAGAAACACTGGCTTGGAAGAGCTCAAAATATAAACAGTTCTCCTCATTGAAAATACAAAAATTTTGCTACAGAACAAACTTTCTAAGGCGATTTCTTTTTATGAATTTAATACTTTTATTTAATGATAAAGATGAAGAAAAAAGCAAAACTTTTTCACGACCCAGTAAGTTCGCCTAGAACAAGAATTTTTTTCACATTATTGTCCTAATTTTATTGAAGTTCAATAAATATTTGCTTTCTCTATAAAGAGTATAATTTTGACCCAAGAGCAAAAGGCCATTCCTAGAATAATAGAAATTAAAAATTGAATCTTTAATAGTCTGAACAGGTCTTGACTTGTATTTAGCATTCTTGCATTTCTTTCGCTATAAAAGAAGAAGTTAGATAATTTTATCCAAACCCTTTTTAGTTATTTTCCTCGATCGGATTCTAATGAAAGAATCGCCCCCCCCCGCACATTTTATTAATTAAGAATAAAAGGGGAAATTTTCCAAGACTCTGGCCGCTAGATATGCCGTATTCATCAATTTCAACTTAAATATACATTTTTTATTTATACCTATATTATGACATCGCATTAAAATCTCAATAAAATTTTTGCATTTTGCATTTTTGAACCGAAACTTTTAAATCTAGACATTTAAAGGATTAAAAGTGGGTGGTCTAGGGCTAGCTTTTGTTGGCTGGCCGCTTTATATACCTATGGTACGATTCTAGTAATAGATATTTTAATTTTCAGAATACAATAAAATAATTAATATTAATTCGAAATTTTATCGCCATGAGTGGCATATTAAAAAATATCTTTTTGAACTAAACCAAAATAAGAATTTTTTAATAATCATCAATTATTAAAAATGTATTAGTTACGTGACCATCGGTATACGAGCCCGACTCGCCCTTGTCAACTAATTTACAATTGAATTAAACTGATATCTTATTATTATATCCAGAACTGTGGTAAAAAAGAAATGATTATTTTAATGTAAAAAAAAACTAAAAAATAATAATATATTTGAGATATTTAATTGATAAACCGGGAAACAGGAGCAGAGAAACGTGAGGTATGTATGATTACGGAATATATTCCATTAAAAAGAGGACGGACTTGATAGGGTAATTATATATCTGAGTATATTATTAGAAACACGTGTATTATAGTGAAGAAAACATGAGTAAAATTTAAAAATTATTTAATAATATTACTAGATAAATCATCTTGTCAGTAATACTAGTTTTCAAATGATACTGGTCAAACAAACTGTCTTATCTATATTGATTTCTCCTGAAGTATATATGTATATGTTTCAGTAAAAACCCGTTTTTTATTAAGAACGGGTTCTTACTAGTTGAAACGCGTTTCACTGAATAGCTTTGTGGCAACTAGAGTTTACTGATGTTGGTTGAGTTTGGTCCAAAGGTCTAGAATCTTTATTGGGTTTATTTTCTAAATTTTTCTAAACCAAAATGTCAAAAATTACAACTTCATTAGAAGCAAAGTTGTAATAGAGAATGTAATTTTTGACATTTTCGTTTAAAATTTTTTGAAAATAAACACCCAAAATGAGGCGGAAGGTCGAAAATGAAGATTCTAGACCTTTTGACCAAACTCAACCAACATCAGTAAGCTCTAGTTGCCACAAAGTTATTCATTGAAACGAGTTTTAACTAGTAAGAACCCGTTCTTACTAAAAACGGGTTTTTACTGCGACATATATATATATATATATTGTTATTTATATACCTATTTGTTTGTTCTTTTATTTGTTTATAGCAGGTGAAAATTTAAAGAAAATTTTGAAAACATTTTTAGAAACTTTTTAACGATTCAGTCGTGGTAAACAAGCATTTGATCTTTTATTTATGTGAAACCTACCTAGCATTTTATATTTTAAATTTAAAAAGGTGAAAATTTATCTATTTCGTTTTAAAAACTAAGTATTTAATTAAGCAATTTGAAGATATTTATTTTGCCCTATTTCATATGTGAAGCATGCAGTACGATTTTTCACAAAAGTGGAAATAATTAAAAATTATTTAAGATCATCACTCTAACAAGGTCTTCAAAATTTGGCGCTGATTTCTACTGAATCGATTTATTAAATATCTTAGATATGTAAAAATTAATAAAGAAATTTAAAAAAAAATGTTCAATCACTAATTTTCTTTTTATTATTTTTATAAGTAGCATGCTTATTTATTTTTTCCCCATTGATTTCACATTCGCCAAGCAGTGAAGTTAATGTATACATTTCCTGGATAATGTATAGTTACAGTTTATATTTTATTATTTACAATCTAATTTTACCAAAGTTTAAGGCGAATGTATACTTTTTCTGGTCAATGTGCACATCTTCGATTATGCGCATTTACCTTAACTTATTTAGTACCTAGAGGCACCGAGCGATGCTCGGGACTTTTTTCTTCAGTTAAAAGCTTTATTTTAATATTATTTTTAATTTAAAATTCTGATAAAAATGTCGATTTTTATTTGAGAACCGTTTTCAAATTAAAAAAAAACACAAATATATATAGTATATTAATTGTTGTCTTTCTTTCAGCTTAATTCAATTATACATATTTCAAATTTATTCAATAAATTCTATTTAAAAAATACATAGCTATATATAATATATTCAATTATTTCCACACTTATAATAAAGTCTAATTCAAAAATATTCATTTTAGTAAAAGTAAAAAGCAAAGATTTTTAAAATTGTTCTATGGTCTACTGGTTAAGTCTATGCCTCTGATGCAAGAGGTCTCTGGTTCTAATCTGACATGCGTCAAATCAATTTTTTTTATTGAGATTTTCATCTATCAATAATTACTTTAATTAAGAAAAATCAATTAAGATGAATTTTGATGAGGTCCAGACCTAGCCAGATCGTTTTCTCATCCTCAAAACTTGTTAATAGATTTTGTTTCATCAAAATCGGTAGGGCCGTTTTCAAAATAGAACCAAGATACAAATATATATATAAATAAATAAATATATAAATAAATATTACAATTTTTGCTCGTTTAATAAGAGTAGATAATTTATTCAAGGTGAGGACAACCTCATTGATTTCTCTTTATGAATCAATAACACTTCTACTCTCGGAAATTCAATATGAAAAAAATAATGTTCAATTTTCAAATTCAAATTAAATAATAAATTGTACCTTATTAAAAGAGCTTATCTGGAGAATAAGAGAAAGACTTGAATGAGGCAGTGGCATAAAAGGAGAGCAATCGGAGGGGTGACAAGGCTGGTCCACGAATCCTCTCCTATGTACTACATATCTACAGTACCCATGCCCCGGGCGACATCTCATTCGCTTGGCAGCAAACAGGAATCAAGTTACACCCATTCGGTTCCATCTCATAATCTCAACAGGTCAAGTTCAATTTTAATATTATGCAAAGTGAAAAAAATGGATTTAGCTTACAGCTACTGAATGAATAACAATGTATAATTAGAATATCCAGTATTAATTAATATCAATAAAATCGATAATGTTCATTAAATTCTTTATTACACCCATATTTGATTTCAATCCAACTTTTTCCAGGCTTTTTGCCTATCTTGATAATGGAAATATAGACCTGTAATACTCAAACAAGCTGCAGCACCAAGAGAGATATCTAGCGTCAGATTAGTCAATTCGTTAAGGAGCAATGAAGAACTGTAGGTAGACCGGGTCTAGTTGATACAGGCTAAAACACTTCCTAATGCGCAGACTCAGACAAGTCGCGACTGACTTGGCTAGACATCTGATTGGTACTCTGCAATCACGCGTGATCACTTGGAGGAGGTTGCTTCGCTTTGTTAGTTGTGAACTAAAAACTGTTTTCATCGTCGAAAGTAAATTTTCACTACTGTTTTTCAATTATTATTGTAAGTTCATTTGTTCGTAAATTGTGTTATCGACGACATCACGTTGTTACATGTTATAAAGGTAAGAATTTCACCTTTTTAACTTTGTTCTGTTTCCGGTTTCACGTATTTTAGAGTTTAGTGTAATGGCGACGTTTGGGTCAAGTTGATACGCTTATTTTGGGTCTTTTTGTTTGATGTGTTTCAAGAGTTATTCTTCATCCAAACCTGGCCAAGACTGGATCCAGTGTATTTTCTGCAAGAAGTGGGCACACATCGCCTGTGCAGGGAACAACCCCTTTTACACTTATATTAACTGTCAATCAGACCCAAATTCCTCTTCAGAGTCGGAGTAATCGGTCACAATCAATGATTGTTACAGTTTTCATTTTTCCCAAAATGTTGTTACAGTAAAACTTGTTCATATTTCTGTTTTGTCTATTATTTTATTAATTCCTGACACCGTATTAGCTTACTCAAAGGCGTATCAACTTGACCCAGACCGGGTCAAATTGATACATCTTGCAAATTTTTTAAAACTTTTTTTTGACAAGACAAATTTAATTTTATAAAGAATTTAAATATCACAAGTTATAGCCAAATAGTTATAGTTACAAATTACACCTACTTTATTTCAAAATGATGATCGGAAAAATTTTAAAAAAATCAGGAAGTAATAAGTGTATCAACTAGACCCGGTCTCCCCTATTATTATTCTATATTATTATATTATTATTATAGGCTCTAGGAATCCATCAAACATATTTAATTTTTACCTTAACCATACCGTAGCAAAGTGAAATTCTATCAAATAAAATATTGTTTTCGGCCAGGCACCTAGGTCAATTTCAAAGGGTTACAAAGTAAAAAGTATGGGCCCCATAGTCTAGTCCCAAACAAAGTAATAAAGATTTAATTTACCGAAATAGCAGAGTTGTTGATTCATAAAAAGAAATCAATGAGATCTCTGCTTGAATAAATTTGATATATTTATGTACAATAAGGTTTTTAACTTCTAATTCGGACTTTTCTATATCAAATTCAGGATTTTAAAAATCAAATTCAAGATGTTTCAAACCAAATTCAGGATTTTAAAAATCAAATTCAGAATTTCTATATAACCATGCATATTTCACATATTAATTTATAGCTTTTTACCTGAAAACGTTTCTTGAGAGTACAAAATGCTAATCTTGAAAGGTTTTATAGTTAATGAGCTGAAAATTATTAGGCAAATATCTTACAATGCACCAAATTTTAGATTTTTAACCGAAAACTGAGATTTAATTAAATTAAATTAAAACTTTTTATCAACTATAACTTTTTTTTCTATTTTTTCAACTGTTTATTAATAATAAATTCTGAATTTTATTTGAAAGAGTCTGATTTTGATTTTTAAAATCCTGAATTTGATATGGAAAAGTCCGAATCAGAAGTTAAAAACCTATATCCATGAATATATGTAATATATGTTTATTTGCATCAAGCAGAGAACAATCTCTTTGATTTCTCCATGAAGACGGTTTTTAATTGGACTTTATAGAATACTTTATGATAATACTTTATTAATCATCCAATTATAATTTGAATAGTTATAGTCAGCAGTTACGTATTTTTCATCTGAATATTTTCAAGTTTTGAGATATATTTTTGTGGCCCAGGAAAATTCCATACATTTTTTGATGCGTCGTCCCTTTCACTTCGGAATGAAATTGCAAAGAAAAAAAATCGATGTGTTCTTTATAGGCTTCTGAGAAGAGAGGCATCTCTTCGCCGAAACTTGCTAAAACAATAGTTTGTTGACCTGCGAGAGGAGCAACCGGTTTGGATACCAGCGTAACCTTCCCGACCGATTTATGTAGCGTCTAGAGTCCGGATTAGTGAGTGATACAGACAGGGATCTCCTTACAAGAATAACGAATCCATCACGAATGAAATTCGGATAAAAGTCCTTGGCGAGCCCCTTTTTTGAAGAATTGAACAAACTATCCTTCAAATATGCAAGAATTTCGCTCACCAAAATTACAGAATAATATAAGAATTGAATAATTTACAATCTTCACCATTATATGCCTACTATTTAAAAAAAATCATAATAGTACATCAAATAACATATTCACAATGTTATTAATATACAAATAAAATTTTCTATTAAAGAAACACAGCTCATAATTTTAAATATATATTTATAAAATTCTTTGCCCGATACACTCACTCACTCACTCACTCATCATCAAAACAGCCAGAACCACTGGACATAGAAACATGAAATTTAGAGAGAATATTACATCTATGACATAGGGGCTCACTAAGAAAGTATTTTCCGAAATTCGACCCCTAAGGGGGTCAAAGGGGGCAAAGTGTGTTTTCACTGATTATGCGATATCTCTTAAGGACGATAAAATATCTACTTGCTTTTTACTTATAAAAATAGTAAATTAAAATATCTAAAAACTAATTTCAGGATTTTTTGAAATTCGGCCCCTAAAGGGGTCAAAAGTGGCAAAATATCTTTTCAATGTGTTTACACTAATTATCCATTTTCAATTAAGATATCTACTTGATTTTTACTTAATAAAATTCTATTCTTTATTACTTTAAGAAACTATTCCTGTAAAAATCAACTATGAAAATTGACTGTATGGGAGCGAAGGGGGTGGGGGAGCAAAATATAGAAATATTTAGCTTTTTTGTACATTAACTCTTTAGAAAACTGAGAGTTATTTATTGTGGAGTTACTCATAAGCTAGCAAAATTATGCCAAGAGATAGCGTCTTCTATCTATTAAACTACAATAAAATATTAAAATTCTACGTGCTAAATTTAATGAAAAAGTTAATTTTTTGCCAGGTTTTATAATTAAAAAAAACATACTTTTTTGGGAATGGAGCTTTTTTTTAAATGAATTTTGGAGATCTAATAATCACATGCCGAGACGCTGCCCGCCAGGGCCACCTAGGCACACCCTCTACAGCTCGTCTTATATGCAGGGTGATTCAATAAGTTTTCAGGTAACGAGCTGCACCAGGAATAATCGTCAGGAAGCTTGGAATAAAAAATCCTTCGGAAAATTGACGAAGTATTGCTGGAAATATTTTTTTCAAGTCCTTGTCCAGCACTAGATTGATCCAAGAAAAATTGCTGGAAAACATTTTTAGTTCATACGTCCACCGCTAGGTGGCAATGCGCTTCGATCGTATAAAAATGCAATTTTCTCAAAATTACCGCACCATAAGTTTTGAAATGAATACTACTCACGTTAATGCCACTATAATAGTCCATCTTTTTGATACAAATGACTTTTTGCTTCGTAGGACGTAAAATAAAGGCGGGAGGATGCTAAAGCTTTTATGAGACTGGTAATACTATAACTTAAGTTTGACTTAACGGAATTTTGTTGTCTGGGTCTGGTTCAAGAAAGGAAAGTTTTGGTGAGATAAAATAAAAAACATCCATGCCATTCCTAGTTCTTGCCGCCCTCGCTAAAGGAGCGTGTTTTATAAAGTTAAGCGTTTTATTAATTTTGCTTTCCAAAATCTTAAATGGAACAACACATAATTGTTCTATTAAATTCAGAAAGTGGACTCAAATTTGCAACAAACTGTGTTTGAAACCGCATGTCGATATCTTTTTCGTTGAGATCGCTCGATCGAAAACTTTCAGTTTGAATATATCCACCTTTTCCGAAATGCAAGAGTCAATCCAGACAACAAATTCTTACATATGTCATTAAAGGATATTTTTCTTCTTCTTATTCTTCTATATAGGTGATCCAGACAACAAATTCTTACATATGTCATTAAAGGATATTCTTCTTCTTCTTATTCTTCTATATAGGTGTGAACACCTGTTTCTCCAACATATTATAATCAGTCATCAGGGTCATAGCTCTCTTTCCATCGTTTTTTTGGTCTTCCACGGCTTCTGACCCCCTGGGGGTGGGGTGCAGGAGTGGGAATACAGGGGGGCTAGGCGGGGTGTGTGGTGCGCGAGGGTGGAGGGCACGGGTTGGGGTGTGAGGTGGGTGGGGTGCGGGAGTTGGTAGTGCGGGGTTCGGTAAAGTGGGAGGTTCGAGTGGTGGTCAGGCGTGGTGGTGGGGGTACTCGAGGTGGGCGCGGGTGGGGTGGTGGTGTGGGGCGCGGCGGTTGGGTACGGGTGCATGGTGCGAGGGGTGGTGGGTGGGAGTGGGGTGTGAGGGTGGGGTTCGTGGGTTGGGGGGTTCAGGGAGGCGTGGGCCTCCTGCATGAGGCCGCAGTAGCTTCAAAATAAAATCCATTAAAACATAATATTATCATTGATAGTTCATTATTTTATAGACAAATTTCTTAAGGCCATTTATTTATAGATAGAATTAAATTATAATCGAATCATTTACAAAACACACAATCTTACTTTTAAAGACTAAGAAATAATGGACATAGAATACTTATCTTGAACGTATAATATTTACTAAATAAAAATGTGACTATAAAATTTTATTAACCATTAAAAGTGGAAATTATAGGTAATTATTGAATAGGTATATTTAGATACTAGCTTAATTAGAAAAGAATGTCAAATGTGGTCAGAAAAAAATTTAACAGGCGAGATAAAAAAACACTTGACAAAACCTTAAAAAAAAAATAAAAAAAAACAAGATAAATAATTTTTCGAAAATTTTAGTGAACAAAGAAAAGGAACCATCCATTTACAAAAAAAATATATATAGATATTTTAGCCATGAATGTGCTATATGGTAAAAACTATTTTTAGAAATTTTTGAGCAGAATTTCACTTCATTAGGTACAACCGTTCAAGAGCTCTCCAATTAATTAATCAGTTTTTTAGACTCTCTGCATTTTCAAATGGAAGTTCTTTGTTTTGAGAATTCAACATTTCTGCACCAGAATAAATATTTTTAAAACGTTTCATTCTTGAGATATTGTGGGCATTGAAATTCAAACAAACAAACAGACAAGCGGGAAAAACATGATTGGAGATTATTTTCCTCTTCTTTTCAAACATTTTGAAAAATTAAGAACTTAAGCAACAACAAATGTTAAGAGGGCACTCCCGGGTTGCTAGGCCTACTAATTACCAAAATTATATTGCTCTGAGTGAGATTTCGGAAAATTTCACATTGAAAAAACCCACCTGCTAACTCTCAATTGAGATTTATCTTATCGCCTTCATTTGATAGACACAAGTTTAATTAAACTAAATTTTAATGAGAAAAGTATCATATGATTTTTTTCTCACGTTATTTATTAATTAGCTGTCTAATGGCAAAAAACAAAAATAACATGCATACTATTAGTGTTATTGATTCTTTTTTTAAAAAAGTTAAATCACTATTAGTTTCTCCACCAAGCCCCTGTGGTGGCGTTTCATTTCAAATTCGAATGAACATAATTATGTTATTTGCAACATTACTGTAACTAAATTGAATGTGTGTCCTCAGGCCCTATCTTTCTCAAACTATATTTATTTTATAAGCCCTCTAATTTTTGGATGTATTTATTTCGGACTTGTTTGTTTCTTTGAGGAGATGACGTCACAGTTTCTGATTTGTCCTTGCTCAAAAGAATAGCTCATTTATTTGACAATAAATAAATATTTATAATTATTTAAATATTTATTTATGAATGTATAAAATACTATGTATATCAGTAGAATGAAAAATAAATAAAACATTAAATATAAAATTAAATTTAGCTCTTTCGATGTAAATCATTTTGCTTGAAACAGGTCTGATCGGGTTCTAAGATGAAAAAAATAAGACTTGCAATATTATCTATTGCTAGAGAATTGAAACGGATTCATCTTGCTGGCTATATGGCATTGTCTACGCGGATAGAAACCGCTACATAATTAATTAGGTAGAGAAAATTATTTGTGCTTTGATGGAAGACGAAGATAAAATCTTTTGAATCTGAAATCTCATCATAAATCTTATATGCATGACAACACTAAAATTTATTTTATATCATTATAAACATAAAATTTTCTCCTCACTATAAAAAATTTGATTACTCATTTAGTATTTAAGGATGTGTCTGACTCCGAGCAGAATATTTTTTTTCGCTTTCAATTTTTTTATTTTCTTTGTGAAGAAATCAAGAATTGAAGAATTTGGGAGAATTTAGCCCAAAACCAGTTGATTTGTTTAAGGTTGAAGACACACACACACACACACACACAGACATATTTAAATATGTTTGAAAAAACTGGTTGAAGCCAAGAAATAGTGGATGCCATCTGAAGAAACCGATTCCCATTCGAGTTTTGCTTCAGATGGCCGCTGACAAAATCCGCCGAACAAATACACAACTACAATAAATAAAGAAGCCCATTTTAATAAACCGCCTGATTTTTGACCGTTTTCTTTCGATTACATATGTAGCCAGCCCATCTTTCAATTCATTTACAATAATTTTCTTTAATTGGTTCATTTGTATAAATATTTTGACCTGAATATATACCGCGACGATTTCGAAATGTTTCTAGACAAGATTGCAAATTCGCATAATGAATAAAGTGATTTCTCGTGTAGCTCCTCTGATTTTTGCCCCTTATATCACAAGTGATGTAAATGGCTGACATTAAGGCCATTAATTTATTCGGCCCCCCGGTTCAACTGTTGATAAAATGATCATTTTTTAACAAGAAAACAAACGGCATGGTAATTATTGGCAGATTGTAACGACACTCTGTCTCCACTCGAAATAATAATTATTCCAGATATTTGTATGTATGTTTTAACCGATAAACTTCAGCCATAAAACTTCTATAGATTATAAACTTAATGCTTTTTATAGATCCATTAAGGTGAGCTTATCTTTACTTTAGGTGAATATCACACGTTAAAGTCTGGATGTTTGCTTTTATAGTAGTTAAATGTATAATTCAGAGAACGAGATGAAAGTCTTAAATAAAAAGATGGAAAGACAAATAAAATAAATAAGATTAAAAAATAAACAATTAATAAAATAGTTTCACCTTAAAAATATCTTAGGATTTAAACTTCAATAACTTATTATTTGTAATAATGTATTCGAGTTATCAGTACACGCGTAGGTTTCAGGCCCTTATAACTATAGTATCCAACAGTAAAATTATAGTGAAAGTTTCTTTTTGTCGAGAGTAGCAGAATTTTTATAAATTAAAGAAGACAATAAAATAGTGTGTCTTCTGCTAGAATAATAAAAAAAATTAATTTATTTATAACGGGACTATAATTTCGAGGGCTTTGTCCCTTGATCAGTCTATTACAATTGATTCAGAGGAATTCTTGCAAGGCCCTCGAAACTATAGTTTCGTTAGAAATAAATTTAAAAAATGTACTTTTCCAACAGAAGACACATTATTTATTGTCTCCTTTAACTAAAATTATATATATATTTTTTTCTACATATTATAAGTATTTATATTTATTGAAAATTTTTAAATATAAATTCGTCCCTAAATTTAAGTGGTATTTTTACGAGTTTCTTATACGTGGCAAATAATCCCTCAATTTACGTTAATTTTTACTTTATCATATAGGGTATGGTCAAGTATTGTAATCGTGCATGAAATAAGTGTTTTTTCCTTCTTTTTTTCGAAATATCCCCAAAACGACTAAAACTATTTTGATTAAAAAAATTGAGCGAAACCATAGCATTTCGCTCTACAAAAAAGCTCTAATAAGTGAACATCGAAAAAATTATATTTTTCGAGATAATAATTGTTTCGTCAAAATGTCTGTTAGTCTTTCTGGTTGTCTTAGTCAGTGCGTTACCAAATTTTTGTGGACGAGCTAGCTCAGAAACTAGTGTGAATATCGAAACCAAATTTCACAGGTAGTTTTGGTCCATTGATTAGATTTTGGTGAATATTGATCCAAAATTAAGGGGGTTGGAGGGGGGGGGTTAAAAATAAAAAATCTAGGCCATTTGAGCAAACTACAAAATTTTGTATACATAATCAGTGGGACCCCAGAAGTCTAAAAATGGAAAAACTACCCCCCCTACATGATTATAAATAATTTTAGGGGCCAGATTGTATGGTAAAGTCAAGTGGATAGCCACATCAGAACAAGTCAGCTTATTTACATGCAGTTTCAGTTTATGCAGTCTTATTTTAGTCGATCCTTTCTTTTTTATACTTTTGTATTATTGGGGACTATAATTTATTAATTAATATTTTTTTTCGAAGTAGTGGACTGTATTGATCCCAATTTTCCTCCATGTAAAAAAGTGGCAAAGATAATTCGCATAAATAAAGAGATATGGGTGAATATAAATATTTTTTTATCCTACACTTGCTGAAAGTTAGACTTTTATGATTTTACAATGACAGGAAAGAATGGCTTTGTACTTGAACATTAGCATAATATTTGAAGTAAATTGATTCAAATAGTTTCAAAACTACATCTCTAACAAATTATTATTGATATTCAGACCAACATGCACTTGGTTGCCTTATTAAGGTAATGCTCATGGTAGATACATATACCTACATATATTATTGGATAGAAAAAATACAAAAGCAGAGAAGTTGAAGTATGTATCTTGATTAAGACTAAAATATTATTGTGATGAATTATTTTTAAGAGAATTATGAATTAGTGATAATTTAAATGGGTTCTTAAAAAACATGGGAATACATTAAGTATAACTTGAAGATATAATCTCGATAATTAATATGACTTTCAGTAGACACTGATAGAATATACTTTAATGAAATGTACTAAATAAATAAGTATTCACTTGTATTTATATATTCATATATATAATATTTTATAATTATCTCTACAACAATTTACAAATCTTTATGATAAAATATGATTTCTATAAAGTATAGTGAATTATTTTCTTCCGCAACAAATAAGCGACAGCAAATATGTAAATAAAAATTTATAAATCAATTAACCCTAGAACGCACAAGCTTTTTTTCATAAACACAAGGTCGCAAGCCGGGCCTGTCAGGCCCACTATTTATTTAATTGTATTATAACACATTTTTCCATATTATATTACTATTTTTTTATTAATTTATATCAAGATTTATAAAAATAAATGATAAATCAATAATTTTTTTACTGTTTTGATGTATTTTTTACTATACTTTGACCTAAAAAAAAAAATGAAAAATTGTACACAAAGTCAGAAGCCGGGCCTGTGAGGCCCACTATAGGTTTATTGATATTATATTTTTCAATAATTATATTCATTTTTTTTATTAATTTATATCAGGATTTATAAAAATAAATAATATATCAATACTTTTTTACTGTTTTAATACACAGAATAATTTTTATAAAAAAATAAAAAAAATAAAACCGACTTTCAAAAAACTTAAATGCAACAAATAAAATAATAATAACTTAAAAATAAAATAAAATACACTAAAAGGTATAAAATAATTAACTTATTTAGTTACAACGAAATATTAACATGAAATTACTTTTTGAAGCCGGTGCCAAACAAACTATACCTATAAGCGAGCGTACCCCCCCCCCAAACGTACTAAGTAAGATCCATCAAATGCGATTCATAAAATCTATATGTTTGGCACCGACTTCAAAAAGTAATTTCATGTTAATATTTCGTCGTTTAGTTTAAACTAAATAAGATAATTATTTTATACCTTTTAGTGGATTTTATTTGATTTTTTAAGTTATTATTATTTTATTTGTTGCATTTAAGTTTTTTGAAGTCGGATTTTTTATTTTTTTTATAAAAATTATTTTTATTTTTCTCTTTTTAGTGATGTTATATGACTTAATATAATACCTTGCATACAACTATAAAATATTTTATTTATCATAATTTCGATTATTTGCAATTGGAGATTTACGTTATTTCGTCGTTGATCATATCATCAGAACTTGACCAAATTAATATGGCACCATCCCTAAGATAGCCCCTTTCCAATAAAAAAAGAATCATCGAAATCGGTTCATAAACAAAGAAGTTATGCTTGAACAAACCTAACAAAAAAGGTCTAATACCAATGAAAAAAAACAGGACCAATCAGAAGCTAGATTGAACCCAATGCAATTTTTTTTCAAAATCGGTTCACAATTGGCGGAGATATGAGGTAACATAGACACAAAAAAAAAATCAGTCGAATAGAGAACCTCCTCCTTTTTTGAAGTCGGTTAAAAATAGCTTCTCATATATGTAAATACATACCTACATACTTACAAAAACTGATATTATGTATTAGTATGTTTATATTTTTTCCTGGCTAGATAATTAATATCAAATTAAAATAAAGAGACAATGTTCAATTTTTCTTTCAGATCGGTATCTAAATGTTGTTCTAGATCTAGAACAATCAATCAGAAAGTTTGCAAGTAGAAAATTTATTTCTAATAAAAATGCAGTCGAAAATAGACCAAAATGATGATTATTTTTTCGAAAATCTTGAAATCTAGTTCCAGATTAAAAATTTAAAAGTGCTACTTTTATTTTTCGAAAACATCACAGTAGATTTTCGGATTTCTTATTTTAGAGAAAAAAATTCCAGGCCAAATTATTGTATGTTTTCCAGTATCTATATAAATCTTAATGTTTTAAGGAATTTTATGACTTTATATTGGGCCACGGGTTGGACAGCCCTGGTTTAAATCGAATGAGATTAATGAAGGATATGAGAAATGATAATTTATTTTTTAAAAGAGCCACGGATATAATAATTCCTGACTATCCATTATCTATTGACATGTAAGAACGTGCAAAGATCTAAAAGACATGTCGTCATAAGTTTTACTTTATTATTATTAGTAGGTAATTAATATTTTGCTTTCTTTAGTGTTTGTGATTTGGTTTGAGAAATGTCTGAAACTGAGAAATGTTCATTCGTTCATGTATGTTAATTCGGATTTCTAATCCCACGATAGCGGAAAAACGAAAGGTCGTAGAAAGTTCATTCAGGTCCCATAAGAATATCTAATGTCGATCTGTCTAGATTCCCATAATCCACGATAATTCAAAAACGTAAAGTCATATTTTTTTTTGTTGTTCCGGATTTCCCATTCTTATCATGTCAAGAACGTAGAATCTTTCAGTTCGTTCTAGTGCCAAAAAATTTGTATTTTATTTGATCACACACGCAGATAGATAGAGGGAGAGATTTTTAATTTTTTGGATTTAATTGCCTACTTGAAAAATTGGAAAAAAAATCGAATTCGAATTTTTTTACGAAAATAAAAAACTAAATGATTTTGATTTTGGAAATTTTATTATCAAATTAAACACTCCCAGCAGGGTTTAGCTTGCAAGCCTACCAAAAAAAAAAAAGTCATTCGAATAGAGAAGAAGTCGGTTAAAAACTCCCGGGCCTGAGAGATGCCAATCTGGTGACTTTGTGTTTGTAAAATGGTTTCAAGATATATTAGGTATATAAATTTTTTTAGAAAAATCCTTTAAAAATACTTATATTATGTATAAATGAAGGAATATTGAAAACTTGGAATTAATGGGACCTCTTGTCTGAAAGTTATTAAAAAAAAAATGTGTCGGGCCTGGCTTATGCGTTCTAGTGTTAAATAGCGAACTTTTTATTTTTGGTAATATTATTTCTTTCAAATATCTTGTAAAGATAAAATTTATTTCTATAGTTTTTTCATTTTTATATAAACTACTATATGGCATTAATTCTAATAAGAATAAATCATAACCCTTCTTGCATTCGATTGCATTAAAAAAAAAAAAAAAAAAAAAAAAATAATCCACCCTAAAAAGCAATTTTTAGACGAAACACACATATTTTCAAAAATACAATACCTCTTCGCAGTCAAATTAAATACAAATTGTACACAGGCTATTGTCTATTCAATTATTCTTAAGGCGAGCTACACTTTACCAATGATCCATTTATTCTGAATTTTAATTAAATATACTGAAAACTGAAATAAATAATATTTTGTCTAAAGTATACATCCACAAGTGGGAAACATAAATATAGCCAACTGATTAGCTTTTATTTCAATCGACCAGTGGATGTTAGGAGACATTAATGAACGTTTTGATTTATGGCGCCTATTCTTGAACAGTTCGATTTTGATTCTCGGCAATAAATCGCCACACGAAGAGGTCCGAATCAATTAGCAGGCGCCAGGGACCCTAGGGCTAATCTGCCCATCGAGGCTCGGTAAGGCACTGGAACGTGTGGGTGGGCCTCAGATATAATCACAAGTTTCAGCCATCAGTGAAACCATATTTCATCGAATGCATTACAAACAAATAACTAAAATTACTTACAAAACAGGTATTGGAAACCAATCGACTGTGAAATATTCTGCATGGTACGCTAAGTGAGGGTGGCTCGCCGGGCGAAAAAACTAATGATTTCAATCTATAATATAAATATTTCCGCAAATTATAATAATTTCATCAGCTGAAAAGTGGAGTGATCCAAGTTCACATATCCTTATTTTCAGAAATTGAAGTTCAAAGTTTTCAGATCTATTGTTATTAAATCGACTTAGTACATTGATTACTGAGTTTTAGAAGATACACAACTAAATGTAGTATGGGACCAAGTGAACTTGGTTCATTTTGTAAAAAGAAAGTCTTGTACATTAAGAGTTAAAATTTTTTAAAATGGACTTGGTTCATTTCAATGAATCAGCCGACGATTTTGTAAATTTTCGTATTCAAACTTGTGGGACAAATTTCAGCTCATTAACTAAAATCATTGGATAGATTCCAATTAAAAATTTGATTTGATTTTCCTGTTTTTAGCATTTTTCAACACGAAAGTTCGAATTCTAATGTTTTTCGTTTTAGAAATATGAACTTTTTGACACAAGAACAAATTCTCTAAGTTTTATGAGTATCAGAATTCAGACAGATAAAAAATTATTCTTGAAAATGACGTTTCTAAATACAACTAGCAAATTGAAAAAAAATTGAAGAGATTCAATTTCTGGCTAAACTGCGGCCCTCGCTCGCCGAGCATGCTGAGTAATTTATGCGAAATGTACTGTTCTCTTGAATGTCAACGAGTGAAGTACATTATTGTTTGAACTTTGGACCATCATGGACAAAAGAATAGTTTAATTAGAAAAAAATGAATTTAAAAGACGTATATATATTAATGACTGAAAAAATACTGGTTAAAAGTGATTATTTCATACAAAAGTATCAAATGAAGAACTGAAAATCTATTTTGGAAAAAGGCCGTAGTTAGAACAATCCATTCATCGCTCAATTAAGTCAAGAAGTTCTTATTATTTCAAAAACAAGTTATGACAAGATTTGTCCAAATGTAAATTATTCTTAATTCAGCTTATTGTAGAATTGTCCATTTGGACCGCCACTCGATTTTGTGAGGGTAAATAAATAATAAATAATTTGCGCTTCACTAGAAGTCCGACTAAAAATAAAAATAAAAAATATATGTCTAAAAATGTCTGACTCGTGAAGAAAAATCATATTCAAAGATGATTTTTTTCTTCATACCCACGATAATTTAAGAATGAAAGGTTCTAAAAAGTTCGTTCTGGTAGAACAATGTTTGCTTTTCCAAAAATGAAAAACTTAGACTTTTTAAATTCTAAACTTCCGTTCTGCATCTATAGAGAGGGACATTTAAGCATTCTCTTGCAACCCAAGATGCTTTCAGAAAGAAGCTTTCAAACTAATAAACGACCGACCTGACCGTTACTGACTCTCTGGATCACCGAAGAAGCTTTTCCAGGCTTTCTGTATTCTAAAGACAATATCATATAATAAATAATTTGCGCTTCACTAAAATTCCGACTAATTTAATAATAATAATTTTATAATAAATTATAAAATTAAAATTTGTATATGTATATCTTTGTATAAAAGTGCAAATTCTGATTGAGATAACTCCAGTATATAAAATAAAAAATATATGTCTAAAAATGTCTGACTCGTGAAAAAAAAATCATATTCAAAGATGATTTTTTTCTGTTTGAATTGCGATACCCACAATAACTTAAGAATAAAAGGTTCTAAAAAGTTCGTTCTGGTAGAACAATGTTTGCTTTTCCAAAAATGAAAAACTTCTTAGACTTTTTAAATTCTAAACTTCCGTTCTGCATCTTTGGAGAGTGCCATCCAAGCATTCTCTTGCAACACAAGATGCATTCAGAAAGAACCTTTCAAACTAATAAACGACCGAACTGACCATTACTGACTCTCTGGCTCATCGATTCCATGCCTTTCTCTATTCTAAAGACAATATCCCGACATTTGGTCCAATGAGGAAAAAATATCAATTCCCTCAAATACCACTTTGCTGTAGCATGCGATTCACTGACTCCAAACAATTTTTTCACGGTTGGAGAAGTGCCGAACCAGTTCATTTATCTCTGTAACTTCTAGGGACTGGAATTCTCTCGGCTGCTTTCCTCTTTACTGACTCATAAAATCTTCAGTCCTTTCAGATCCAGAATCAAATTCAAAAAAATCCGAATCGTCTTAAGCGACTTAGCAGATATAGTTAATGGGCTGAAATTCGACAGACAATAATGTAATATAGAGCTTTATCTTTGGGTTAAGAATCAGATTTCTAACACAAATTATTTAATGTTTTTTTTTATTTAAAAGAGCATACAAAAATCTAGAAAAGTTTTTCGATTTTTTTCTTCAATATTTATTAAATTAAATTCGCTTCAACTAAATTTCTAAAATTAACCTAAATGTAAAATAGAAATTAGATAATAATCTCGAAACTATAAATCAAAGCTAGTTTTAATCATAAGCAATTATTAAATAATTTAGTGTTGGTTAATAATATGACGCTCTTGAAAAAGCTACTTCTTGAAAAATTGAAAATTAATGTTGTTAATTGATTTCTCTTCTTTTATTATATTTATACACGTAAAGTTAACAAACCAGGTATAATTTATTCTGATCACTGCAATGATTAAGTCAATTGCTTTTTATCTTTTCTTTTTTATTAGTATTGTTTTAATTACGGATTTCTAAACTAAATATTTACTAGAATAAAAATACATAAGTAATATGTATTTCAAACTAATTTTTGAAAACATGAATATCCTTTATTTTTTTTAATAAAGATAAATGCATTTTTCACTTGAGTCAGACAAACAAGATATATGAGCTAATCAAATGAAGCATAACTTAAACGATGAATAGCTCAGAGTTAGACTCATCTAAATAATAAAGTTTTTAGTGCAATTCAACTTAATGAGAAGCACTGCTGATAACTACTTTCTAGTCCTAATTTAAAATTTCTCAACAATTAATGTAAACTTCGAATAATGAATGGTTTCTAACTAAAAAAAAACGATGTTTAAATTGAAGGAAAAGTAAAACCTTTTTCAAGAGTCTCTATGATCTATTCAATTTTGGTGATTGGATAATTTTTATTCATCAAGAGGTAGAGAGCTAAAACATAGGAAAAAGATGCTTTTTAATACTAACATGTGTGACAAATTTTATCACATTAGTTAGAATCGCTAAGAGTTCTTGGTATGTATAACTATTTGATTAATTTCTGATTTTCAGAATTTTTTCTACAGGAGATTCTGAAGCTAAAAACAATCCAAAACAATTTATCTACTGGTAAAAAAATAGTTTCTGAAATTATTTTAACACCAAAGCACGAGCATTCTAGGACATTTCCTTCTTAAGATATCTTGGGTAGCGGAATTCGAACAAACAGAAAAATATCATGTATGAGAAATATTTTTGTCTACGTTTCAGACATTTTAAAGTATGAAAAATAATAAAAGAAAATAAATGTATATAATACGCCAGTTGTGCGGAGAGTAGAACGAATAAATAAATAATTATCTGGTACATTCAGGTCAACCTAGCGACACATGTATTAAATTCACTAGAAATTTATTTCAAGTTAATTAAATTGGAAAATACATTTTTAATAGTGTGTTATATGATATATTTTTTTATTACTATGGCGCTCTGAGAACGTCAGAGTTCTGAAAAAGTTTTCACTATTCCTCCAATTTTAAATTTGAACTCTTAAGATATTATATGTACGTATTAAAAGATTATATTGAACAGATAAATAAATTCATAAATAGGCATTATATAAATAATTATAGTAATTCGCCTGGGCTTTGCGATTGAAGCTTGTTTCCGTAGTTGAAAAGAAGGAAAAGACGTGTTGCCACTTAAACTCCTACAGGGGTCATAATTCTCCGTGAAGAGTTCCACCTCCTTTCTCGAAAACAAACAATACGTTTTCGGATCTCTGTTATTAGAATCATTTACTAGGTCCCGCGGGTCGATTCGATTATACCAATTACCGGTACCTTTCGGTTGGTCGGCGGCTCGCGCGCGCCATCCATGAAATATGAGTTGAGAACAAGGTTAAGCTCTTGAGGAGCCTCCGGCTATTTGTTCAACCACTCTCAACTCATACTCTCTCTTTTCATCCTCTAACACCAACACATCTTCGTTTAACCGGCTGTGTAAAATTAACTCTCTCAAGTAGAAGTCTACAAATAATATCGAAGAAACAAACATACGATGTGTCATAAGAATGGGATACACTCTTGGAAAGAAAGTTTCGTAGATACAGCAGACTCTCGATAATTTGAAATCCAAGGGACTACAAGAAAAATTCGAATTATCAAGAAGAAAGAAAAAAAATCGAATTATTAAGAGTTTTTATTATATTTTTGAAAATATGTATGAGTTTACATAAATTTTATATATAGCCTCAAGTAAAAAAGTAAAAATAATGAAAACGACAAAAAAGAACAAAAAATTTAATTTTTAAGGAGTTAGGTGTTGGTTCTAGGTGAAACATTTTAATATAATAATAAAACTTGAGCAAGATGCGAGATAGGTTTCACAAAAAGAAATAAAACAAAATTAAGTTTTGAATTCGATATATTTCGGGGATGAGCCCATCATCAGGAGTCAAAGAAAACTCACGGGCTCACCCCGAAATATATCGAATTCAAAACTCAATTTTGTTTTATTTTTTTTGTGAAACCTACCTCACATCTTGCTCAAGTTTTATTATTATAAAAAAAATACATATGTATTAACATTGCAATAGAAAGGAGGTAAACATTATGCGGAAAATGAGGAGTCAACATTGCTAGGAAAAATTCGAATTATATGAAGAGGTCTAGTTCGAATTATAGAACGTTCTCTCCTCTTCTTGTTAAGAAAAGGATTTCGAGTTATTGAGCGTATCAAAATACACAGCATTTTTTCAATTTACCGAAGTTAACAGCTGAAGAGTTCGAATTATCGAGAGTCGACTATATATGGAAATTAATAAACATTTTTGGTCTTGGAAATTAATATTCATTAGAAGCGGAAAGATATTAGTATGGAATTAATATTTTGAATTTGAGCATTTAACGGAAATATACTTTTTGAGATTCTGAAAATTCAACAAAATCATTATGTCTGTAATCAACTCAAAAACGGCAAATCTTGAAGAAATGAATCTTTTAACTTTAGTTAGTTAACTTATGACTAAATCGAAGAAAGGTTTTGGATCGGGTAACAGAATTACACTTTTACTTCAGGTCTTTTAAGATTTATCTATTTATTTTTCAAGAAACCACTGAATTTGTCGAAATCTATTTTTTACTACTTTCTTCACTCCTATGGTTCCCATGGGCCCCAAAAAGGGGGTCCAAGTGCACCTGTGGGTCCAAGGCCAGGGGTCCGGGCCTGGCATATTTTTAAGGGGGTATGTTAGAAAAAAAAACTTTGAAAAATATTCGTTAACTGTAAATATTGCTGTTTAACAAACGATAAAACCAACCAACCCCAACCATGAAATAGAATTAAGAGTATGAACTAGTGTAGGTGCGGTGGATAGAAGACAGAGTGTGTGGCTAGTGTAACGTTACTGGAAAAAAGCCAGAATAATTATTTAAATAAAAAAAATAAATAATAATAATCTACCACATCTTTAAAACGGACTAAAAAGTATAAAATCATTTCTCTTACATACAGATTTATAACCCCATACAGATTCCTATCCCCATACAGATTGTCCTGAAAATTTGTGATTGTGAATTTTTAATAGTTATGAAAATCAAAATTAGGGAACGCGGTTTTGTTTTATAGTAAAACATTATACAAATTCACACCACCAACTCCAACCCAACCTAACATAAGTTATGAAGATATTTGTAAGATTTAAAACAAAAAACGTGAGGCGCATGCAATAGATAATACTAAGGAGTGTAGACGGTAGCTGTCGTTGAGAGAACTCACACAACACTAAAATAATTATTTTCTGCTTTTTAGTCTTGTGTGTGTGGAATTTCGCAATTGATTTTAAACATCTTATGATATTATGGCATAGACATGTGGCAAATTTCAGATTTATTTCAGTCTCTCTGTTTGAGATAGCAGGACGGTGGAAATCGGAATCCGTTGAATCGATTGCAAAAATTGTTCCAAGCAGACAGACGAACAAACAGATAGTCAAGAAAAGAGTTTATATTGCATTCGTCATCTAGTCCTGAGCTATATTTAAAGTTTCAAAAGACTCTAGCTCAATGGGTTAGTTAGTTTAAAATCGATTACAAAATTTGTACCGAGCAAACAGACAGACAAGAAAGCGCGTTATAATAAAAACGTAGTAACTTTACTCCATGATTCACACATTTCAAATTTCGACAAGTAAATAAAAAATTGAGTAAAAATAATACTCATTATATAGATTAAAATTCGAAAACTCGCGCGAAAATAATATTTCAAAGGTGGTAACGCCTGTAGGGTATGTAATTGCAATGCTTTTAGGATTGATTAGTAAGCTATCTGAAGGGAGTTGACGTGAAGCTTCGTTGAATCGATTGCAACATTCGTACCTGGCAGACAAACAGACTAGAAATCGAATTAATAAAAACATGATAAAATTGTACAATTTAGCGCAGGGTCGTTTTAATTCAATTCAATAAAATTTTTTGGATCTACGTGACGAAGTGACTATACTCCAATGGATAGAAGTAGAAATTCAAACTTTATATGTATGTAGGAGAAGTTCTTCGGGTTGCGAAAAAACAAATAAAAGGCATTAATTAATTAACCATTGTATAACGTTTTGGCAATATATTTCGTCTTTCTCAAGTACTAAAAAAATAAATAAAAGATACAATCAAGTGTACCTACAGTAAACAAATACACAAATAACAATGCAGCATATACAATTATACTAATCTTGGTCGTAAACCTTGTACGATGATTAGTTAATGCCTTTTATTTGCTTTTTCCACAACCCTAAGAACTTCTCCTACTAATTTAACTAAATATGGATGAGATCTATAATGAAAATTTATATGTATGTTAACGTAAATAAAGTTTGTATGAAAAATTATTTTCGTTTTCATTTTTAGCGTTTACTCTTATTATCATTGAAAAGTAAAAATGTATCTGATTGTAGTTTAGTTTATTTTATATTTTTAGAAACTTATCCAGTACACTATAATTGTTTTAATTAATATAACAACGTACAAGCATAACAAAAAATAAAACCTATTCTAGGCGTAGGGCGACCAATTTTTTCCACTTCATAATACATACTTATTCCAATATAAGGGGCCCGATTCAGATTTTGGGTCCCGGGTGCGAAATTTCATGTGCTAAATAGTTCAGAGCTATAAATATCTATCTATATATATATATAATAGGGTGCTCCTTAATTTGGATAATTTCGAATATTTACTTATATTACTATTAGGGGCTCTATGTGGTTCTAAACAAATAAAAAAAATATCCTCCAAGTTTCATGTCCCTTAAAATTAAAAGATCATATCATCATCTGTGAAAATAGATCATTAATGAGAAAAATTTTAAACATCTGTTAGAATAATCAGTAGAGATTGTGGTGTTGGTGCAAGGTGAAACATCTTTAATAAAGATAAGAGTAAATAAATATTTTATTTAATATGGATTTACTATGAGTTAGACCCAGTATCCTTAACTCATAGTAAATCCATCTGTTAGAATCTTGATATTACTTGAATCCACCATTTGAGAAACTCATGCTGGTTCTGGAAGAAGAATATATAGTCCATGCATATTTAATTTAATCATGAACAATTTATATATAAAAACGAAAAACTGGATTAAAGGCCGTTCATTAGATGAATTTTGATTAGAAATTTTCATGTTTATAGTAGAGTCGACAAATGCGTTGAAAGAGTATTTATTTATTTATAAATAAATTTCATTTTCAAAGGAAAAAAAAATAGTTAAAATTGTCAAATAAATTAACAATTTATATATAAGAAAAAACAGCTAATTAAAATGCCATCAAGTTAGGTAAATCAAAATTTCTATAATGTTTAAAGTAAGAATGAAATGTATGAAGTTAAAAAATTTGAAAAAAAGGCTGTGAAAATTTAATTCAACCCAAATAATTTTGGACCAGAAATACCGATTGAGCATTAAAAAATAGAGTGTTAAAAATAAGTTGTGAAATAAGTTAGAGGTCAGAGTAAGAAGGGCATTTATCAATTATGGATTTAAGTAGTGACTTACTAATTTATTAAATAAGAGTCTTAAAAATAAAGTACTTCTTTAACTACATAGATCATTTTTAGAGAAAATCCTGATTAGCTTATGAACACTCAATTTAATGGGAAGAAGATAAAAAAAAGAGAGGCCGAAGATATGGGTGAATATAGTGGAAACTTGCCAATAATTGGTGCCTTTAGGAATACTCTTTAATTGTCCGCTCTATAGTGACACTAGTGACAGCAAATGATCAAACTCCTTGACTACAAAAATATGGTTATCACAATTTTCTGACGTACCTACATCGTATTTCGTTCGTATATGAAAATATGTTTCGAACAATTCCTTTTTTTGGCAGAGTAGCAAATTCTGGTGTTTTTACCCATAATTTTATGTTCCCTAGGTCAGGCAATATAGTTTGTGAGTGTTTTTTAATGAAATTAATAGAAAATGTATATCTAGAGTTAAAAGAAGAGTAGGTTTTGAGAAATGCATCATCCAGTGTGGAATCCCTTTTAAAGATACAGCAGAGTAACGATTAACGTGTTTATTTCTCTTTGTGGTCCCCCAAAACTTAAAAATTTATATCTGAGAAATATATTGATTGGACTTGAAGTTTATCCTCAGTAAAGAATCAAAAAATATTAAATACGTAGATCGATCGGGTTTTCAATTTTAAACCCGAATATAAACACAGTTTAGCGATCAAAAGATTAATGAAATAGTAAGTTTGATATAAACTTTTGAAATTTCTCAGCAATTAATATAATTTTTAGGTAGAAGTTCATCAAGAGGATTTACGTACATTGTTCAGAATGTAAGTGGAAAATAATAATAAGTTTTGGAGTCGATGATATTTCAATGACTATTTTAAGGAAATGTTTGGAAGGTAATCGGTGACTGAAAATCATCAAAAATGACTAGAAAAAACTTTCGAACAAAGGTAATTAATGAATATTAATGCTATTTATTTTAAAAGTAATCCTTTATGTAGAAATCGACTTTCCTTAAGATAGCAAAGTATAATGTGCAGAGTTCGGTAGCCACCTTTGAGACCTCTTCCCTATCATTATCATCATTATCTTTCACTTATTTATGTCATCGAGACAAGAATTGGTTTTGATCGATGCGACAGGTTGATTGGTTCACCTGCGGCTGCTCGACCTCCTCAGCGCTGGGCAAGTTTAATTTTTAGCTTTTAGGCTATTTGCTTTATGACACGCGCTCACTCATTTACAACTAGAATATTAATGGAAATTTTACTGATTAGTGAAACCCAATTAGCATATTCAAGTTTTATCCAAGGAACCGATAATTAATTGGGTTCCAATAGTAACCGATAATTTAAGTTAGGTATCTATTTTACTAGAAATAAAATATTTCAGGAAGTCACTTAATCATTGTTGTATCATTTTATAAATTTGAATTTCATCAATTTATTATTGATGACCACAGGAAATGAATAATTATAATAGGAATTTTTGTTTAATGTCCTTAAGATGCAAGTAACATGAATAAAATCGAAACAACAGTAATAAGCCCACAAAACACTAATGGCGAGTTGTATGTCAGTTTGTAACGTCTTTGTTAAGTTCACAAACAGTCAAACCTTAGTATTCACCATGTGCCCGGTCGGATGGCCAATGACACATGGTGAATACTAAGGTTTGAGCGTTTGTCAACTTTACAAACAGTCATACAACTGGCTCTTAAAGACCAGGTACTCTCCCATATAATTTTACTTTCATTTATATCTATCTACCTATATCATTCTAAGATATTTTCTGAAGAAATAAGCCCATAATTTTTGTTAGAAAACTTAATTATGATTTTTTCTTTATTATTTAAAGAATTTTATGGATTTACGCACATTATAATGTACTTCTCTTGGGTGTTCTATTCATGAACTTATCACTCCAAATGTTGAGTACCTTCCAGTTCCATGACTAATGAAATCTACTCTTTGTTCAAAATGTGTTAAAATATTCAATTCCGTTTCCGAATAACCTTAATGATGATTCGAGAAAATTTTATTATTCATTAATAATACTAGCTAGTGAAAAAGAATTGCTGAGTAATTAACAATTTGATTGAGTATACTGATCGGAAACTCATTATCCTAATAACATGACGAATTTAGAAAATTATACTAATATCCATTTAATAATGAGGAACTAACTAGAGTATTCGAATGAAATTACAAGCCTAGTTCTAGCATAAAGAGTCAATAGAGAAGAAAATAGGTACCTAGTATTAGTAAATGATTCAGATTTCCAAAGGCCTTTAAATATCATTAATTTTGTTAAACTTTTTCTTCTTCTCAATATTTCCTACTGTCGACAGTCGGGATAGCGAGATAAGTGCTGACTTCGGTCAATGAAGAATATTGTTCAGACTACTGAAAATGTAATCATTTTCAGATACTGTCAGTTAGTTATCTTCCTGTCAATTTTTCTTCATACTTTTATTTCCTCACTTAATATCAGTTGAATAATATTTGGTATCGTTGACCTCAAAGAATGTGCTCAAGATAGATTTATAGATGACTGTAGTTCCCAATTAAGTTTCATGTGTTAACTCGGTATTAGTCTGAATTGTGGATCATGACATTTTATCATTCTTCAATAAATCCATATTTCAAATAGGCGGTTATTAAATTAATCATGAAGACAAAAAGTTAATTTCTAAATTACATAAATCTCAGGATTTTTAGTATTAACATTTGTTAGGCTAGACCAGTGTTCTTCAACCTATGTTCCACGGAACCCCTGGATTCCACTCTAAATGCCTTAGGGGTTCCGCGAATCAATGCTAAAACTCGATGTATAATACTTTATATTTTATATGGAATATTTTTCTTTTTGTTTGAATAAATGCAAATTTATATCTTATATCAAGTTTTTATAACAAAGGGAGGAACGCACCTTGGGGGCCGTCCATAAATTAGGTCACACGAATTTCAAGATTTTTAGACCCCTCCCCAACCCTTGTGTCACATTCTTACACATTTTCACTGAGCCCCCCCTGTATTGTGACGATACACTATCACTTTTATTCGCTATAATTTAATAATTGTATAATTTTTTTTTATAAATTAAACTTAACTAAAGGGATTTATAATATATTTTAAGTTTATGTTTATTTTTTTATTCATATCATGAAACCTAAAAAATTTATTTGAAAATTTTTAAAATTTTTTAATTTGACTTTTGTGACATCACAATTTTTTAGATCCCCAGGCCCCCTGTCACATTTTGTAAAAATCTTTAAAGCCCACTCCCCCCTTGCTAATTTATGGACGGCACCTTGTTCATAACATGTAATACGACCCCCCCCCAAAAAAAAAAATATCAAATCTGGGTGTCGCTAAGGAACTAAGGGTTTCATAAAAAATTATCTCAATAAAGTGTTCCACGGGATGACAAAGGTTGAAGAACACTGGGCTAGACCTTGCATGTGAAGATTTTTTTTTTGAATATTTTATCTACCCAAGTTTTTGTTTGTCTGTCATCGAAATCTCTTAAAGAAAATAAAAAAATAATAATACCAATATTTTTCTTTAAAGAAATGTATAAATGAGATTAATTATTCCTTTACTCTTACGATGAAACATATATTGCTAAATATGATCTTTAAAAAATTGATTCCCCATTATATTATCCGACCAATCATATAATTTTCTGATTTAATTTAATGAAATATAAACAAATTGCAATTGATTAAAATTTAATGTGAGATAGAATATTTAATTTATAAAATGAAGTTGGAAGAATAAATTGAAAGTAAATATTTAATTAAAAATGCGATGAGTGAAGGCGGACTGCACGAAGAAAAACGTCACGCAGACCCACTCAAGTTGGAATAATCGTTCATTCAAATAATTCAGTGCAACTTGATTAAATAGAAAGAAATTTTTTTGAAATGAGAGACGCATGCAAGAAAAATGATGCACGAAGATTTCAAGCAGGGTAGTAGAAAAAAAGAGACAGGGAAGTGAATCGAAAGTTCCGATGTTTATCAGTCGGTTCCGTTCAGCTTGATATAATTAGAGCTCAGTTCACCCTCCATCATCTACCAGAGGGATCTTAATTAAGTTTTCAAATAAACATCTAAGATTAATCATCGGTTAAAAGAGGAGCTTCTGGGCCTCCACGCTGTGCAAAACGCTGTGAACGGTAACAGCAAGAGACCATCCTCTGCACTCCAAACAGGATTAGGAATTTACATGCGATAATTAATAAAGCGGCGTGTTGTGTGGTCAACAGAATATAATGACCTCGAAGGTGATTTGAACTCGTTAAACGAGATTGAAATTAAAAATGAACCTCCTGTCAATTGCTGTTGCTAATAATTGAATGCTTAATTGAAGTCGAAGTTTATACCTATCAAATTTTCAAAGTTAATAAAAAGGTAATGACTTCGCAGTAATAGTGAGGATGATATTATTATTTAGAGCAGGATTGTCCAACCTTTTGCTTACACGGGCCACATTTGAAGAAAAAAAATTGTCTCGTGCCTCGGATAAAATATTATAATTCGATTGATATTTGTTATTCAAAAAAGATAGTTAATAATGTAGAAATAAGAACTTTATTATTTTTGAGTTCATAGTGAGCTTCTAATTTTACTTTTCGTAAATTTTATACTTGAAAATAGCTTCTCGTATATGTAAATACATACCTATATACTTACAAAAAGTGATATTATGTATTAGTATTTATTTATATTTTTTCCTGGCTAGATAATTAATATAAAATTCTAATAAAGAAACAATATTCAATTTTTCTTTCAGATCGGTATCTAATTGTTGTTCTAGAACATTCACTCAGAAAGTTTGCAAGTAGAAAATTTATTTCTAATGAAAATGGAGTCGAAAATAGACCAACATGATGATTATTTTTTCGGAAATCTTGAAATCTAGTTCCAGATTCAAAATTTAAAAGTGCTACTTTTATTTTTCGAAAACTTCACAGTAGATTTTCAGATTTCTTATTTTAGAGAAAAAAAATTCCAAGCCAAATTGTTGTGTGTTTTCCAGTATCTACATATAAATCTAAATGTTTTAAAGAATTTTATGACTTTACAATGGGCCACGGGTTCGACAGCCCTGGTTTAAATTGAATGAGATTAATGAAGGATATGAAGAATGATAATTTATTTTTTAAAAGAGCCACGGATATAATAATTCCTGACTATCCATTATCTATTGACATGTAAGAACGTGCAAAGATCTAAAAGACACATAGTCATAAGTTTTAGTTTATTATTATTAGTAGGTAATTAATATTTTGCTTTCTTTAGTGTTTGTGTTTTGGTTTGAGAAATGTCTGAAACTGAGAAATGTTCATTCGTTCATGTATGTTAATTCGGATTTCTAATCCCACGATAGCGGAAAAACGAAAGGTCGTAGAAAGTTCATTCAGGTCCCATAATAATATCTAATGTCGATCTGTCTAGATTCCAATAATTCACGATAATTCAAAAACGTAAAGTCATATTTTTTTTTGTTGGTCCGGTTTTCCCATTCTTTTCATGTCAAGAACGAAGAATCTTTCAGTTCGTTCTAGTGCCAAAAAATTTGTATTTTATTTGATCACACACGCAGATAGATAGAGAGAGAGATTTTTAATTTTTTGGAGTTAAGCTACCTATTACTTGAAAAATTGGAAAAAAATCGAATTCGAATTTTTTTAAGAAAATAAAAAACTAAATCATCATTTTGATTTTGGAAATTTTATTATCAAATTAAACACTCCCAGCAGGGTTTAGCTTACAAGACTACCAACGAAATTTTATTAGAAAAAATAAATGTTTAATTTTATTAAAAATAAATTTCGTATTAATTGATTTTCTAAAATGAACACCTCATAATAAATAGTGCCTGGAGAACCGAGCAATGCTCGGTAACTTTTTGCCTCTAGATAACCTAAGTTTCAAATTTCAAGGCTCTGCGACTTTCCGAAGACGAGATATGAACGATTAAAATATTTATTTTACGACATGACTAATTTACACCCCCTTCCTTTATTTCAATAGGATTAAAATTTATACACGACTAATAACTCATGAGACTTAATAAAATTCATTGTCTATAAATATTTAATGAAGAAAATGTATTCGGAAAATTTTTTCTTTTCTTTAAAGCAAATGAAAATAATCTACTGAGATTTCGAAAAAATAATTCCCCTTTTTCATTAAAAATATTTTAAAAACAATTAAAGATAAAAATTAAAAGAATAATAAATTCTCTGAAAAGAAATTGGGGTAGAATGTCTCACCCTGGTATAGAAAGAAAAGGGTGCGAAATATAAGCTTGTGCACTTTTATAATAATCCTGGATACATGTCGAGACAAGTCCATATCCATTGGAGACATTGAAACAAGCTCAGACACGAAATAAAGAATTTTCTATTAATCAAGTATAGTACGAGTTTGATCATTAGTATCTACTTCTCCTTAACACAAGCTAACTATTTTAATTCTAATAATAAAATTAAAAAGAATTACACGCATTGCGGCGCACAGTTTGGGAACTTCTGATATAGATAGCAAATTAGAGCGATGAGATGTCATTTAATAATAAATATCTATTTCTATTATATATACAATTTTTGTAGGGATTCTCAATAGTGAACTTAAAAAATTAAGTGTTTTTATGTTATTTAAATAATTACAATTTTGATTAATTACAAAATAAATTATACTTTCGCTTATATAATTAAATATAATAAATTAGCACAAGTACACTTAGGCTAGAAAACATCTTAATTATAAGATAATTATTCCAAGCAGTGGTACTCTATTAAAATTGTTTCATTACCTTTTAAAAATTCGAATAGGAAATTAGGATAAAACTATAATTAGAAAATAATTATTATGTTAACTAGAAATCGATCTAATAAAGAAAAAACGCATTAAAACTGGCCATAAGAGCTCCAAATGACTCTCTTAAGTTATCAGGAGAAGAAGGAGAGTAGTTTTAAAAACATTATTCATTGTATTATCTTTCGATCTAAATGATTATCTTCACTCTATATCCACAAAATTAAATACATTTTAATTAAAAGATCTTTGAAATGATTAATTAGATCGTGTAATGGTTCGCTAAAATTATAACGAAAATAAAAAAACATACGATTATTAAATTCGAATGTAAACAGGCAATTAAAAATAATTTAATCGATTTAAGAGCCAAGGAAGCCATTACATTTAAAGGAAGAGAGATTCTAATCAGTCATGCTAATCTGGAAGAGCTGATAAGCGGTTGAGTGGTCTTTGGGATAATTATGGGTTGCAGACCCAGGCTGGGAGTTCCTCCTGTTCCTGATGGGCCGAGTGGGCGTGAAGAAGACCTGTCACTCATCAAGGGCCAGGGAGGAAAGGCTCGCGAATCAAGAGATGCACGGAAACCATTCCAATGAGACATTAAGTCCTTGGTCTTGTTATTTTCATCAAACCATTTCCGCTCTAAATTCAGACATTTCTATTTTCTTATTATACCTACTATAGTATGCTCGCTGAGTGCATTTTCTTTCTTCTTCTTCTTATAGTACCATGCCCGAACGGTCGTCGGCTCCTCTCCACATATACCTGTGCTGAGTGCGTTTCGTTGTTTTACACAGATATAAGGGACTTACTTTTTAACGCCGGTTCAGAACGGCTAGTTTGGAGAGGTTGACTAGGCAATTATAATCTTGGTAGTTTGCCACTGCTTTCCAAGAAAAGGAGGCGACTGCAAATATCTGCCGAGACTCAGTCTCGAACCAGCATACTTCGGGACAGCGGCCCGATACTCTGACCACTGACACAGTCGCCTCTAAAATCTTTCTAAAATTTCCAATTTTTAGTTTTCTGCTTAAAAGTAAAATAGGACCCTATTAGTCTCCCTACTATGTCTGTCAGCTAGAACAGAGGTCCCAAAACTACGGCCCGCGGGCCAAATCCGGCTCTTGAAACTTTTACACACCAAATCGGACGGTTTGAATAATTTTGATTTTTGATTTCCTTCATTTTTTGACATATTTTAGTATCCATCAAAAAAACTCTTCCTGGTAAATTTTGAAATTTTTTTGATCACCGGTTTAAAAGATATCGAATTTTGGTTTTTGGCTCATAACTTCTTCAAAAATGTTTTTTTTTTTTGAAATTTTTGTTTTTTTACATAATTTTTAGAAAAAAAATATTTAAAGTGTTTTTATATGCGATTTTTGAGTTTGAAAATTTTAATTTTGTTTTTGAAACTGTATGTAGTCTTCAATTTTTTTGATAATTTTTTATTTTAAAATTCTATTCATTCTACAAATTTTAAGACCGGGTTGATAGTGGGCTCATGATAATTACTATTTTTTTGTCGATTTTCGATTTTTGATTTTGATTTTCTTTCAACATATTATAATTTTTATTTTAAACACCTGTCAACGATAAAAATAAATTAAAAATAACTAAAAAAGAGAACTCAATACCAAAAAGTGGTTTTAATAATGGTTAATAGCGAATGAAATTTTTTCGAATTAATTAGCTTCCCCCTTCTGTCAAGATTCAGATCTCTAGCTCAAAACATTTGCTGAGAAACAACATAGCAAATCTTCAAATAAATCAGTGTTTCTCAAAGTGTGTTCCGCGGAACCCTGGGGTTTCATAAAAACACGCCGAGGGTTCCGCAAAAAAATTCACGGTAGGTGAAAAAATTCTAGCGTTCAAAAAGAATGTGAAATTTTGGATTAGTTGTGTGAATCGTAGAGATCTCGATTGTTTTCCAGTGAAGTACATTTTGGAAGAAGATCTAAATACCAGTCAATATACCAAAATTATTTATCACTTGGAATGTCTGAATAAATCAATCGAACAATATTTCAAAAAACTGTAAAATAATTGTTGGATGAAAAATCCTTTTGTTTATAGTGAAAAGCCATCTTCCTTTTCACACCAAGATTATGAAAAATTTATCGAAATATCTTCACTGCAGATAGCCTATAAAACGATACCTTTGTCAAAATTTTAGTTCAACAGGCTAATATCCATAGTTGACCCAGAGAGCTGTTTTAATTCCCTTTTACCATTTGGCACAACTTATTTGTGCGAGTCTGAATTCTCAATTTACTTATTAACAAAAAATAAGTACCGCAATAAGTGGGATGCAGAGTCGGATATGAGATTACAACTTTCATCAATAAGACCTGATATAAAGTATTTGTGTATACACAAAAAACAGTATCTTTCGTCCCATTGATGGCAATACCTATGAAAAGTTGATGTGTTCGAAAATGTTTTTTTTTCTTTTACTTACGGAAGTTTTGATTTAGTTACTGTTTAATATAGATATAGTGGGTGATTGTATAAATAAAAATATAAGACAATAAAAGTAGTGTTTCTTAATTAATTCACTCCATATAACTATATTTCAAAGTCAAAAAAATGTTCTCATAACAGCGCTTTAATCACACTATTATCGGGTTCCACGCTTACCTTCTAAACGGAAAAGGGTTCCACATTCGACAAAGTTTGAGAAACACTGAAATAAATAATTGACTGGCCACTTTTTTGTTATATGGATATACATATAATTAGATACATCAAAAAACAAAATCTAATTCTTGCCGAGTTTTAGTTATATTTTTACTCCTCATCCTCATGGTCTACTTGTTCTTTTATGAGGAAACGAATCTTGATACCTACACATATCTCATGATTCTATGAAAAAACTGTCGGATTATCAATATTTGAGTTTTGAAAATGGTTTCACTTTCTAGTGTGTTAATGTTTTTAAGTACTAATATAAAAACTTTCAGAATGTATCAAATTATTAATAAATTAAATATTTTGTATATTTTATATTTATTTTATAGTCGGCATTATAAATAGGAGAAAGAGATAAACTAATTGGTAGAGTAATAAAAAAATTAATAATGCTATTTCTCTACTTTAATTTATGAAAAAATCGTTAATAAAAGTCATGAAAAATAATGGACCTACAAACCTACATAATTATTTATTTAATCAATAGTAAAAATACATTTAATGAGGAAAACATGTTCTTTTATTATAATACTAAGTGCCGTCTGGAATTTAAGTAAAAAATATCACGAATTTTCATCTTAGTAAAAAATATCACTAAATCCAGGGGAAGGCATTGGGAAACCAACTCCTTCAAAAATATCCCCAGGAAAAATTTACAGTGGAAAGGATACCAAAGTAATCACCGGCACTAGGAATCGAGTATAGCGCTTGAAAAATAAGTTATTATTATTATTATTATTGGGCGTTTAGAGGCGCATCGACTGCTAAGGTCATTAGTGCCTAAGAAGAAGTTAATATTTTAGAAAGTGTTAAGCCAAACCTTCTCAAATTATTTCTTTACAGTCAACTTTTGTCCCGTACCCTGATTCTGAATTTAAAGAAGTATTTGTAGATATTTCACTATTGTGTAGGTATGATCCATCCAAATACATGTTTACTTAAGGTCGCATACAAATACCATACAAACACTTAAAATGACATCAATGACCTAGTTGCCATGGCATTGTCTGTCATATCAACGATAGAAGAAGTTTCTATGGATGTTCTCTGCACTTTAAAATACATATATGTATAAATAGATAGAGACAGAAAATGAAGTTAATTACCGAATTTTAGTATCATAAGCATGAATGAATGAAAATTTTCGTTTTGTTTTTATGTTATGAAGAAACAATAAATTAGAGAGAGAAATAGTTGGAATAGAAGTTCAAAGTACCGCCGCCCCCACATCGACAAAAACAATGATAAATCGAATCCCCACCCAAAATAATTACTAATTAGTTTGTTTAAGATCGATGAAGATTTATTTCTTCCCAATAATATTTACATATAGGAGGAGTTTTTTGTTCTCGTGAGATGTCATCGCAAATATAATTAGTTATTTAATGAAAATAAGTGGACATAGTGGGACTTCGCATCCAATTATGATTCCTATACAGAAGAAGTTCCACAAGTTAAATGCATTGTAGAAATAAATCAATAATTAAAAAATCATTTCAATTTTAACCGAATTATTTTTTTGAGGGGGTCGAATTTTTTGCGGGTCGAAAATAAAATCATTTTTTTTTATTATTTACCTCACTTTAAATTAACGATATGAGCACACACGCGCCAAGTCCTTTTTGTGCAGTCGTGCGAAATACTGATTGGCGCCTTTATATGTACTTGGCCCAAATTACTAGGGCGACAATATTTTTTCACGTTTCAAAGTTTTTTTCACAAAAATAGCTAATAGGACGAATAATAAATAGTTCAGCCGTTTTTTAGATATTTCGAAAATAGAAAGCAAATAAAAAAAAACTTTTTAATTCTCGATTACAACATTTCATCATACCTTATATATTATGTAGTAACGTAATAAGAGTGTATTTAAAAGAAGGGATCAGATGCTGGGGGAAGCATCCCCAGACCCAATCATGTTCAACCTATCACAGCACGCTCGCTGTTTGCCAGAAGCAGCACCATCAGTCCATTCATTTAATAGCCACATCTCGTATAATGGGAACCCCTCCTAGCTAGACAACTATATTGGCAGATCAGTTAGCGTGTAACTACCCTGAAAACCAGGCAGGCAATCGCAATACTTCACATTATATTCTATATCATTACACGATATAGAGAATATATATGTGAAAGTCCCCCAAGTTCCCCAATTTTACTTTATTCAATGCGAAGTATTGGGTCGGTCTTGCGCCAAGAGCGACTTCAAAGGGACCTCAGGTAAAGACTACGGAACCGATGGTCTCAATCAAAATCACAAATTGTAGTACATATTCATTTAGATTTAATTTTAGCATGTGACGGTTTTGATAAAAATTACATGGGGGTCTCGCCCAGAGGCAAAAGTGCGATTTTTTCATTTAGTCTGTGCGGATGGTTGTATGGATATAGTTATATAATGTTTTTATTAAAATTATATATTAAAGTACTTTATCCTACGGTAAGATAGTACCTACTTTTTTAAAATTATTTAAAATTATTACATAAGGACGGCATGTCCCTGGATGTGAAAGAACCAAAAATTGGTCATTTTTAAGGGATTTTTATATCTGTCGGCTGTGCCTTCAGAAGTGGCATAATTTGAAATTTTTAAAAGTCAGGGATTATTTAATACTCTTACTAAAAACATATAAGAATGAATTTGATATTTCAAGTAGGTATTTTGGAAGAAATAAGACACCCACGCTATGTGAGTCAGACCAATATATATTGGCTGCCTTATTATTTTTTATTTAACGAATTTTAATTTTATATTTTGAATAGCTTATAGACATTCGATTAATGAACAGTTCATATCTACGTTATTTAATTAATTATCTATTTATTCTCTTTCGCACATTTATTACTCTTAGTCTTTGCTTATGCCAGATTTAGAAATAATATTATTTATTTCTGAATGATTAAATAGAAGCGTGACCATGCTCGCAGGTAGTTGCGGATTAATTCAATTAATCTCATACAATTATCATATGTAAATGATACCCGGGTAAGCTTCTTCTCGCGTGCTTTTTTTTCCTAGGTGGGTCCGAGGCTTTCAGGCGGTGATGAGCCTTCGCGATAAGGCCTCTGCTCAAGACAGACATCGCGCTCATTTACATTTCAATTCCCTCACAACCCGATCCAATCAAATACATATATGACTATTTATTCTCATCAGTGTGTCGAAACGCTGGCAAGCACTATGATAAATAGGAATGTCCACTATTACGTGTTGATTATTTACTGTTCTATCGAGTTGGCTTTCCATCTAAATCGGAATTAATATTTATTCAAAGGCTGGATAATTAATCAATAGTCTCATTTGAGATGAACCAACTTAATTTATTCGTTTTCAATGTTTTATTCATGGTGGTGCCCAAATGCGGTAGGCTCTGAAATACAAGTCCACTTTGAAAAAAAGAATATAAAATTAATTATTATTAATTTTTGACTTTAAAATTTTAACAGCGCTGAATAGATTAATATTTAATTGAAAGTATTAAATAAAAATATTTTTTATGCCTTGTTTAAGGAGAATGTTTATAAGTGTTCTTGTAAATAGAATAATTACAGACGAAAGAATTAAGTTATTAAATTTAATAATATTCTAATAATAATAAATAAAAATTTAGCCTGTCTTTTGAAAGTTACCTAGATCAATTCCACATACGGGACTTTAATAACAATCCAATATTAATATTACCTTTTTGAGTTTTGGGAATCACTTAATCTAAATTCGATTTCTATCTTTTTATACTACATAATTAAAAACTAGATCTAAAAGTTTTTCTTTTCAGATTAAACTACACATAAAAATGAGGAAATTAATTCAAATTTTCTAGTATTTTAATTAGCTTTCGACTTCTACAACTGTATCAGGCTTGAAGTAATCATATAAGAAGAAAAATAATTTACTCATTGCCGCAATTCTTTTTTTTTTTTTTAATATAGTTTTAATAATCTTCGGATCCTTAACCAAATTGCCCAGTGGCAATTTAGTTTAATATTCCATTGTTCTCATGTGTGCTTCGTTGCTGCTCTGCCGACTACCAAAACTACCTATTATATATTACTTTATATGGTTCAATTGTTGTTGCTTCTAAATGCATCTTTAGAAGAATGAAATTAAAACAAAACTATGAAACAAGTAACAAAAATCAACTGTTATAAATAAATGGTTTTAAAAATTTTCAAATACTTTCTGAATAAAAAAAAATGATATAATTTTGACGAAATATATAAAAATTGAAAGAGAAAAAAAGCAAAGTCGTAAATTCTCTTAATCATATTCAGTAAATGACAATAAATATCAATTAAAACTTTTTTGTTAGAAAACAAGTATTGTTTTGAGTAAATGAATGAAGTTAATGATGTTTGCTATATAATAAAACAAAGACAAATAAATTAAACTTTAATTAATTACGGAAATATATCGATGTTTGAATAAGAAATTATTCAAATTACACATGTAACCAACATTAAAAGTTATCTCTTTTGTATGGAATAAACAGCTGCTAATTAATATAAAAGGGTTGATCAAAAATGTCTGACTTGAGAATGGATGAAAATTCGTTGTTCTGAAAAATTTCAATTTAAATAATATTCGAGAAACTGATTTTGTATTCAGATATTTAATTAATGAGGATTATAAAGTATAGCTTAGGGAATAAAAAATATGCCTGAGAACTATTAGTGCCGGGTTGAGTTTAGAATAGGTTGAAGTGAAATCAGATGGGGGGCCGGAGGGGATGCGCCCATAAGCAAGAGCAAGCAGACGCGGCGCGAGCCGAGGGCGGGCCTCGCGCTTTGGGGGGCCTCGCATTATTCATGTCCCGGCTGCCGGGGCCCTACTGAAGAAACACAGACTACAACCCTAGGTCCATGTTCTGTATCATCGGCAAGAGAGAAAGACAGCTTACATCTTTATACCTTCACAGTTTACATTGATCCAAATGACACGCTAATTTAGGTATAGGTATCTGTGCTATTTGAACCTGATAACTCCAAAAACATTTGTTTGCAGTAAGAATGTTTAAAAATATAGGTATTATAGTAATTAAGAAATAAAAAAATATGAAAAATAATATAATAGTAGTGATTATTTTTTTAACTGCTATTCTTTAATTACTAAATCTAATTATATTTTTAAAAATTCCTTGAATTTATTAGATTTCTCCCAAAAGCTGAAATACCAGATATGTATAGGGAGGGATTATTTTAAGTTAATGAACAATTCCACAGTTACTCAAATACATTTCCTTTAGGAAATTGAATTCTGTCAAAATGAAATGAAACACAAGCAACAGATGAAAAGGAAATGGATTTGGAGATTTCAATGCACGAAAACTCTTTATATTTGTTTAATTATGTTATATTCGCTGAATAAATAAATAGGAATTGATGATAAATAAAATTTTTATAGAGAATCTAAGAGATTAACTAAAAAACACGAATGAATTATGTCCAATCAACGAAAAAAACAGGTGAAAAGAAAATCGACTTGGAGATCAAAATGCAGGGAAACTATTTGTAGTTTTTGCTTAATTATATTGCCCTAAATATTTCTAAAATAAATATATAAATATATTTATAGCAACTGATTCTAAATGAATTTAGAATTCCGCGGAGTAGATTCGCGAGCAAATCTACTAAACGGAATTTTTAACAAATTATAAATAAATTTGTTTTTCTAGTATATTTATACAAATATAGAAATTATCAAATTAATTAAATAATCTTTAAGAAATTCAAAGATATTTTTATAAAGCGAAATTTTAGAGAATACTTAGCCAGACTACCGTTTTATAAGAACCATTGAGGTCCAGCTGATTCTCCATCCTGAACCAAGAGAGCGAAAAAAGATATGGTCCATCTAGGTGTTACCCGGTATCAATCCGCGTATAGCCCGCATGATACCCCACCACGGACCACCTAGAGGGACATGGCATCTCAAGTTCTTATATATTACTCCCCCGATTCAGACGCTTTTTACAAGTCTATTCTTACATAGAGAGATGATACAAATTAATTTAGAATTCCGCGGAGTAGATTCGCGAGCAAATCTACTAAACGGAATTTTTAACAAATTATAAATAAATTTGTTTTTCTAGTATATTTATACAAATATAGAAATTATCAAATTAATTAAATAATCTTTAAGAAATTCAAAGATATTTTTATAAAGCGAAATTTTAGAGAATACTTAGCCAGACTACCGTTTTATAAGAACCATTGAGGTCCAGCTGATTCTCCATCCTGAACCAAGAGAGCGAAAAAAGATATGGTCCATCTAGGAATCTACTCCGCGGAATTCTAAATTAATTTGTATCATCTCTCTATGTAAGAATAGACTTGTAAAAAGCGTCTGAATCGGGGGAGTAATATATAAGAACTTGAGATGCCATGTCCCTCTAGGTGGTCCGTGGTGGGGTATCATGCGGGCTATACGCGGATTGATACCGGGTAACACCTAGATGGACCATATCTTTTTTCGCTCTCTTGGTTCAGGATGGAGAATCAGCTGGACCTCAATGGTTCTTATAAAACGGTAGTCTGGCTAAGTATTCTCTAAAATTTCGCTTTATAAAAATATCTTTGAATTTCTTAAAGATTATTTAATTAATTTGATAATTTCTATATTTGTATAAATATACTAGAAAAACAAATTTATTTATAATTTGTTAAAAATTCCGTTTAGTAGATTTGCTCGCGAATCTACTCCGCGGAATTCTAAATTAATTTGTATCATCTCTCTATGTAAGAATAGACTTGTAAAAAGCGTCTGAATCGGGGGAGTAATATATAAGAACTTGAGATGCCATGTCCCTCTAGGTGGTCCGTGGTGGGGTATCATGCGGGCTATACGCGGATTGATACCGGGTAACACCTAGATGGACCATATCTTTTTTCGCTCTCTTGGCTCAGGATGGAGAATCAGCTGGACCTCAATGGTTCTTATAAAACGGTAGTCTGGCTAAGCATTCTCTAAAATTTCGCTTTACAAAAATATCCCTGAACTTCTCAAAGATTATTTAATTAATTTGATTCTAAATGATTTATTTATTGAGTATGAATAAGTTTAAGCAAAAAAATAAATTGAATTCCGTCAAAAATAACACAAGCAACAATTGATTGTATTTGGAGACTTCAATGCACAAAAATACTCGTTTTTTTTAATATAATATATTTTCCCAAGATTTTCTAAAATAAGAACTGAGACTAAATGGGATTTTTATGAAGTAATTAATTTTTACATTTGAATTCGTTTACAATGAAGGGTGTACGAAGATAAGTCTCAGGTCGTGAGCCGTGAAAGCGATAGATAGAACGAATGAAATGTCACAAGCAACGCTAGTAATAGATAAAAAGAAATTGGATTTACAGATTACAATGCAGGTAAACTTTTACTATAAGTATATTTTTGCTTAGAGCCTTTTACAGTCTAAAATAAATATTATATCTATTTTACTGATATCTTGTCTGCCTATTTTTTATTTCTTTACCAAGAGTTATATAGAAAGAAATCGTTAACTTGAATTTTCTTTCTTATACCTACTAAATTAATCAATGTAACAATAAAAAGAGGAGAATCCGTGCGGAATATTATAACTTAAATGAGTTCTTTTAAAAATAAATATTGATTAATTATTTATTTGAATGATTGACGAAAAAAATGCGAGAAGATCTATGAAAATGGAGTTAAAAAATCCGCATCGTTGTTTCCCCAGTGGAAGATTTCGGGAACTAATGTAGTGTGGACATAGGCCTAAACAGTTGTCTAACCTTCTTTAGAAATAAATTATTTATTAAAGGAAAAACAAACTTGACCAACCCCCGCCTGACATCCCTTCAGGTGATAAATAAAATATATGATGGGAGAATGGTAAAAGATCCATTGGCTATTCAATTCATTTTCACTTGCTGGAGGAGACAGAGCTCCACGGGCGCCGTTCTCTCATGTAATTAAATGTAAATGCTCAGAATCGAGTTTTGTTTACTAAAGAAAAATCAACAGCCCTTTCGGTATTCAAAGTTTTAATTTATGAATCATCGTGCCCATTTCAAATTTATTAATACATCTTTACTATATAGAATAGGACGGTCATAAATAAAATGTTTCCTATTTAAATATGTATTTTATTTAGTCTAAAAAAAATTTAAAAATAAATCTGGCGTGACTTGAACACATCAAATCACTATTATAAATCTTCCCTCCCTCTTCTCCTTGGATTTTTATGTAATTTCATTTCCATTATACATCAAATAAACCATATATATTAATATAAATAATGTATTCGAGTCTTGATTTTTAAGGTCTTAATGTTTATCTGCTTTTTTCATAAATGTTCATTAATTCTGCAATATAGAGGTTTAGAATAATATTAGACTCTACTACTCGTATTTATTGAATTTCAGTTACGTAATTTTCGATTTTTAAAAATTTTTCAAAAAGGACTTGAAAAAATTATAATAAAAATATATTCAAAAACAAGGCATTAGAGACTTACAAAACAGTAAAAATGATAGTATAAGATCTAATAACCATCCAGGATATGATAGGAGATAAAACAGCGCGAGGGTAGGGGATAAATAAAGTGACAAATCTGATGGTTTGATTTGTCTATAATTTAATGGAGAATGGTGTTTGGAATGTTTTTGGTACTTCAGGGGTGTTATTTATTTTATTTCACAAGAATATAATGCCTTATTAGAATCTATAAATAAGTCTTCTAGATGAGTTTGCCTTAAACGTATTTATATTCTTTTAACGAGCTTCTAAATAGATAGAATATTTTCTTAGCCCAGTTCAAATTTTTACACAAGTATTTGTATAATCTTGAAGTCTTTTGGTTTTGACATCCGGGAGTAAAATCAGAAAACTGATTAATATTTTCTAGTGTGTTCTCCGACATTTTGACTTATGATTTTGAAGCTGGTTTGAAGTGGTAATACTATAGGTATAGGAAACTTCGTTCAAATCGATATAAAGTTAAAAAAATGTATATGAGCCTGTTAAAGCCGAAGTGGTGTAAGTCACATTAATATCATTTTGGGATAAACAAACTTTTACTATACTTGTTATAAGAAATTCCATTGACTGCATATAATTTTGCTGCTCTCTGTGACATTATTAATGGAGCTAGGACTACATTTCTCCCTAAATAGTTTTCCATACAGTTAATACATTACTGGACTTAACTCCGATGTGACAAAAAATTGACTTACACTACTTCGGCTTTAACAGGCTCATATATTCATCTGGCCTAAACTCAAATAATTTATAATAAAAGTAAGTAAAAATTTCAAGGTAGGTTTTTTGTGAAACCTACATTGAAATTTTTATTTACTTTTATTATTAAAATGTTTCACCTTGAACCGACACCCTAACTCTTTAAAAATTATCAAATAATTTATCTACGAGTTGATAAATTTTTAACAATTAATATTAAACAGTGCAGATTTGATACTTTGGTGAATGAGTTGTTTATCGTAAAAAGTTTCCATTAGAGCCATTAAGATTACACATTTTTAATGAGAGATTTTTATTGATTCTCTCTCGCCTAGAATGCATATTTTTATGATAAATTCTTATTAAAAAGGTGGTTTTTAGCAGAAACAATTCTTTCGGTAATGTTAAGAAATTTGAATTATGATAATCTTAGCTCTTTATTAACGACTAAATGGGTTCGACGACTTTAACAAAGAATAATAGATTCATTACAATTTAATTATACTGAGGTTATAAAAGGCAAAACGAGTGAGCGTGGAGATTGATTGAAATGCAGAAGTCGTTGACAGAGTCGCAAAGTAGAATTAAATGCTTGTTTATTCTACATAATGAGTGTAGAGCCGTTTATTTATTTATCTTAAGAAAATATTTTCGGAATATATATTCCCCAAAGAGGGGTTATGATAGAACGCCTGAATGTGGTGTGACAATGTCACGTTAAAGTAACGTAACGGTTCGCGTGACACCAGATTGCTATCGACTTACTTCCTTCCAAGTAAATAAACTATTAGAAATAATGTATATAAAATCAGGTTGACGTCATATCCCGGTGTCACTTTTTTAATTAATTAGACCAAAAATCCATACTTTTTTCAAATTCCTCATTTCAGATAATGATCGGAGAAAATCAAAGAGTAAATCGAATTCAATGCAATTTTTTTCTTCTTTCGCTTGAAAATTGATATTTCCGTTTTTCATGACGAATGGATTCAGTGACATCAACAATGGAGTAATAAATAGCAACTAATTAGATCGTAAAATAAAAAAATCCACCTCATTTCAATTCTTTCAGAAAAATAATGCAATTGGCAGAAATTGAATCGGTGGTAATCCCAGAGAAGAAAACTCCGGTTCAGATTAAATAATTGAAAGATTATACTCCAGAGCGCAGAGAAATAATAAAGGAATCAGGAATGCAGAGCACGGAAGACCAGAGAATCGGATCCTGTTTGCATGGGAGAGGCATTCGTGCGCATAAGTATTTAAGAGCTCCTCAAAGTTCAATAGCTATAGTTTTAATGCTCTTTAATTAGCATCCAGCATTCGAGCTAAGGAAATTAGTCTTAAAGCTCGGCAAGTAATCATGAACGGAGTGGGCTCCTTGAAAATCGATGAGGCTGCTCAGTCCATAATTGGTCACCAGCTTCGTAAACAATTGTTCTTTTAGGTTTTCGAGCAGAAATCGCAAGATACTTTATGTTTTATAAATGAAATAGGAAATTAAAACGCTACTAAAATGATCATTAGTTTTTTCATATATGGTCAATTAGTTGATCTAAAGACAAAAAAAAATCTGATACAAATATCTTCCTTTTGAAAAAAGATTTATTCTTGGCAGCTTTTATACTTCATTCGACAAAGGCCTTAAATGTGTTCATGATATATCTTTTTTAATTGCAATTGATTTTATATAAATAAAACTGAAGATTTTGTTTTATGGAATGAATGCATTTTTAATTTTGCAATTTAAAAAGAAGACAAACTAGAATCCTTCAACAATGGATGGACGTCGCTGAAAGGAAACTGCTTGAGCTAATTCTGGAAAAAGATCAAAATTGCGATATGAGAAAAAGTTTATTAAAACTATTTATCTTTTCAGAATCTTTCAACCTCTTCAATATGCTTCGGCTCACCAAAATCTCCAACTCTGATCCAACTTTTGAATGTTCTTCTTATATACAAATGCCGATAGTAGTAGTAAATGAAAAGAGATACCATCTACTAAATCCGAGGTGTTATGGATTATTTTTCCGTAAGCTACATGTCAGATGTGGTTACAGTCGGTGGGCAAGCCAAGTGCCAAGTGCCCAGATTGCACTTTTTGGCATTCGGGTTCGACTCCCGAGGGGTTAAAGCAACTTCTCTGACATAATAAACATAATCCATAACACCTCGGATTTAGTAGATGAACAGATTTTCTTTAGTGCTTCTTCTTTCGCCTAGGGTGAAAGAACTAATTTCGACTTATAGTTTTTGCATATATAAATACTTATTTGTTCTTCTTTCGTGTCCTGGCAGTTTTCCCAGTAAATCTCCAATGTTTGGCAAGTTGCATTGCTTTGCCGTTTAGGGCTAAGGTTCCCCACATCGTCTGGTTTCATTTTTACTAAATCTTACAGCCTTTGAGAATAAAGTCTATAAAATAATACAGTCGACTCTCAATAATTCGAAATACAAGGGACTAGAAGAAAAATTCGAATTATCGAGACTTCAAATTATCAAGAAGTTTGAATTATCAAAAGGAAAAAAAAATCGAATTATTAAGAGTTTTTATTATATTTTTCAAAATATGTATGAGCTACATAAGCTTACATAAATTTTATATATACCCTCAAGTAAAAAAGTAAAAATAATGAAAACAAAAAAATACATATGTATTAACATTGCAATAGAAATAAGGTAAACATTACGCGGAAAATGAAGAGTAAACATTGCTAGAAAAAATTCGAATTATAAAGAGGGGAAGTGGCCTAGTTCGAATTATAGAACGTTCTCTCCCCCTCTTGTTACGAAAAGGATCTCGAGTTATTGAGCATATCAAAATACACAGCATTTTTTCGATATACCGAAGTTAACACCTGAAGAGTTCGAATTATCAAAAAATTCGGATTATCGAGAGTCGACTGTATTTACATTGAAACCGAACCAATCCATTCTATTGAAAGACCTTAATGTGAAAGAGTAAATCCTGATTGCATTTCTCTCATTAAATTTTAAGATAACGAAATAAGAAGCTCACCCAGAAAAGGCAGCTCCTATAAGTCATGATATGCATTTTTGAAAAGAAGAACCTATTCAGGGAAGGGAGTGAATGCGAAGATTTGTGTTCATTTGTTTCAGGAAGAAAGGAATCTCGGCTTTCTAGTTTAGTCCCGGCAACTTCTTACCCATAATGCTCGAATCCGCGCTTATCCCGAATATACGAGTAGCTCACTTCTGAAGAGATCTCCTTACAAGCATTCCTTTGCGAACCTGTATGTAATTTAGAAACGACTAAAAGACCATCTTCTTTTTTGAGTTTCTTGACTCGCAGACCCGCAGGCCCATCCACTTGTTATTGTTAAGGTCTGCTAAAGCCTAAAGGTGCTTCATCCTCTCGATACACCCTTCTTGTATTCGATAGAATTAAAAAAAAATGTAAGAATTGGAAAAAAGTGAAGTAGAGAAAGCTTTCTAATCCCTACAAGTCACGAATTTACGAATGAGTTTATTCGACACTTCTTCAATTAGTACGTGACTTGAATATAAAAAGATAAATATGAAAACGGAATTTGATCCTATGATTTCACAATGAATTTATCCTACCTAGTTTGAATAATTCTCGCTTCATCAATCAATCTTCTAGAAATATAAGGCGGAAGATAGCATATTTAATAAAATATTTCATCTAATTTTTATGTCTACTTGTGTGGTCCACTCAGTAAAAAAACCCACTAAATTTCAACCTCACCAATAAAATTTTAATATTAATATGGTAATAATTTTCTAATAAGGGTTATATTCATGAGAAATGATTTATCATTATTCCAAAAGCTAATTATAGAATTTATAATTATTAATTCTTTTATTTTGCAAAATTGCAGCACATCTGTTAATTCTCCATAGTATAAATTAATAAATAAATGAAAGGTATTTGTTATATTATGAATTATATTGGGGAATTAGTGGCTGGTTTGTTTCGTTTGTTTTAAAGTAATCATGGCGAGTTAGCGACTGAACAAATTAACTTGGCTTGAATTTACGACCGGGATCCAATGTAGCCTTAATGATTAGTTTCGAAGTTAATTATAGTAATCTCAGATTGGAGCCATCAGTTACTATTTTCAATAAACATTCAATAATCTGTCAGCCCGCAGTCCAATCAGCATGTGTTAATTATTTTAAATAAGTGAATGAATGGGTAGGCACAGCCATTATGGCGTTTATTGAGGCAGAGGAAAAAAAGGGTCTTGAGGACAGAGAATCTCTTTTCGATACCAAAGCTACCTTACCTGCGTGATTCAAAATTGAAAAGATTTTGATTAGGATGTGCTGCTGACGTGATTGTCAGTCTCTTGTAGAGAGTCGTAAACAACTCGCATTTCGAATTAATATTTATGAAGGGATTTCAGTTTTAGTTCTTCAATTATCATATCAAGAAAACTAATAGAAAATTTTCCTCATAGACTAAAATGATACTTAAAATTTAAAAGTGAACGCCACCAATTTCGTTGACATTTAGTATATATACATATATATGCTAGAGGTGATGATCAATCAATTGGGAATGGACGTGATTCGATTGGTTTGTGAGGGCCTAAATGACCACCAAAGAACAAAGTCGACGACGAGGCCCGAATAGAAATCTTCGGGATTATTTATCATTTCCTCTTTAAAATTCTATTGTTATTATTATTTTTATTTAGTTATTTTTTTTTAATAAAACGTCAAAATATTGAATGGCGACCTTCATTTTTGCACTTTTCTTTTTTGCAGATTCTTAATAAATATAAGATAGATTTTTGTTTTATAATGATACTGATACAAGAAGTTGAACCGAAAAGGTTCAATCTCTTTAGTCCGCGATGAACTATTGTATCTTGGAAATAAGAAGAGATTTAGGGATTGGGTCGGAGTTGAAGGTATTCGTGGATGCGTGTCTTGAAAGATTGAAGGTTATATGTTGCTGTGAAGACGGTCGGAGGAAGAGAGTTCCAGTCTCTAGATGTCATAGGAATAAACGAGTTGACGAATGCTTTTGTTCGGCTAGTCATTAAAGAGTATTATCTTCAGTTTCAAAAATGTTTCTAATTTTAGCTAATCACAAAATCTTAATTTCAATTAATAACTAGAGAAGTTGTATTTTTGGACCTAGGATTATATAGTATATATAGCCAGATACAATCAAGTATTTATTTATTTATGTGTTAGTACAGGAGGTGGATTATATTTTAACTCATTTTAAGACAACGTAATTTTATTTCGAATGTTTCTGAGTTTTTAAACAAATAATGTTTTTTAAATAAAAGTAAAGCGGCCTCTAAACTTTCACTAACATAGGGCATATTATTGACAGTCTGCAAATGATAAGTAAAGTTTATACACTAAATTGGACTTATCAAAACTAATTTGATATTTATTGCACAATCCTTGAAAATATTGTTAATCAGAGCTAATAGGCATGACCATGGTCCTCCAGTTCGTTAAACTAATATAGAAAATATTGTTTTTCCTTTTCATGACACTAAGAACTTTTGAAGTAGGTAAATTTGTGTTTAAATTTTTTAAAAATGAATGAAATTTCTCTCTTTTAGGCATTTTTATTTATTTATTGGTCGGAAATTTGCAATATGGTGTTCCTGTTCGTTAAATTTTCTATTTTGACCTATGTTATATAATCTACGAACTACAAGACAGACTGAACAGGCAGTGTATTAAAAGTAAATGATCAAGTCTCTTTTTTAGGAATTGGTACAAAAGTAAAACGGAACCCTATTAGTGTCTCTAGAATGTCTGTCTTTCTGTATATAAGAGTATTGAAGCTTCTAAACTAAATGAGACACAAATTTGAAAACTTTGATACTCAATGGTAGACCATAGTCACAATATCCATTCGCCTATATAATGCTCTATTCTCTTATACAAAAATTTAGTTTTATACAGTGAAACTTCAATGTTATTGTTTAATTCTTAAACAATATTAAAATTTAATATGGTACAATATTACATCTTGAAAATACTTATAGAACTAGACTATTATATTATATTTAAAATACAATTTTCAGAGATTCTGTTGCATGTTTCAAAATAATTAAAACGTTAATCTGAACGTTCTTGGACAATTATGATATTGGACATTTAAAAATATTATTCCCAGCTATAGATAAGAATGGACAATGCTGAGATTAACGGTTAAGCAAATATAGTTTACCCCAGTAATAATGGATTAAAAGCAAATAAAGTCAGCGATTTATTCGTGATTAGAACATTATTACACTAAAATAAACATAAGTTTGGAAAGCTAGAAGTTAAAACCTGTGGTTTAATGTTTCAACAAATTAGGTCGTTTTTTATATCGAATTACCATAAACTAATTTGAATTTTCATTTAATTTATCATCACCCAAGAAAAACGAAGCGTAACATTTGAACTCGGAATTTCTTTGAACGTGAATGGATTGATTTTCTCATTATTAATTTAATATTTACATGTATAATTTTCGAGTTATTTATGCGAACATTTATTACATTCATTTCACCCTTTGAAAAAATAAAATAAAATAGATCTTTCGAGATATTTATTATCGAATGCAAGGTCAAATGTATTAAGAGATCAAATATGGATTAATGAAAGAAATTATATTGATTTTATTTCGATCACACTCCAAATTAATAGAAATGAATGTTTCTACTTGAAGTAATGGAAATATTGTTGTCGTGAAATAATTCTTATCGAGATTTTTATGTTTTAAGGAAAGTTCATACGAAGAATTTTTTGAATAGTGTTGGTTTAATCAAAATCGGTAGAGCCGTTTTCAAAATAAAAAAAATTGGTTGAGTTTGGTAGAAGGGCCTATATTTTCATTTGTTGACCCCCACCCCCATTTTGGGTGGTTAGTTTTTGCATTTTTAGTGTTCTGGGGTTCCACTGATTATGTATACAAAATTTGGTTGAATTTGGTACAAGGACCTAGATTTTCATTTTCTGACCCTACACCCCCTCCCCATTTTGGGGGGTTAGTTTTTGCATTTTTAGACTTCTGGGGGTCCACTGATTATGTATAGGTACAAAATTTGGTTGAGTTTGCTCAAATGGCATAGATCTTTAATAACTTTTAACCCCAACTCAATCCCCTTTAATTTTGGGTCGATATGCACCAAAATCTAATCAGATCTTTCAGAAATTTTTTTTGTAAATATATTATGTTAATATTCCTATAATCATGTAAATAATCCTGTAATTAAATTCACCCGATAATGTAAATATTTCTTGTTAGTGGAGGCCCCCACCTGCGTGGCCCAATAAACGAAAAATCAATGAACCAAAACTACGTGGGAAATTTGGTTTTGATATTCACACTAGTTTTTGAGCTAGCTCGTTCACAAAAATTTGCTAATACAAATACTAACAACCAGACTAACAAACATTTTGACAATATTATCTCGAAAAATATAATTTTTAGGGCTTTTTTGTAAACCGAAATGCCATGGTTTCGCTCAATTTTTTTAATCAAAATAGTTTCAGTCGTTTTTGAGATATTTCTAAAAAAAGAACAAAAAAAAAAAACACTTTTTTCATGCACCATTCTCTGTATGGTAAAGTAAAAAATATACAAATATATATAAGGTATAAACAATATAATTATTTAAATGTATTAAATTTTAATATGTTAAAAGATATTTCAATAGTGTAAAGACTTCATGAATCCATAACAAAGAATGTGTCAAGAGACGTCCCAACCAACGCCAACGTCTCGATAAAACAAACCAAAGGAATTAAAAATGAAAAAGAAATTGATTTTATTTTAAGGATTCATTCTATCTTGATGTTCATAGTAACTTTTTAATATAAGAAAATAGCATTTTGATTAAGAATTTTGTAGGTTAAAAGAAATTTTATTCTCTCCGGGAGCATATCACCTAGAAATCAAAGAAAGTTTTATTTTTTTCCAAATTAGATATTTATTCAAATCTATTGAAATTTCATATCAGAGTGTTATTTACTTTTATCTTTTATATCAAATCATTTTTATTAGGATATTTCTATTTAAAAGCGTTGTTTATTTGAAGCCCAATAAAAAAAATGCTAATAACTTTTTTTAAATAATTTTTAAAAATATGAAATTAATAGATCTTATAAAACAATTAATTATTAATAATTTAAATCAATATTGAACGAAATCGATTCAGCACTTTTTGAGAAAATCGTCAAAAACCATGAAAACTGTCTATGAAAGGCCGTTTTAGAAACATTTTAAAATTCACCTCCATGTCACAAGTCAATATTTCGTTTCATATGACTTTTTAAACTTTTTTCAAAGGCATCTCGTGCTTTCAAAAAACATCGTTTTATAGACGGTTCAGATGGTTTTTGATCATTTTCTCAAAAATTACTGAATCGATTTCGTTCAAAATTGAATTAAATTATTAATAATTAAATGTTTTATAATATCTATTAATTTCATATTTAAAAAAAAAAATTCAACTGATTTATTAGCGTTTTTTTCAAATTGGACTTCAAATAAACTACCCTTTAAAATGCAAATTTCCTAAAAATAATTATTTGATATAAAAGATAAATTAAAATAACACACAGATATGAAATTTCAATAGATGCGAATTAATATCTTATGAGAAAAAAAATAAAACTTTTGCCCATTTCTAGTTGATTTCGAGAGAAGAAATTGAGTCTTTTCATAAAATTTCATTTAAACTACAAAATTCTTAATCAAAATACTATCTTCTTATATTATAGACATTCTCTGAACCTCAAGATAGATTAAATCGATCAAATAAAATTGATTTCTTTCTCCTTTACATATTTTAGTCTATTTTATCAAGAGGCTAGGTCGCAAGCGACTCGGCATCAGCGAGTCATCATAAAAGAAAATATTTCAGAGATATGAAATTTCAATAGATTTAATTGAGTATGTGATGATTTTGTTATGAGTACAAGCGACATTTTTTTGGTTCTTTTCGAAAATCCGGACAGGGTCCGCTCACAATTGATCCGGATTATAGACGTTCTACTGTAATGATAAAAGAAATGTGAGTGGACGCATGACAAACCAAATCATCTCTTGAATTAAATAAAGGATCTAAGAAGTTTCACTTCTAGTCTCACACATTTTTTCTATTAGTCAATAAAATATCCCAAAGGGTTTCTTGCATTGATGAAAAAAAAATGAGAGCATTTTAGGATGTGTTTTTTTCTTTTCCTTTGTATTTTCAAATCATTCAATTGGTCGGTTTTTTTATGCTCTCTGAGTGCGATGGAGTAATTAATAGCGTGGCTCGGATGGCAACGCAACTGTCTGTCGAGGACTGAGAAGTGCAAAAACAAAAACCAGTGCGGCCCACGATTGCCATTCAGAACAACCCACTCAAGACCAATAAATATTAGTTTAAATATTTTAACGCCATTAATTTGGTAGATCCAGCTCTTGTCAATAATGTGGCGTTTTTGCTGCTGACTGATTGTTCATCCATATAACTGATTTGTTTGTTTTTCTTTTTGTTTTTTTGATACGAATCATGAAACATAGGGCGTCAGAGGCCCCGACGAGACTGTTATTAATATTTCCGTCGGAAAATATTAATGGGACGCGATCGTCATCAATAAATAAATAAATATTGATTTTATAATCGGAATAAATTCATCTATTCGGTCGTGCTTCGAATTTTTCAATCGAGCCCCGAAATTACTCGTTGATTTATTAATGATTTATTCAAGGAAAGAACGAGGCAAGACCGGCCCGGGTCCAGCGACCGGATGCCTGCTGTTGAGGCTTCTTTGGTCGCCAAAATAACCCGTAATTTCAATACGAGCTCTATAAATCATTATGAAGTGCAATCGGACGCCCACATAGCACTTTTCAGTTAATATGTGTAGAAATTGAATAGCTGAAAGGATTTTTCGTCTCAGGGCTGAATATGAACATATAAAAATGTAATAATCGAGAGGTGGTAGGGGGTCGAACTCCTGCGAGGCACAATCATGAACCCGCACTGCGTGGGTCCAAATTCCTGTAGGGCCCAGGAATGTTCCTCAGCCCTACGGGGACTCCAGCTAAAGGGCAGGTTAAAACAATGGCCGGGCTTCTCAAGAGGACAGTTTTTTATCTCTCGTCAGAGATTCAACAGAAACATATTATGATGCTTGGCTTAATTGACATTTCTACTCATAATTTTCTGATGATTACCTAGAACCTTAGAAGAAATAGGTATCATATTACCTGCATATTTAAGAAATTATTTTATATAAATTTTTTTTTTAAATTGCGATATTTTTAGGTTAAATATGTAATCAATGTAATATATACAGTCGACTTTCGATAATTCGAACTCTTCAGATGTAAACTTGGGTAAATAGAAAAAATGCTGCGTATTTTGACACGCTCGATAACTCGAAATTCTTTTCGTAAAAGAAGGGGAGAGAACGTTCTATAATTCGAACTAGGCCACTTCTCCTCTTTATGATTCGAATTTTTCATGGCAAAAAACTATTCTTAATTTTTTAATTAGGTATGTTATGTTATTGCAATGTTAATACATATGTAATTTTTTGTTCTTTTTTGTCGTTTTCATTATTTTTACTTTTTTACTTGAGGCTATATATAAAATCTACGTAAGCTCATACATATTTTCAAAAAAATAATAAAAACTCTTAATAATTCAAATATTTTTCTTTTTTCTTGATAATTCAAGCTTCTGGATGGACCAAAACTACGTGTGAAATTTAGTTTCGATATTCCCACTAGTTTTTGAGCTAGCTCCTCCATAAAAATTTGGTAACGCACAGACTAACGGACAACCAGACTAACAGACATTTTGACAAAACAATTATTATCTCGAAAAATATAATTTTTTCGATGTTCACTTATAAGAGCTTTTTTGTAGAGCGAAATGGCATGGTTTAGCTCAATTTTTTTAATCGAAATAGTTTCGGCCGTTTTTGAGATATTTCGAAAAAAAGAAGGAAAAAAACCACTTTTTTCATGCACGATTATAATACTTGACCATACCCTGTATGGTAAAGTAAAATGAAATAATTTTGTGAAATAGCCTAACAAATTCCCAATCAGATAGATCCCAGTTATACAGGCATGACCCATCAGTACCCAATTGGGTCCCAATAATAATAATAATATCAATATACCCAATGGTCAATTTCTAGTCGGGTTATGCCTGTGATTACTCCACTGACTTTAGTGCATTATTCGAAACTCGGGAGAAGTTTTCCTGTTTCATGTATCTTTTGATTTAATTTTATAAATTCCAAAGATTAAAAAATATTACCAAATATTTTCTTGCCCTGAAGCTAGCATTTGTTCATTTTGAAAAATATTCAATCTTCTGTGTTAGTACAACTCTCGAATCTTCTCTTTCATTGTTAAGGAGTTATCAATCACAATTGTACTTTCGGCTGAAGTCGCAAAAAGTAAATATTTAAATTACCATAAGAGAGAATGTGATGTCAAGATTCGAATTGACGGATACATTATCAGAAGGAGGAAGGCTGGCGCCACGAAGAATGACTCATGACTGGGTCAAAGATGACCTCGAGGTAAAGGAAAGTAATCTTCCATGTCCCAGAGCCCAATTAAGCTTGTAACTCGAAAGAGATTATGTAAATATAGAGAAAAGTCCGCCGATCAATTATGAGAGCTAATTGTTCAAGCCTGGACCTATTCAAAATGGAAAATTAACATGGAGTTATATACAACCAGGACATCCAGTTCAAGCATTCATTTAGGCCGTTTTAATTATGATAATGCACGTTATGAGAGTTTATAAGAATTTTAAACGGATATAAAAATGCTTTGGAAATTTTATTATTATTGACTGTTAGTTTGGAATATTTTAAACATAAAATGTGGATTTCTATGAGGTTGTCGTCGGTCAAACATAAAAAGATGATTTGTTAACCTAGCTTTGTTTTAATTAGAGGATCAAGCGAAAAAAATTCATACATTTATATTATTTATTAATGAATTTTTATATAAATTTTAATAAGAGCGCCCATGTGAATACATTGAGAAATCCGATGGTGGGTTTGGAATCCAGGCGATTTAAGAACTCCTTCTTTTAAAAACGACTTTTCAGATTATTATTTTAGTTTAAGTTTTAATGTGGACACTTTTCTAATCAAACTAATATAATAATTGGAGGAAAAAGTGAAACTTTTTCAAATCTTGATAGGCTTTTTGCAGTTTTGATGAATTAATCATTTTAAATGTTAAATATCTAAATCTGAATCTAGAAACCCCAAAATTTAAACAGTTCTCCGAATGAGCGAATTTTCTAAGACTTTTCGTTCTTAAGTTATCGATGGGTATCTGAATACAGACACACATACAGAAAAAAATCATCAATAATTTTTAAAGAGTTAGGTTTCACAAAAATAAATCAAATATATGTTTTGGAGTTTAAATCTTGATATACTAGTATATAGTACGAGCTGCTCCAGGCGTACCTTAATAAAGAATAACTCTACAAAATTTGATCAAGATCGGAGAGAGTTTTATTTTTGCCCCCACTCACATTTTGGATAGTTGGGAGTCGAATTTCAAAAAATCCTGAAATTTCTTTTTAGATATTTGTATTTAGAATTTTATTAAGTAAAAATCAAGTAGAAATCTTATCGTTCTTAATTGAAAATGCATAATTAGTGTAAACACATTGCAAAGATATTTTGCCCCTTTTGACCCCTTTAGAGGTCGAATTTCAAAAAATTCTGAAATTAGTTTTTAGATATTTTAATTTAGTATTTTTATAAGTAAAAAGCAAGTAGATATTTTATCGTCCTTAAGAGATATCGCATAATCAGTGAAAACACACTTTGCCCCCTTTGACCCCCTTAGGGGTCGAATTTCGAAAAATTCTTTCTTTGTGAGCTCCTATGTCATAGATGTAATATCCTCTCCAAATTTCATGTTTCTATGTGCAGTGGTTCTGGCTGTTTTGATGATGAGTGAGTGAGTGTATCGGGCAAAGAATTTTATATATATATAGACGAGCTACAAAATACAAAGCATGCAAATTATAATATTTCTCCATACCCCGTATTGTAAAGTAAAAAGTAAAGAGGTAATCTACATCAAGGGATGAATTTTCATTACAAATTTAAATTATGTAAAATATAATAAATCTCTTTTTGATAATAAATCTCATTAAAAAAACATGAGAAATCGTTCAAAAGACATTTGTTGCGTTACTTTTTGGGGACCACATTTTTCAGACCAATGTTTGTATAAAGAACAAAAATTTGATTAGTTATTATACTTTAATATTATCAGTAAAAGTTAATAAATGAGCCTAATTCATCGCGATTTTTTCTTGTCTTTATTTTAATTCTTATTAATAAATTCTATTGTTGTTTAAAGTTGCTTTGGTTAGTTAATTGCCTCTTTAATATAACTAATCATTCTTAATTCTTTTTCCAGATTCTAAGTCTTCCTGCGCATTGTTTACCTTTCCATCTGATGTAGGCAACAAGTGGAAGCGAGCGAGTGGAAAGGAAGATATGCACGGGGTCACGGGGAAGAAAAACAAACACGGACCCCCCGTCGGTCCCCCCTGGCTGGCGTAGCCTTCCAATTATCTACTTTCGATGCGTTTGGAGCCCCGAATAGGCATTGCTCTATCCAATAATAATTTGTTTCTAATTGAAATTAAACCTTTTAAATGGATAAATGAAGAAGATCAAAGCATCATTTACCTTATCAATAAGTACATAAATGATAGCACCTTTTGAATTCGTATTAAAAAATAAATATAATTATTTTCTCTTATTCAAGTTTTGCACTTTCTCTAGAGATCTTCTAACATTAAGATTATAAAATTTACTATCACTTTGTCAATTTAAGTGGAAGTAATCGATGGTCTTAAAAATCGAATTTAGAAAAAATAAAACACGTTTAGTATTCCCCTGAACCCAAAAAGTTTATTTGTTTATATGTGATTGTGTGAGTGCATACCATGCCCTTCTGTTTTCAGCAACAGTAAGTCGCAGAGCAATGAAATTTGAAACTTAAGCCCGCTGCACACGAGGCTTTTTTCTTTACCTGTTTTTGGAATGGGAGCATTCTGTTTGCAATTTGCAGACCTGTCGGGGTCGGAATGACGTCACTGCTGACTGTCTTGCTGGCTAGCTTGCTTGATTTAAAAGATAGAACATGATCTATTTTCTGGATTGGTCCTGGGATGCTTTTGAGTGGGAGCAAGCAGACAAATTTTTTTAAAACAAGCCTTGTGTACAGCGGCCTTTAAATAATTTATTAGTTAGAAGGAGTACACTAGAAGTAATCTTTTCTTTAGGGTGATTTTAGGTTTTTGTCAATTTCCTTAAAATTTTATTTGATATGATGAATTTTAATTTCTCGATAACATTCCAGAAACCGGAAGTTGATTGAGCATGTTGCAAAATTTATACCTTAATGAATAGATTTGAATAGATTGTTATTTTTAAGAAAATGAAGCAAAATCTAAAAATGTGAGAAGTAACCGGAGAACATTCGGTGGACTAATTTGAGGGACAAAAAATTGTAAGGATAATTATAAAGGTCGTAAGCCGAAGAGGTGTGGTGCATAGCACAAGTTTTTTTAAATACCTAGGCTAAAAAATAAATTATTAGCCGAATAATGTAAGCAATATTTCGTGAAGAGTAATTTAAACCATCATTTGATGAATGGAACAGAATTTAAAGATAACTAAATGACTCCAGATGATGAAATAAGAAAAAAAAATATGACCATAGGAAAAAGGTAAAGTGACAGAATCAAATTCAGATAAGAGAGTCAATGGGATGTTGAAAGCAAGGGTCGACACATCGTAAATTTATAAAATCGATAAGAATAGATAAGAATTAAAAGCAAATTTATTGTCCAAGTAAATGGAATATTTGACGATTTAAGCTATTTTTTTTATTAATGCGTCTTAATATCACTTTAGAGCAGTGACGTAGAACGCTAGTAGGAAAGCTCTAGGGAGGGGAAAATAATGTTTTTGCCCCCCTTTCCCCCCTAGAATGGATTCTTTTTTTTACCTTTTTACCAAAATTAAAATGAGTCAGTTATTAAGTCTTGAGAAAAAGTGTGACGTTGATTAATCAATTCAAGGGCGTGCCCAGGATTTTTTTAGGAAAATGATGGGATAAGGAGTTACACCAAAAAGGTGCATCCTCTAAATGCCTAGGTTGGCCCCTCCATCGTGAAAAGAAGAAAAAGAAGAAGAAGAAGGGTTTTTATGGCCTGGGTAGGGGTCGAAAGCATCTGTGGATACGGGTCTTAAACAGCTGAAGGTTATAAGTCGCGGGGAATAAGGTGGTTGGGAACGAGTTCCAGTCTCTGGAGGTCATAGGAATAAAAGAGTTGGCGAAAGCGCTTGTTCGATTTTTATCCAATTTGACAGCGAAGGGGTGCTGAGCTTTAAAAAACCGTGTGTTTCTCTTAAAGAGGGCTTTAGGGGGGATAATTGATATCAGCTCGACTGAACAGACACCATGGTAGTATCTGTAGTAAAGGAAAAGGGCAGAAACGTTTCTTCGGTGAGCCAGGGAGTCGATTGAGGTAGTTAGGGCCGGGTCTCCTAGTAGTTTAATTGCTCGCTTCTGAATTGCATCCAGTGTGGCAAGAGAATGCTTGGAGGCCCCCCTCCACAGATGAGAGCCATATTCGAGAAAGATTTGAGCTAGGGGGGTAGCTATATTAGTTTTGAGGGAGAGGGGATGGGAGTACGAAATAAATGAATTAAATAGAAATAAATATGTAGTTTATGTTAAATAAAATAAATTATTAAAAATAATAATAATAATTAGGGGAAATATTTTTACATGCTCTATTTTTAGTTGCCAACATAATAGAATTTATTTCTTCTTCTAAGAGGGGAAGGGGGGAATCTAGCTCTAGGCACGTTCTTTAATCAATTCATACTAATCATTACTTTTCCTAGACATCATTTAATTTTCTATTCAAGCTTTATGATCTCAATTAAAATCACCAAAATAATCTTTAAATTATCTAGAGCAAAAGAAAAGCTGTTGAATTAGTAATTAATAATTCAAGAATAGTACCTATAGATGGGATGAAATTCTTTCATAATATTATAGTGTTGCTCTAAAATATATTCTATACTGAAAGAAACACAAAATACACTATATCGAATTGTATAGAGAAGGGATTGAAATTTTTATTCAATTTCAAATCAAATTTTCAGGAGCTTTTTATTTGATGCTTTGATACTCAGGTTGATGATAGAAATTTTCTAATTTGGACATGGATTATTCACTCAAAATAATTTCTTCGGTTTGGTTTCAATTTAAGTATTTTATATAGGAATCAAATATAGAAGTTTTTAATTAATTATTATTCTCTCAGTTCACAATATTTAACAAAGAAATTTTTTTTAAGTTGCATAAATGTCTGCGTATTAACAAAATTTTATGAACATTTTTTGAACTTTTTTTTAAATTATGATGGAACAAACATGATTTGAAAAGAGAAACATTACTTGGTAGATTCAGCAGGCTTCGTTCGGGTCAAATTATTGAATTTCATTCGAACGTATCAAAGGAGAAATTGAGAATTTATTTCGTAAAATAATAATAATAATACTTTCCTTGTTCTGTTAACTTAAAAAGCTACTATATGTAATTTTTGAAACAAGTCTTGACAAGTTTTAATCGGGAAGAAATTATTTTTAATTTGGCTTATTCTAGAATTTGCCTTATAACTCAGAACTTTCTGGGGACTCATTATATTTAAAAATGTCTGAGACTTGAAGAAAATAAATTATATTTAACCATGAGTTTTTCTGTCTCTCTCGATAACTGAAGGACCTAAAGTCGTATAAAGTTCGTTCTGCTGGAATGTGTTTGTATTTACAATGCAGAATGATTAGATTTTGGGCTTTCAAGCTTTACAACAGAGATTCCCAAACTTTTTTGTCTCGTAGACCCCTAGTAATGTTTTTCTGTTATGGGTAGACTCCCTTCTTAAGAAAAATAAAGTTTTACTTTTCGAAAATTTTATTAATAGTATATTTATAGAGAGATCGAATATAATATTTATTTTTATATCTCACCAAAAAATTAAATTTTTTATAACTCCAAAAATCCTGAAGTGATGCAAAGAATCCCCCCTACCTCTCTTCTTCGGATTTTTTATGAAAATAAAGTTTTACTTTTAAAGAAATTTTAATTTATTCTAATAGTATATGATATAGAGAGCACGAATATAATATTTATTTTTATATCTCTCCTAAAAATTAAATTTTTCAACCACCCCAAAAAAGGTGAAGTGATGGTAAGAGTCCCCCCTTACCCCTCATCTTCGGATTTTTTTAATAAAATAAAGTTTTACTTTTAAAGAAATTTTAATTTATTCTAATAGTAAATTTTATAGATAACTCGAATATATTTCGATATTTTTATATACGAGTCCAAAATCAAAATTTAAGTACATTGAATTTCGTTGAAATACCTACATGATAAGGTGCGTTTACACATGAGAGTTTTTTACTCTCGAGAGTAGAAATATGATCTCTCAGAGACCTTTACACTTGCGAGTTTTACTCTCGAGAGTAAAAAACTCTCATGTGTAAACACGCCTTAAACTAATAGTCTCATTTTCAGAATATCCAAAAAATCGATTGTCTCATTGAAAGCTGTCGAACGATTTGGCTAATGAATTAAAATTTATAATAACAAACTATACTTATGTGCAAGATTTCAGATTTCTAGCCCAAGCCGTACGCTGACAAAAAAATTGACAAATTACTAAAATTTCCATTTTTTCCACAATATGATCTTTGAAATCCTTAAATAAATAATTTTAACAAAAATCAAAGTATAAACTTTCATTTTTATTATATGCATTGATTGATAATCATGGTTGAAACATGTATGTTTGAATTTATTATATCTAACTTAAATACATATTTTTATTTATTTGTAAAAATTGGGCTCTTTATAAGAAATCTATGAATATGAATTAGCTATTTAAAGTAGCTAGACAAGTTAAGTATACATAATATCATATCTTAATGGGATGGGAAAAAGATAATTGCTAATTTATGCATCAATTAGTATGCTTTATTTTTTTACACATATTTCGAATTAAAATAATATCTTAAAAATGTTAATTATCAAAAATAAAGTAAAAAATTACTAAACATCTTTAAATCTTCAAAACTTATTGTTAACTCTAAATTAAAAAACTTGGTATAAATTTTTGGATTAAGTGCATTCCGAAATGAAGTGTTTTCTCTCGTAAGATGTCTCTATATTGCTAAAAACGAAAGAGCTTTAAAATATTTCTTAAGAATGGAACATTTCTTTCTAATTTAAAAGTAGTTATAATTCTAATAATGGTATATGATGGTAGAAATGAAAAAGAATAGTCCATTATTTTCCCATTGTAATTTTCTTGATTAATATATCAAAAAATTAATAATAATATTAATTAAAGGAAGGCGTTTTTCAAGCTTGTCAAGGATTATTGTTACCAATGCTACTGGTTTCTACCCACACAATGCATATTACCTAATTATTTTTTCTAGTAGCTGCTATATATGGATTTAGAGTCGGAATGTGGAAAATATAATTCAAATCCAAATGTGCAGTTTTTTCTGATTTCCTTTCTGGTCTGTTTTTAATCGTCATACATTTACACTTTTATAATTAATTATTAAATTATTGTATTTAAAGTTATTTGGAAAGATTCTTAAGAAAAATATTATTTATTAATTTATGATCCACAAAACTGATTTTAAAAGGAGATCGGACTTTTGGCTTACCCCACGGGCTAATTGCTTAATACAGGTCTCAAATCAACTGGTGTGATCACCACACGACTTTCACATTCTCACTTATTTGAAATAATCGCGACACTCCTAATTTACACCCCCATTCCTTTATTTCAATAGGATTATAATTTATACACGACTAATAATTCATGAAACTTGATAAGTACACCAATTTAAAAAAAAAATGGTTCGTGCCGTTTTTGAGAAAAAAAAAAAAATACGAAAAACTTTCATGTAAATGTCAACTTCCGGTGTTCCGATTTCAACCAAAAGCTAGGTGTTCTCCTTCTAACCTCTATTGAGCTTAAGTTTCGAATTTCGATGGGGTACAATGTACATACGTTCATACGCAGTGACCAATGGATTTTTGGCCCCTTTTTGGCCTCTGGTGACCATAATATCCGATTTTATGTCCTAAATCCAGTTTCCAACTATTAAGGTCATCGATTTCTTCAAGTTACAAAATGAAATTAACTTTCTTCATCTCTGAAATAGAAATTCTCAAAAAGTCTTGACCCAGACAGGCGATTGCAGTACTTCACATTATATTCTATAGAATATAAATGTGAAAGTAAAAAGTGTATGAAGCCAATTAAGCTTAAATATACTGTACTATATATATGATATTTACCTACCTATAAGTATTAGCTTTTGAGCAATAACTAAGCCTTACAGGCATCATTTATTGATAATTTTAGCATTTGGACAAAAATTATTTTTTCAAATATTTTAGACCAACTCTTTAAATACTTTTGAAATTTATGGATTATTTGCAGCTTTGTTCCCCTATCTATGTCTACTAAAATTTTAGTCTTCTAAAATAATATATTTTAAATTCCGAGCTTATTCAGATTTGTTGTTTTCAATACCATAAAAAGCCCGTGAATACAAAATTTAAACTCTTAGTGAAATTAAAAATTTGAATTTCAAATTTGTTGGAATAAGTCGGAGTATTCCAATTCACTTTTGAGTTACCAGCCACATTTTTTGAATTTTCCAAAAAAAATAATAATAATAATAATAATAAAAATTATATGGTAATCTAATAATAGCGAAAATTATACAAAAATCATTTTAATTATTCTGTGAGATATAAAATGTTTTATAGAACTTGTGAAATAAATTCTGAGACCAATGAATTATATTTATCTAAAATATTGGAACCAATAAAAGTCACATATATTTTATTGAATAAATTTTAGCACCATGCTTTTCATTTATTTCAATGTGAGAAATAATTTTGATAAAGATAAAATGTAATTAAAAAAGAAGCGAGATGCAAGAGTATTCTAAGAAGTACAGAACTCTTTCTCTCTCTGGAATTCCTTGTAAGCTGTAATATAAATTATACGATAAGAGCTTGATACATAAACCAAGTGAGCGAGAAGAAAAAAAAGTTTAAACAAGAAAAAGAAAACTGCTAAGAAAACAATCCTAAAAACGTCAATTAGACTAATTGTTATTTTTATGAAGCTCAATAAATACTTAAGTACCCACAGACACTATATAAAGATTTACTAATTTATAACACACCGTTTTAAACTATGTTATTAATAGTTTAAACCAATTAAAATAATGTGAATATAATTAAAATAAATCCAAGAAAATGTTTTAATTCGCCTGAGTACTTTGTATTTATAACCACTCTTAACTTTATGCAAAGTGATTACATATATGTAAAACTATTTTCGTCTTTTTGTAAAACTATTTTCGTCTTTTTCTTTCGCGATTCTTAATCTAGACTTATTTCACTCTTTTGTCTTTATCATTAAAAAAGGCAAACAAGTATCTAGAAGAGGTATAGATTGTAGTATTTAGGTAAAGACAAATTCTCAGATATAATGGTTTTTATAAAAGTTTTTCAAACTTTATCACCACTATTTTCTCCTTAATTCATGGTTTCTGTGTGGATAATTCATTTACTAATGCACGTTGTGGTTCAGGGCCGGCCCTACCATAGGGCGAACGGAGCGGCCGCTCCAAGCGCCATGTCCCAGGGGCGCCTCAGTGGTAAAGAAAAATAAAGGAAAAAATCATTTTTTTTCGCTTTTCGATATTTTTATAGTAAAGGAGGCTCTATAATTGGGTCTCGCTCGATACTAAAACTATTGTGGTTCATATGTCTGTTTATACCGAATGAACTCAGCTGAAAAAAAAAATATTGGATTCTATGTTAACTCGTCTTTTGACAATATTGTTACGAATATTGACGTTAGGAGCAAATGAGAACTGTCACTGACTTCTTTTTGCTCTCAAAATAATTCGCATTTAAAATCTAAGAAAGTTACACTTTTAATTTTTGCTCGTAAATGAAAAACATTAAGAACATTTTTTTTTAATTTTAACATAAGAAAAATAATCTAAAAAAGTGAGAGAATGAGATTTTTTCAAAGTTATAGACATCATTGGAATATTGTAATTTTCTAAGACAATCCGTCACAGCAAGTTGCATACACTTACTTGGGATCGTTATAATCAAGTATTCAAGTGTTGAAAAAGATTTAAAAATTAAATCGAAACTTCGGTTTTGGAGTTATTTTTCTAGCTGCTTCAACCTAAAGTCCTATATAATTAAAGTAGAGCCAGATCATTTACTATTTTTTTTTATGACACGGGTTTAAAGCCTACCGTGATCATATGATCACGCAAAAACAAATGTTTTTGAAACAATTTTTATATCCATTTCCGATTTAAAATTTTTACTTTGTTAGAGGGATTTTCACAAAAGAATACGGGAGGTTATTTTTTTATAAATGATATTTCATTTAATTAGACCATAATAAATATATCTTAAAAAAATAAAGAAAACATTTATTTCATTCATTTATTTCACCCTTTGGTTGAAAGAGTATAGTAAAACTTTTGAAAAATTTAGTTTGAGAAAAACTCAGAATAAGTTTACAATTTTTTTTTTCTTTACAATAGTGAATTCGCGAAAAAGTTTAGAATATAAGTTTTTAAAATATTTTATATTGAATTATTGAAAATTCATAGTCTTATTTAGATATATCTACATTATGTCCAGATGTTAGATTATGTTTGTTATTGTCCTATATTTAATCGAATTAAAAGCAGAAAATTATAGTAGATACATTTTAACTTTATAGACAGGATGAATGCAGAGAAGACAAGCTAGTTAGTGCTTTGCGTCATGTGGAAGATGAGCAACCCCTCTGCAAATTCTTGTTATCCACCCTGTCCATATGGTCTCAGCCGGAACGACACCTACATATTTTACGTTTAGGCCTAGTATTAATAGACCGTTTAAAGGCTAGTCAAGCTGTTTACACCCGGCCACTGCACCGACACTTTAATTGCATCTTTCATCAGGCTCGACGGAAACATAACTCGCATTTTTTTTGAATATTTTAACAGCAGACTTAATTCAATTAATCGTTGTTTTAAGAATATAACTTCTTTCTTCCATGCATCAATGACACGCAGACGGTTGTGATTCAGCTTAATTGCTTTACCAAATAAAAAAAGTAGTTAAGGTTTTTATTTAGTTTTTTATCGCATGTTTAAGTCTATATATTTATTCGACTTTGTGTTAAGTTTCATTTAGGCAAATGAACGAGATGTTAGAGAAATCTTGTTGATTTTTTCTTAATAAGTATATACTACCAGGTATCTATTTTATGTGGAGTTGTATTTGTGGTGAATGAAGATAAGCTGTAAAACAAAAATTATTCTAATACTGTATCCTCAAATTTCGATTTGGAAATACTTTTTCATTATTCGAGTTAGAGGTTCCATCACAGTTTAAATAATGAAATTCTTTTAAAACAGATTATTGTATATGGACCATTTTCGAATATTCGTTTTGTTCTTCATTTCATGATAAGTGTATATATTTGTTTTGTTCTCCGTTTTATGATTAAGGAATTAAAGGATTTGACAATTCACAAATATAGACAAACATAATAACATCTTCATAAAGATAAACCCATATCCATCTTCTTAAAAAAATTAAAAGTTGTTGATGAAAATCCCAGTGAGATAGAATGTCATAATGTCAATGTTTTTTCGGCTTAATCTTTGCTAGAGTTCACTACTTTATAAGATTTAATGTGAAATTTCCAATTCGAGAGTTCGAAATTTACAAATATAAGAGAATATGATAGGTACTTTAAAAATTATTTTGATACATACATTAGGTATTATCGAGGGGTGAACCGCGACCTAATATGCTGTACACCTACTTCCACAAGTACTTCCAAATATTTCCAAGTAATTCCAAATATTTCCAAGTACTTCCAAATATTTCCAAGTACACCCAAATATTTCCAAGTACTTCCAAATATTTCCAAGTACTTCCAAATATTTCCAAGTACTTCCAAATATTCGCAAGTACTTTCAAATATTTCCAAGTACTTCCAAAATACTTCCAAAGAGGTATACACCTACTTTCAATCTCGGATCACCCCTCGGGTATTATTGAATTAATTACTAGAAAATTGTATTATATTTATACATTTATAATGATATATATAAAATATGGTAGTTGCGTTCCTACCTCTGGGTCGAGACGCTTAAATTCCAAGTCGTCCTCGTCGACCTCGAAGTAGAGTTCTGTCGAGGTAATAGAAACGATTCCAGTTGCCACAATTCCAGGAGCTATTAATCGAGCTTTGGTTGAGATATTTACAGGTCCTGTCAAAATAAAATTAATTAATTTAATATTAGGTGCATTACAATAAAATCTACAATTTTCATATCTCATCTCTACAAGTAAAATTCAAAGAAAGAATGTAAAAAAATGAGTATCTATTTGAGAAAGAAAATCTCAAATTCAACTTGCGATATATAATCAATTAGTATTAATTAAATGAATTTAGGTCGAATCAAAGATTTTAATAGATATGTTTATATTGCTTGTAGAAGGATGCTGCCCCTTCATGAGTTGAAGCACTAGTTTGCCCGGAAAGCAAACTAGTGCTTGGGTTCAACTCCTGAGGGGGCAGGACCCTCCTAGATGCAATATAAACATATCTATTAAATGAATGTAATGAAAGGCAGCCCAGGGGTAGTGAGGAAAGAAAAAATTAACACATATCAAATAAGGTGTAATTTATTGGAATCCTTCCTCCTTTCCTTCAAACCGACGTTTCGCAGGATTTTCTCCTCCTTCTTCAGGTTTTCAAAGGGTCAATGAATGAAACAAATAACATGTTTCCTTCTTCTCTCCACAGTAATGTTCAAAAACTTTCTTCTTTTTTAGCAAAGGCATAGAAAAGGAGGGGGGGGGAGAATTGTTTTTCTATGCCTTTGCTAAAAAAGAAGAAAGTTTTTGAACACTACTGTGGAGAGAAGAAGGAAACATTTTATTTGTTTCATTCATTGACCCTTTGAAATCCTGAAGAAGGAGGAAAAAATGGTCCGAAACGTCGGTTTGAAGGGAAAGGAGGAAGGATTCCAACAAATCACACCTCATTTGATATGTGTTAATTTTTTTTTCCTCACTACCCCTGGGCTGCCTTCCATTACATTCAATTAAAAGTTCTACCAGTCCGTCTCTCTCCAGAGAAAATTTCGTTGCAAAAAATATCTATTAAAATCTTTGATTCGACCTAAATTCATTTCATGTAAAAATTAAGATATATTATTTTAAAAGACAATAAAGTTATTAAGTGTTGAAACATGGTTTCGTAATTCTTACCTGTAAGGTCAACGTCGAGATCCCTATCATCCGCAAGTAATTCACTATCGTCCATTAGATCAGCAGATTGGACGGCCTGTTGTTGAGCTTGAGCTGCAGCTGCACTATGATGGTGTCCACGTGTAGCAGCCAAATGAGCATGAAATTCTTCCCGAGCTTGAAGAATGGCATCTTCAGGAGCGCCATGTTCTAGAGCTGCCTTGAGCGTTGCTTCAGGGTGACTTGAGCCAAGTGGATTATGTACAAAACGTTTCCGTCTTCTAGCGTCATCTTCCCAAGCATCTAGTTTCCAATATTCGTTTAATCTAAAAAAAAGGCAGATCGATTGAAACAGGTATTTGGAATGTGAAAATTAGATATCAAATAATAAACTAAATTAACTTACTTAGCTTGATGTGGATCCATATATCCCCAGGCTCCATGCTTATTGCTCATAATGTTACGTACTTTTTCAAGCAAACGAGAAGCAATAACATTATCTCTTCTTCGAGCTGCAGTAATTAAATGATCGCACATACGTTCTTCCTCTCGTCGTTCAAGAACAGTTTGGGCGCATTGGGTCTCAAATAATTAAATATCGATAGAAAAAAAGAGTCATTATTAATAAATTAAATAATTACCTCAAAATCTGCATGTTTAAGAACGTCGTCAGCTCGCATTCTGTTTAAAATGAATTCCGCTTCATTAGCAACTCGAACAATGTGATCTTTCATGGCATGGGATAATAGTCTCCCTTCATTTATGAGTTCTATGAAAGCAAGACCAGCATGTTTTTGCAGAGAGTTTTGCCACTCTTGTGAACATAATAACATTACAAGCTCAACAACTGAATTACTATTTTTGAATGTTGTTAATCCTAAAATTAACATATATTTTATTATTATTAAACATAGATGAAAAATTTGTATAAGGATATATTTTTCTTTTATAATAATAAAAAAAAATATTTACCTTTTCCTTCCATAAGAAGCTCTTGCCCATGTGATCCAACGAGAGTTTTCGATAAGAATGGGGCGAAATCAACCATTATTTCTCGAAGTAAGGGGCAAACTGAACCAAGTGCCATTTCGAGTTTTTGAGTAAGGGAAGCCTCTCTGGATGGTGTTGGAATAGGTAGGTGTTCCATAAGGGGTTTTATAGGAAGCTCTTCAGGTCGAGCATGGGTCCCAGAACCAGTTACTGTAGGAATAAGGGCAGCGGCAGTCCCTGTGGGATCTGGAACGCGTACGACACTTATCTCCCCTTGAGGCTTTTCACCTCTCGTATCGTGAATATGTTGTTGAATATTTCCTTCTGAATCCATCATCGCTGAAAACATTGAAAATAAATAAATGATATGAAATTAAAACTAACCTAAATTTTCATTACCTCTTGAATGAACCATATTGTGAAGATTTCTATGGTCTTCTTTACTTGTTTCTCTATCACCATCTTCATTTAAATTGACGTCTGTCCAATTATCGTCACTTACTCCAGATTGTTTATTATCTTCAAGAAGGATTTCACTATGGTCCGAAATTTCACCGGGTAAAGATGTTTGATGGTTTAATGTATGATTGACTTCAACTATGCTCGAATCTAGATGACTGAGATGTCCACTCTGCTGATAACAAATTCAGAATGTCACAGAAAGAATATCACAAGTATCTATTCATGCAGATTAAAAAGTATATTAAATCAAATTTATCATTAAAGAAAACTATGTTATTAAAGATTTATTATTAATTTTATTTTAAAAATAAAATAGGGTCTTTATTTAGTAGTATGTATGATCATGGGCGTCCATAGAAAATTTCCCTGTGGGTAATTACATAAATAAATTTAATTGTTCAATTTATTTTTTAATTTAATTTCCTCAGTAACTCACTAGATACAGAGAGCAAACGAACATGTCGCAGTTGACAACAATAATCAACATTTTTTACTCGATCCCAGAAAGACAAGCGCCCATATTAAATCGTTTATAATAAATTCCAAGAAGTTGTTTGGAATCAATATTTTACTTAAATCATTTTAACAAAAATCCGTAAGAAAATTTTCAAGATTTGAAGATCAAATTAGAGTGAAAATTTATAAATCCAGAGAAAAATGTATAAAAATGTAATTTATTATAATTTATTCAAAATAATTGACCCGATTATAAGACTAAGTTTTTTATGGAAGATCATTAAAAAAGGGTTGTCTTATTTTCGAACTTTGCGTAAGTGATAACTGGAGACGTCTTAAACAATGTTTTTTTTCTGATTTTTAAGTAAAAAACGAAACTCATCTTATAATGAGATTTATATTTGGGCTAATATTCAATTATATTAAAGTTAATATTTATTGTTCCTATTCATAATAAATCGAAGGAGAAAGAGTGTGTCTTCTGATGGAAAAATAAATTTTTAATTTATTTATAACGAGACTACCTATAGTTTCGGGGGCTTTACCTCTTCATCAGTCTATTGCAATTGATTCACATGAATTAATGTATGATATCCTGTGAATCAATTGTAATAGACTCGAAACTATAGTCTGGTTATAAATAAATTAAAAATTTATTTTTCCAGCAGAAGACAAACTCTTTATTGTCTCCTTCAATTTATAAAAATTCTGCTACTCTTGCCAAAAAGAAACTTTCATAATAAATCTTTAGTTAACAGATAATAATGTAAATATTTCATAATTATCTTTCAAATAAATATAAATAAATTAAAAATAGAAAGAATCGACATATATTAATTGAATCTTCTTGTATATAGTTAAAACGCAACTGTAAAATGAAAGATATAGCAAAAGTCTTGTTATCCTCATAAACATCGCCAGAGGAGAAGTGAAGAGAAAGTAGAAGTAAAAGACAGAATAGAATGAGGCGTGCAGAATGCAGGCAGGCAAATGCTGTAATGCTGGGGTGGTTGTGGATTCGGGTTCAGGGCTACCTTGTTATTGAGATGACTGTGCGACCGATAACGCGTCGGAAGCGGCTCGGGGGCGTCCACGTCGTAGGTGGTGACGTGGTTGCTGAGCGAGCCGGAGACGCGGCTCCGAGCATTCTGTTAGGGAGGCACAGCAGGAGACAAGCGGGACACGGGTTAGCAATGAACTCAGTTCACTCGGATTAGTACGATATATCCATGGAAAGAGTGATAAACTCAAACGACTCAATTAAAAAAAATAATAATAATCTAGCCTATATCGTTGGGTAGATAGATTTTGGGGGGAGGGGTGTATTTGTAAGTACTTTCTTTCATTCGATTCCCCAATTCATGCTATTACTATCATTTAAAGATAAATAAAGTTTAGTTTTAGCTTTTTAACGAGTAACAAACACATAAGTATTATAAGATGGTGTCATCTATTAAATCCGATGGAATGGAATATTTTCAATTATATGTCAGAAGGGTTGTTTTTCACCGTTTACATATGTTAGAGAGGATCGCACCTCGCAGGTGAGCCAGATAGCCCGGATTGCTGTTGCTGGCACTCGGGTTCGATTTCCGAGGGGGTGAAAAACAGCCCTCCTGACATATAATTAAAAATATTACATTCCATCGGATTTAATAGATGACACCATCTTATGATTTTCTAAGAAAATTTGAATCTATTACCATCGGCAAATTGAAATCTTTCACATAAGTATTATGATCCCCCCCCCCCCAAAAAAAAGAAGAGAAGTACATATAAGTTTTTGGCTAACGTCAATAATGGTAGAGTCTCTGGCACAGTGTTTCTCAACCTGCGTGACCCTAGAAATTGTCAAATGTGCCGCGAGGGTTTTCGACAAACAATTAAAATTGAATTGGTTTTGTAACTTTGAAATAGTATTTGTAATTACCTCAAAGGTTACTAAAAAAAATATTTTTAAATTTAGTTTGTGTCCCGCAAATAATTGCAGATATTTTTAGTGTGCCGACAACCAAAAAAGGTTGAGAAACACTGATGAAAATTAATTTGTGCTCATCATCAAAATAAACTTGTAAGTCTATTTTTCTAACACGGAGAAAATTGTATTTATTTAAATTACAAATTAAGATTGTAATTAGCCTCCACTGAAAAATTATACTATCTAGAAATCTTGATTGTTTGTGACCATTAGGATGACCTTAGGTATACCTGGGAAAAAAAAAATTTTGAATAGGTTTTCGGGACAGGAGCTCAAATTAAGAAATATGGTAAGAAAATAATTTGTACAAAATTTGAGATCGATCGGACAACGCGAATAGGTGGCGCATCTCATTTGAAAATATGAAATTTTTAGAATTTCGAGCTATTGGGTTACTATATTTTGTTATACGTTGTTAAATTGAAACCAAGAATAAAAATATTGATGACCATGAAATTAATAAACATTATATTCTGAAATCCCGCCTCTGCCTTCGTCATTAAACCATCATTATACACATAGAGCAAAATAAAATAAAAATTCAAGTGAATTCAATATTATGCCTACCTATTAGGCGTACATCTTACATCGAGAAAACACTTAAGTAATAATAACCTTTTGCACTTTCCTAATATGTACATATTATTCTTTATTCAGCCTGAAGTTTCATTTAATTTCTCATAATTTTATGATTGTTATTATACGGATTTTAGAATAAGCGTAATTTATAGTAAAAATTATATTTGTCTTAGAAGCATATATCATTCCTCTCTGTATTAAAATTAGTATTTAATAATAGTAGACTATTCCAGGAATATATAAATAATATTTTAGAGTTTTCACTTTGTGACTTTTATACTATTCAGAAACTCTATCTTTTTCTTTTTGAAAAAATGATTTAAAGAGAAATGACGCCTCGCGTGGGTGAGACTCGCTTCTGCGCAAGGAAAACCAAGAAGATCAAATGTTTATTTTCTTTTTTAAATCCTTTTTATGCTTCTGGGTGACTATAGAATGAGTTTCATCAAGTATAAATCCCTAAAAGAATTAAAAATCCTCTTTGGCAATCACGAATCGGAGAAACAATCGACAGGATAAAGTACTAGGCCACTAGATTCGCTTAGTCACCTTCCCTTTATTCGCTTAGTCGCCTTCCCTTTAAGTCACCTTCCCTTTATTCGCTTAGTCGCCTTCCCTTTAAGTCCGAAAGTCTAGGACTTTAGAAATAAATTTATTTTATAGGGGGAAAAAATGAAAAATGATTTTAAATATTTTTTTTTTTTAGAATTAGCATATTTAGTAGAATAAAATTTAAAAGTTTTAATGACGATTTTTATATATAGGGAACACTCATGCCTAAGCAATCATTATTGAAAATAAATCAAATTCTAGTGAAATGTAATCACCACCCTCAAATATGTACATACGTTTAAAGTTTTTTTTATTGATATACAAATTTGTGAGAGAAGAGAAGTTGATTTGAAAGTAAATAACCATTTACCAACCGATTAACTTAGGAAGAAAGAGAAGTCCTCAAAAGCTATATGAAAAGTAGCTGTATATATGAAATTGATTTTGGGAAAATAGTCACTGAATTTGTATTTTTTTTTATTAAAAATCATTTCATAGACAACATCTTAAATTTACATATATTAGTTTAAAAATGCAGAGAAAAATATTAAAATTTAGATCGTGGATCACAGTATTTTGTGAATAATTTACTTAATAAAGAACAAAATAAAGAAAAAAAACGTATAGTATTTATATTTTTAGGACCAAGACCCAAAAAGTAAGAATTGCATCTTAGTAGGAAGAGGGGGGTTATTCAGTGTTGGGTCGGGGTCGGCGTCTTCAGAACCAGAATATGGGCTTGAGGAACTATGATTCAGAATAGCTGATTTAGAAAATAAAATTCAGTTATTGTGAATTATGAATGATTTTTTTATTTTATTTTTTTTTTTTATTAGAAAATAAAGACATTATTTTAAGTTATAATGTTGTATCATTCGAATCCATAATAAATTTGTAACGAATAGCAGGGAATTGGACAAAAATTAAAAACAGAGTTTTCATTAAATGGGCCAGACGTTTCGTCAATTTATTTTGACTTGCTCAGTGATGTTTTGTAGTTTTTTGAAATTGTTTTTGACAAAGGGAGATTAAATGGGCGTCTGAGGAAATTAAAATTAATTGACGAAACGTCTGGCCCATTTAATAAAAACTCTGTGTTTTTAATTTTTGTCCAATTCCAAGCTATTCCTGTTACAAATTTTAAGTTATTTTTCATTCATTTTTTTCGTATTTGATATTCCAAAATAATATTTATTTTTCATAACTGAATAACTGAATTTGATCGTTTATTTGACATCTCGTTACCTTTATAGAAGGTGGTCCACTAGAATGGCTACTTCCATTTCCATCATGATGGTCGGTGAGCACCGAAGAGTTGTTCTCGTCGACGACAATGACGTCAAAGGTCTCGACATCCTGGTCATGTGGCGGCGCTTGCTGGCAAATTGATCGTTGCTGGGCTACAAATATAAAAACAATAATTGTTTATTTATCTATTCTAATAGAAAGCCAGTTCAAAATGCTAACAGATACACAATGCAATTGTCAGAATGGTGAAGTGCTGTGGATCAGCACAGAAGTTCGGGCAATAAAAGATGAAAATGTTTATACAAATAATCTAAATTTATAGAATAAATAAATCATTTGCTTTCAATAAATGTGAATAAAAATAATTATTACAAATAAATGAAAAAAAATTACTAGAGTAAATTCATTAGTATTTATTTTTTCTGCGGAAATGAAAATTAATTGGATTTTCTTAAAAACTTATTGAGCTATTCTTTTGATATTTTTTTATATTTATATATCGGCTATGTGTAAATAAGTGTAGAAGCCAGCTTATAGCCAGTTAAATTTGTGAATAGTGTGCGCGGAAGTTAAAACTCAAGACCGTAAAAGAACGGCAAAGTTAATATCGCGCCCCAACCAGCCCTCTCATTCGTAATTCTTATTTAAGGTAGTTGTTTCACCATATAGGTTTTCTTAGGATTTTTTTGAAATTTAGATAGATTATTATATAAATACTTCTGCATTGATTGGTGGCAAAACGAAATTTATGAACAATATAGTTCCGGAGATATTAAATTCCAAAGATAGAGTGTTTCAGACTCTTATACATTACATTATATGGGATATCGGAAAGTTTACATACATATTTAATTATAATTAAGAAACTCTTCTTACCTTTGTTATAAAAAACTAAACTAACATTAAACAATAACTAATACATTTTTTAAGAAAATTTTAATTCATAGTTACAACACAGTTTCTGAGATAATAATGAATAAATAATAACAAATTTATAATGAAAAATTCACACTAAAAAGAAGGTGGCAACAACGCATTTATTTAACCTAAAAAGTGGGTTAACTTTAGTACTTTTTTTTACGTTTTTTCGCTTCAGCCATTGTCGATACAGCTTTCAATCGCTTATTAAGAGCTTGTTGTTTTATAAATCTCCCTTTATAATGTAATTTATCTGACATTTCTATGATAAAATATATACAAGCTCGGACAGTGTTGCCAGATTTGTCAAACGAGCACGGGATTGGCTAGTATTGGTACATAAACAGCAAAAAGTTTTGGGCTTATGAATTATGAATCCTTATTGTCTGTTCTATGTAATCTAGTATTAACTTTTTGCTAGTATTATCGCGAAACAACTACCTTAAAGAAAAAGTGACTCATAAGTTTTTGTTGGGTTCAGAAGTAGAGCATAAAATTCTAATTATCTCTAAGAAAATTCAATTATTTTTCTTCAAAAACAGAAAATACTTAATTTAGTTGCGAAATACTAGAATAATAAGAAAAGCCTTGATTTATATATATATTTAAATTGTTATTAATATATATTCTAATATATATATTTATTATGTAAATACATGTGCAAAATATGTATTAGGAAATTAATATTGAAGAAAAACAAAGATGTTGGTTGTCCTCTACTTGATGCAAATAATCATACACACATATATATATCGAAATTATTTATCTGTATATATATATATATTATTTATTTGTTTGAGAATATAGTTTCGAAGACTTTGTCTTCATCATCAGTCTTTTTAATTATAAATATTATTCCTGGAGTCAATAGCGTATGGATATTGAAAATTTTCGATCTTTACTTAGATAGGAGCCAGTTAAAATTTACGGTTACATATTGATTCCATGAATAATATTTATAATTAAAAAAGAATGATGATGAAGACTAAGTCTTCGAAACTATAGTCTCAAACAAATAAACTATATATATATATATATAGATATATAATTTCGATATATATGTGTGTATGTTTTTTGCATCAAGCAGAGGACAACCTCTTTGTTTCTCTTTGTGAATCAACAACTCTGCTACTCTCGGCAAAACAAAAACTTTTCAATTTAATATTGAAGAATTTGGATTCGTAAAAGTCTCATGCATTTTCTCAAAAAAATTTATTTTTTTACTTTATTTTTTTTACATCACTTAAAATATTCAAATACTCTTTATAAAGAATCTCTTACTTCTAAATAATAAATAAAAATAAATAAAAATCCAAATGAAAAATGGTGAAAAATCTAATCGAATTACGATACGTTTGAGACAAGGAATATATTGAAATACTTAATCTAAAATGTATATTTAATGTAAGTATTTTAATCAAGAAAAGTGAAAAATCATGATGCGAAGCAAAACTGAAAACATTAAGATGTGCAAGCATACTTCATTGGAAACACGAAGAGGCAAATGTCATGCACAAAAAACACTGAGTACACATAAACACACATTTGCTGTTCTTTTCTTCAATGAAAAATAATAAATAAAATATAAATTAGGAGCGATACTCCGAAACAGGGGTGGAAACACTTTGATGAACGGCAGCAAACGAGCAGCTGGGATTACCTGGATGCATGATACCAGCTGAGTTCCTATGGTATCTCGCCACATGATTGTTGTTCACGTTCATGTTGTGGTTTTTAATATATGGATTGTTGCGATAGTGGTGACGAAGGTACTGCGGGGGAGGCGGTTGACCAGTCGGCGGAAGCGGAGGCTGCGCCGGGGGTTGGTTCGGCGCCATTGAATTTGGATGGGTACCAGGCAGGAATTGGGGGTAAACGTGGTGGGACCATTGGGGGAAAAGGGGTCGCGCGCCACCTTCTAGGATTCAAAGGGTTGACGAAGACATCCAGTGAGGCGGCAAGAAAGGGGCAGGGGCAGAACAGCATTAGACAATCATAACCCACTTCACCAAAGAAACATGTCAATGTATGATTGAAACTGGCATTCAAGTCTCCACATCAAAACTCTTGAAAACAGAGATACGAGCAGATCCATGGAGATATATATTAAAATACATTACTCTGCTATAAAGAATTTATAAAGAAAACAGCTTTAAGTTCAATTTTCAGTCTTAAAAACTTGATATGAATAATAAACATTTGATTATATTCGCCTCTTATATTAAGAAAAATTGCTATATAAATCTGCATATTAATAATATATATTTAGGGTTTTAACTTCTAATTCGGACTTTTCCATATCAACTTCAGGATGTTTCAAACCAAATTCACGATATTAAAAATCAAAATCAGACTTTATTAATAAACAGTTGAAAAAATAGAAAAAAGCTATAGTTCAGAAAAAGTTTTAATTTAATTTAACTCTCAAGAAAAGTTTTCAGGTAAAAAGCTAAAATTTGGTGCATTACAATATATTTGCTTACCAATTTTGAGATCATCAACTAAAACCTTTCAAGATTGGCATTTTGTACTCTTAGAAAACGTTTTCAGGTAAAAATCTAAAATTTGGTGCATTGTAAGATATTTGCGTACCAATTTTCAGCTCATTAAATAAAATCTTTCAAGATTGTCATTTTGTACTCTCAGGAAAAGTTTTCAGGTAAAAATCTATAATTTGGTGCATTGTAAGATATTTTCGTACCAATTTTCAGCTTATTAAATAAAATCTTTCAAGATTACCATTTTGTACTCTCAAGAAACGTTTTAAGGTAAAAAGCTATAATTTAATATGTAAAATATGCATGGTTTTATAGAAATCCTGAATTTAGTTTGAAAGATCCTGAATTTGATTTTTAATATCCTGAATTTAATAAGGAAAAGTCCGAATATGAAGTTAAAAACCTATATATACCGTTTTCGACTTGATATACTCGCACCCCATTAAGTATGTGTAGGTACTTTAAAAATTCTCAGGAGAAATTTCAAAGTGGGCATGCTTAGTTTTCTCAAGTGCGGTGCCAATATATTTAGATTAATTTGATTATTAATGTCCTTCGATTGAATTAATAAGTTATTGTAGGGAAATAAGGACAATTGCTAATGCAAGTATTTTTTATTTTATGCCAACGTTTCGTCAACTTTGTTGACTTCCTCAGGGCTCAAACAAATTAATTTCTTTGGATATTTGTCATTTTATAAATATTCATTCTTAGCAAACACATATAGGCACAGATAGGAAATATTTTCTATCTGTGCCTATATGTGTTTGCTAAGAATGAATATTTATAAAATAACAAATATCCAAAGAAATTAATTTGTTTGAGGGAGTCAACAAAGTCAATAATGTTGACGAAATGTTGGCCTAAAATAAAAAATATTTGCATTAGCTATTGTCCTTATTTCCCTACAATAACTTATTAATATATTTAGAGTTTTAAATATTTTCTTTATAAATAAATAAGTAGTTTCAATAAATCCTTAAAGAATTTCGCGAAAAGAATTGAGTGTTTAGTTAGTTTGAGATGAGTTACAAATAGGTAATAATATATATTATACTCGTATATGATATAAATGTATAGGTACCAAACAGATATCCAGAGGGGGAAGGGCCCACTCCTTTCCCATAAATCAAGTTGCCAACATTATATATACAATAAACGAAAATCCTACTATAATATATATATTTAGTTAGAACTAAATAGGAAAATTACTCATAAAATTATAAGTTATTTTTAAAAAATTCTGATCAATTATTTTTTTTTTTTTAATAAAGTTTTGTCTTATCTCAAGAAAAAAATTTCTGGAAATATTGCTCTGATAGTACATAATACATAATATATAAAAAATTTCGACTTTACCAAAGTATATGTTCTATTATTATATATTTCATGAATCCTTATAACTGACTCCCCACCTACACCACCTGAAAGTTCAGGAAAACAGCCATCGAACGCGCACTAGAGGTGCATAAACACTTCGGATTCAGAAGAAACACGTTCAATTAGTGCCGTCTAGATGCATGCCTTTGGCTAGACACCCATGCCCAGGCGGTGAACTAACCCGTACACATGTCACGAGTGAAAAAGAGACATTTAGAAGAAAATATAGAGTTTTGATAGTGAGACGTAAATAAGATTTTTGAATGAATATTTTGAAGTTTTTATGATCAATAGTATAAATGTATTGATGTTAATGAATTAAAAAAATATTTTTGGTCCTTATTAGTCCTTTTATTCATGCATGATTTTCTTCTAATGTGAAGCATTTGCTTGATGTAAAGTGAAATTTGTGAAAAAATATTAAAAACAAAACAAAAATATTTGGCAAGTAAATGAAATCATTAGCTAATTGGAATGGATAAAAAAATGACATTAATGCAATATCCAATGCCTTTGTAAGTTGTTTTAGATAATTTTCAAAATTCCAAGAATAGAACAGCTATATATTAATTATAATGATGTTATGATGCTGTTAAATTGTGAACAAATGAATCATTTCGAATGTGAATGTTATTTGCGAATGTGAATGTGATTGTGAAATAGTTTAAAACTTAGCGGGAAAATTCTTACCAGGAGGACTGGAACTATGGTGGGTGGCTGTTCCATTAGTACGTATTGAGTTTCCAGAATTTGAAGATGTACCATGCGAAAGGCCTTGGTGTGAAGGAGGTGTTGGTGGACGCTGAGTCATCGGTGGCTCAAGGATATCACGATATTTGGAAACCATCAAGACAGAGATGAAGTAAACAATCGCTAATGAAAGAAATTGAGCTTGTTTGGTTTCCTCCTAAATCAAAGAAAAGAATTACATAGTTATTATGATATTGTTAAAATAAATTTTTATAGGACAATGACAATCATACAAATTATAATTAAAATTACTAAGATGTTGCGTTTCTAGTGGAAATAGAGGGTCTCAAATCCCAATATCGCTTTTAAGCCTTCTCAATTGGATTGGAAGCAAACCGATAAAGTATACAGTTAATTGGCCAGCTTACTATTTAAGGTAGTTCTTTCACAAATGCAAAAGTTCAAGAAATCTTCGAAACTTGGAATATAAGTCATCAAAAGCATAATAAATACACTGTTAAAATTTGAAGACGATTTACTACACCAAACATGAAATATTTAATTGCAATTAAAAATGACATTTTTGTGCATTTGGATTGAAGGACTTGATGAAAATTTGATATTTGTTAGAATAATATATTCGGAGTAAGTTAAAAAAAAATTGAAATTATTTATCTCGTAGTTTTGAGAAAAAATAAAAAATAATAACATATTTGGGGGATTATTTTTAGTGGAGGGGATATAAGAACAGTCGCTTGAAAACGATCCATTCATATAGAGGATATAGTAGTGTGAGAAGTACAGTCACGTTAAAAAACATAACCTTAAATTTCAATACAGTTCATTTGTATAGAGTGGTTACGAGGCTAAAACTTTTTGTGTGGATTGTTGCGAAAGAACTACCTTAAGAACTTTCCACTTTGATAAACTTCCTATATATTTGTGTTAAGTTGCTTCCAAAATGTGAAAACTATCGAATGGGGTATTCTATTGAATCTATTTTATAAATACAACTAACTAACCACATCTCTGTAGATAACAGCTCGAAGTCTATTAACATCCATGTCCTGCAGAAGTTTTTCTGGATCTTTAACCGGGCTGGTTTGGCTTGCAAGATTTTCAACGATATTTTTAGGCGACGCTTGAGCTCCTCGAATAAGGCCTTGCAAATGAGCCACTTTGTTATTGGCATTGGTTGAGGCACTAATCGCAGGAGGTGTCATAGACTCACCAACTGCTGTCAAATATGGGGGTCCACCGCGACCCCGTTCCTTACATTCCAAGCAATTGCGTACTGCACAAGTACACACCTAAAAAAATTGTCATTAATATGAGGAGATATTTGTAATTGAAAATGATTACTTTTAAATTTATTAAATTACTTTAAAATTACTTACCAGTCTCAGGCACTGTCTTAATATACCACCACTGGACATATTTTTCTCTGCTTCAAGTTCACCAAAATTAAGCGAACTTGCAAAAATGAGTACATCAGCCATATTAACTAGGCGCTGTAGGAAAGAAACAGCTACATCTATTGGCATGCCCTGAGTAGGCTCAATTACATCCATTTCACTCTGAAACAATATAGAATTCAAAATGTTAGTACTTTTTGGAAGAGTTAACGTTACGTAGTACATGATATACATATTTTATTCTAAATAGCATATCTAATCAATTCTCATATATAGTATTTATTTAATATTTTTGAACAGAAAATTCAAAAATTAATACTTTTTGTTTATGAATACACATCACAGGCGTAGGTATAATAAGTAAATCTTATAAATATAAATATGGTTACACTGCCCCAATGGATTCTTTTTATTTTAATATTTTATTTTTTATTAAATTTAATATGATTTTATTCATTTTTTTTACAAATATACTAGCATAGAAATTGGTGCAACCAATAATAACCGAATATTCAGATATATTTATTCACAGTGCATAATGTGGTTTTTATCAAAGACCTCGATTAAATTAAAAAGCTTTTTAATCAATTCATAAAATGTTCTTAAATGGATGGCAGTCTTAACTTTAAATGTTTTTTGAATTTTTTCAGCAGTATTGCTTACTTGAACTTGAACTAATTCCAAGAGATCTAAAATAGAATATAGTACCTACGTAGAGATGATGGATGCATTTATTTCATACAAATACATATAACATTTTTGTAATTAAACACGGCTGTGAAAAATTCAACTAATAATCTCCTACTAAGGGGAAATCGCATGAATCTTAAGTGAATAAGTTGAGTTTAAGGTCGTTGTCTATATAATATAAATAATTTTCGTCTTATTTTGACGAGTTCTATAAGAATCCGTCGTCATATTGCGGCGCCACAGAAACCGTAGAATTGCCAATTATTTTTGCACATATTCATTCGGCTATCAAGAAAAAACATTTAATTACAATTATTATAAAAATACAATTAATATTTTTAACAATCGTTGTTTAATTTCTCACGTTTTCATTTTCCAAACTATTTTATATTAGTTTTGTTACAAAAGATTAAAAAAGCCCAACCCTGAATTAAAAACGTTTTTAGAGAGGGTTCTGACTTATTTATTGTTGGGTTTAATGGAGTTTTCTTAAAATTTCTTTGGTTATTACATTATGTTATAGACAAAAATAATTTTTTTAGTTTTTATGGTTTTATAGAAATTTTGTTTGGGATTATGCAGATAGTCTAATATGTGCCCTAGACTTTAGCTAATGGTGAATTAAGCTCTGAGGACATTCGATGAAATTGTTAATCGTTAAAAAATATATATATATATATTCATCAGAGGCTTTTTATGCATTTTTGCAGCCCGCCAGCTCAAGCCATCAAAGATAATTTAAAATTATTTTCTTCAAAATTAAAATAAATAGACATTAAAAAATGATTATAAAAATGTAAAGTATTTTAAATAACAAAAAAATAAAAAATAAAAGTAAAATTAATAAAATAATTTAAGATCCAAGGAAGGTATAAATACATTTGGTGACGTTGCAGAAGCTAGAAGTGGCAGAAGTCCTCCACAAGCGATAATAAGATTGTCAGATAATTGTGAAATAAGATGAACAGTATTGACGACAAAAATAGCATTTTCACTGCTATTAACAAAGTCAAGAACCGATTTCGTCGAATGACTAAAAAAAAATAATAATAAATTATAAAAAAATTTTAGATCAACTTTACTCTCCAAATTATAAAATTCGATTCCTTCACTTACCTTCTCCAAACTTGAATGTCTGTCTCTAATGAAAAAAGAACATCTGAAAGTAAGCGCTGATGAATATAAGACCATTTGAATTCAGGAATTCGAAATGGGGGTCGAGTTGGGCCTGGACTAAACATGGGACGCTGTGATCCATTTCCGGTAGACAAGTTAGTGGCACTTGGAGGACATGGTTTGGCACGTTTTGATTCAAAAAAAACAAAAAAAACCATAGTCAATTATTATGTTTCAAGTATATGAAATATAATGAATTCTCCTATTTATTAAAAAAAAAAAAAAAGAAAACTCAATAAACTAAATTAAAACAAACAATTAATAAAATATGTAGTGGGTTGAAGGAGTGATTCAGCCAAAGCAAGAGGACGGACCGGGTACAATACACGTAATTTGGACCATTTGAATATAAATAAATGATAATGAGATTATAAATGACCTCTAATAAGAGTCATATGATTTATTTATTTTTATATAATATATATAATAAAAAAATTGTATAAGATCACTCATCTCTGAATCTTGGGATCCAGTACAACACTAAATACATGAAGTTAAATTTCTTATTGTTGACAAAACCAGGAATAATCACATGTACTTACGGTAATATGTGAATAATTATAAGTCAATAAACCAACTTTAACAATTCAAATTTATATAATGATAAGAATGACTACTAATGTAAACACCGCTTTATATAATTCTGTAGCCCAATAAAGTGAAGATGTCCCGATAAATTGAGGCCGAAACGTCTTATTCTGGGAATTTTATTGTACCCGGTGCATCCTTGCTTTGGCTGAATAAGGCCTACAAATTTATCACAGCCATGATCTCGAACAAAATTAATAAACTATATTCAGAATGCACTCAGAAAGAATTAACTACTTCAATAAATTAATTTCAACTTTGATTTTTAAACAAACTATTTATTATATAAAAATCAATTTTAGTATTTAAAATTAGAATAAATAAACAATTTATAACTAACCAAAATGAACAGGATCAACTTGGGTTGATGTTGAGGAGCTATGTGGTCGTTTATGAGGTGACATTCGATGTGATTGATTATCCTCTATACTCGGATCCTGAGACTCTACTGCAATGGTCTCATCGGGAATGGCTCCTAAACTTGGCACTCTGCTTGGCGGGCCTCCACTAGGAGCTTCTTGACTTGGAGAGGCGGCTTCGGTGGTAGTGGAGGCAGCATCCGAGGATGCAATTGCATCCGGCACTTTGGCGGGAGTTACAGGTGTAGAAAGATCATGTTGTGGACTTGCTGTATCCACGCTCAATTTGGTTGGGGAATTTGGGGCAGCTTGGCTGCTGATCACATCAGAATCACAATTGTTTCGATTGTCTTTATCTACTTCCTCTTTAAGAATTGATTCTATTACTGCGATATTATTATTTACAATTGTCTCTTTAACTAAAACATTGGCTTCAGTCTCTAATGAATTATTTTTATCTACATTTTCAGTTTGAACTATAGGTTCTTTATTATCACTTTCTTCTATAAGTACATTATTTTCTTTAACAGTTTTTGGGATAACATTTGATTCTACATGTTCAATTTTAGTTTCTTTAAGTTGGGTTTCATGATTAAAAATAATTTCCTTTTTGATTGGTTCAATATCTTGAGGGATGACTGGTTCTACTTTGGTTTCTTTATCAATTTTCTCGTCCGTGACAGACTCGGCCGAAGCTGCTTTTGGACTTTCCTCTTTAAGTACATCCGTTTCTTGTATCATATTTAATGTTTCATCTTTATCGACTAGTTTAATTGACTCACTCAATTCATTTTTTGAAAATCCCTCAGTGTCTATACTATCTGCGGGTATTTTCTCGACGTTATTTTCATGAATAGATCCTTCTAAAACAGGTGTGCTTTGATCCGATTCAGCTTTACTGGACGTCTCTTCATCATCATCTTTTTTATCAGCTATTTCAGTATTGTCTGTAGGAGTGAGGTAAGCTTCTGAAGTATCACTATCGAAAATTTCTCTCTCTACTAGAACCGTCATTTCTTGATCGAGCTGTGATTTCGGAGGAGAAGAAATTTCTTTTTGTGGGGAGGGAGCAGGCGATATCGCATTGATTTCAGTAATTTCTTCATTTGTCTTTATCTAAAATAAAAAATAAAAAATATTAATATGATTTTAAACAATATTCACAAGTATAGTAAAAAAAATATAGATTTAAGTAGTTTTCTAAATATAAAAAATATATTATCTTCTTAATCAAGAATAACTTTGAAATGTCTAATTTTAATTTAGAATCAAACACATAGTTAAATTGAACTCATAAATATTTTGATAAATAATAATCGAATAAGATCTTACTTCAATACTAGTTTCTTCCGCATTTATATTTTCTAAGAAAGGATTTAATCCTTCATCCTCGGCTTCTTCAAAAGGATTTGTACTTCTTGGTCGAGAGAGTGGTTGACTAAAAGAGGGAGAAGGAGAAGGTGGGGGATCTGTATTTACTGTAGAAGCAGAATCATCTGGAATGTCAAATGGATTTGTTGATGGTGCTCGAGGTTCCGTTAAATTATCATCACTTGCTATAGGTTCGTCACAAAGATATCCTGTAGGTACAGTTTGGTCATCGGAGATTGAAGATACCTCTTCTTCAAGAGCAATTTTTCCAGGTGAAGATGCGGTATCTGGCTTTGTTGACATATCACTATAAAGATTACAAGTACTTGAGCTAATGGATGCGCCATCCGATGCTTGTTTATCTTCTTCTACAGGTGCAAGTTTATCAGTTACTGCGCTATCTAAGCCACAAGAACAAACAGGAGCTTCTTCTCTTTCTTTGCCTAAAACAGTATTAATCCAAAGATTTATATCAGTCAGCTTTTCTATTTATTTTCAAAGCAATTCAAAGGGTGATGAAAAGAAATATATAAAGTGAACAAATGAATATAGGAAGTTCTTCGTCATATATTTATATTAATATCGATATATAAGTAAAACTTGATCATTTCTTTAATACTAATCACAGTGGAGGTATCAATATAAGTGGAAGTAAAGTTACCATTAGAGCTTTTATAAAGTGATGAACTGGTAATTCTAAAAAATGACTAGTTTGGTATAAAAAAAATCTCTCAATCATGTTTATAAATACAAAACTTCTTTGTGAAGGAATTACTCAAAAACAAATAAATATATTCTAATCTATATAAGAATTAAGAATCATCGTCAATCGATTTACTAACAATCATCGATTCTTTAAAATCTGTCATTCCAGTGCAAAGAAAAGTTAAATTAATCTTTTGAAATTGGATCGGCTATTTGAAGGTATTAGACAGGGGCCGACTGTGAATTTGTGGGGCCCTGGGCTAAAACTACTTGGGAGCCTACCTAATTAATCAAACTAATTGTCATTTTGTCAAAAAACTGTTTTCTATAATGATGTTACGGTATAGGATAAAAATCAAGACAATTATATATTTTATTTATTTAATATGACTTATATACACAAACATTTCTTCAAAGAGAATGTCCTCGGCTTTCAAAGTCTAAAATTGACCAAATTACAGCGAAATCAGCTCGTATTTTTTGATCATACAAATCAAATGATGGCCGTTAACCTAAATAAGTTCTGAAATAGGCATCTCTGTTCAAAAGAAATTTTCTTCAATGGAGATTGGGGGGCCTTTATATCCATGGGACCCTGGGCTGTAACCCAAAAATCCCATACATAGATCCGCCCCTGGTATTAGATGTATGAAGACTGAATAATACTTTAGTTATAAGGCTTCTTCTGATAGTAAAAGAAAATAATAGAATAAGGAATAAAAGGCACCTAATAAAAGAGTACAAGAGGAAACATCATTTAGGAGAAAAAGAAGCAAAAAAGCTCACGGATCACTTAAGATCGATAGCCATCTTCTATTCTATTCTAACCAGATATAGGATACTAAGAGGAATACATAGAAAATAATTTCAAATAAGATTATTTTAAGACTTGCCTATGATGTTAGGGGTATCTTGGAGTGCCACAGATGGATTGGGCCAAGTAACCGGTGGCCGATTTGAATTTTCCACACCTCCTCCCCCACCATCAGGAATAGTATGATAACCATTTTGATGGTGAGGGGGTGCGTTTGTTCCCGGACCTGTTGCTGCATGTTCCCATCCGCTTATCGTGCTGATTGGACGTTGTTGGCGAACAGCAGGGTCCGTGATATTATCCGATCTTTGACGTTCATAGTGCTCATACATTTGAGCAAATTGAAGTTTAAATTCCTCATATGATACCTATAATTTAATTCAAATGTGATTAAATAATTTTTTTTAGTTTAAAGAAAAATTTCAATTTATCAAAACAGAATCTAGTGTCATTTACCATAATTATAGATGGAAAAATGATAGTTATATGGAATAAAGAATTAAAAAATTTATAAATATTTAAATATTCCTGGGTTAATGGTTTCTAAAGTGTTTCTTAGTTAAATTGGAAGAAAAACTGAATGCTTTTTGAAGACTCGGAACGATTTTTTTGTAGGTACTTATAATAAAATTATGACACGGCCTTAAAATATCAATAAAACCAATGAAAAATAAAGTTTTTGCATTTTTGAACCGAAAATTCTGAAGCTAGAGAGCCCGAAATTTAAGCAGTTCTCAGCATTAAAAAGAAATACAAACATTGTGGTATAAGATCGAACTTTCTACGATATTTAGTTTTTTGTTTTCTTTTTATAGTTATTGTGAGAATTGAAATTCAGATAGACACACAACATACAGAAAACAAATCATGTTTGAAAATGATTTTACACCACGTTTCAGACATTTTTAAGCTCAATGAGCAAATAATTATGAGGTTTGCCTGCCCCCAGGCGGCCCTAGTATTGAATTTACAAAAAAAACTCATTGTGCTTAAAAATGTATGAAACATCTCTGTCTATATGTGTGTATGTGTATCCACTCTGTCTTCAAAGCGGGTCGAATGAAAGTAAACATTAAGTATGAAAAACTTAATATTAGACTAATGTAAACGCCAGAAGATGAATAGCCCGAAATATATTGAGTTTTTTAAACTGTATACTTATTTTTTAACTATGAATCACCACAAAAACCTTTAACCATCAAATGTTTCAAAACCAAATACGGCCACATTTTCTTAGTTTTATATCTGGATTAATGCTTACTTTCGAGTGAACAATGGCGAGAGTGTCAACCCAAACCCTCCAGCCACCATATTCATGTTTAATAGCATGATGAAGAAGCATTCGGAAAAGCGAATAAACCATATCAGATATTTTTTGTTCTTCTGTATTTTTAGGATGTATATAAGCCATAGCAATTAGCCATTCCTAAAATAACACGATGATAATTTAACAAAACTGAAACAAATAATAATTTACTTAGAAAGACAAAATTTGAATGATAATTATTACCTGCCACACTGACATTTGAAGCACCGTACGTCGATTTTCTCTATTATTATTACATAAAAGCGTCATATCAGATAAAAATAATTTTTTCACTTCGAGTAGTTGTTCGGTTTGTTTTGATTGTCGGACTAACGTGGCGACCACTTTAAGAATCACTGCAAACAGAACATGATTATGGTCGAAGCCTTTAGGACTATATATTTAAATGGACTTTTCGTTATATATCATGATCAAAAACGGCTCTAATTATTTTTCTACTTAAAAATATTAAAAATTAAGTTAAAAAGTTTTTATTTTACCGAGTGTAGCAGAATTGTTGAATCATAAAGAGAAACAAAGAGGTTATCCTCTGCTTGATGCAAATAAACATACACACTTAAATAATATCAAATATATTATGTGTATGTATTATTTATTCGGTGTTAAATAAAAGGATTACTTTTCAGCAGTTTTTTTAAATTAATTTAAATGGTGGTTTTTAATTAATCCAAATATTTCGGAAATTTTCACAATATTCCTTCTTCAGTGGACCTCAGCCAAAAATCACCGCATTTGCTCAGTCTAAATTTGAACACAGGGCCAAAGAGAGATTTCATAGTGTGTCATTTTTAATTCTGCCCTCAAAAAACTCTATCAATAACAATTTTTTTATTTCTTTTTTGATGTTTTAACAGACAAGTCAATTAGCACACTAATTGGAATATTTTGAAAATTTCCAAAATATTTGGATTAATTAAGAACCACGATTTAATTTAATTTAAAAAAAAAACTGCTGAAAAATAAGCAATTTTATTTAACACCTATAAGAATCCCCAGCACCACCGTTAATTAAGATATTATTTATTTGTTTGAGAATATAGTTTCGAAGGCTTAGCCTTCATCATCAGTTTTTTTTAAATTATAAATATTATTTTTCATGGGGTCAGTATCGCGTGTATATTGAAAATGTTTGTTTTTATAGCCGAAAAGCGAGTTAGACATTAAAATTTAGAGCTTACTTGGATTTTCTAGCCGAAAATGGGATTCGGGTTCAGGATGGCGTGTATATAAAATTTGCTGACTGATATGTTCAGTCATAATCTAGAAAAATAAAAAATAAAAAAATAACATTAATTGATTTAAATGGTGAATATAAAATTTGAATTAAAGTTCAACTTACTTCATAAAGTACATTGTAGGTGGGTAAGGTAAGCGTCTCTTCATTAAGTAAAAGCCGTTCTGCTAATAATGTATACAAATTGTGAGGGGACATTACGTCATATTTTCGCCTGAAACAATTGAATAATTAAATCAACAATTGTAGGTTCGAGACTTCCTCTCCGCCTGATATATTATTATAGGTTACACTATATATAAATGGATATTCACGTAAATCTATAATATAAAATATAATTTTAAATTTTATTCAATATCACTTTAATATAAATATTTACCTACGTATAAAAATTTTAAAAAAATGTCGATTTTTTTGTTAAATATAAAATTGTTTGCCAACCCATGTATTATATATAGTATTAGCAATAATAATATCTCCTTTTAATTATGAAACCATTTTATTAGAAATATCAATTTCCTTAGATTTTTGTTTGAGAAGAAATTTCACAAGGCCTTGTCATTTTTTCGTTTTTCGACAAAAAAATTTTTGTCGGAACCCCTTGATCCTAAATATACTAAGATTTCTATAATTTGGATATTTTAAAATTTTCGTGAAAATCAGAAAGTTCACAAGGCTATATAGCCTTGCCATTTTTTCGTTTTAAGATAGAAATTTTTTTTTCGAGACATTTCAAATAAAATATGTATATTTTTCAATTCTTTAGGACCGTCTGATCCTAAATATACTAAAATTTCTATAATTTGGATATTTCAAATTTTTTGTTGAAATCAGAAATTTTTACAAGGCTAAGTATAGCCTTGCCATTTTCGCCTGCCCCCCCCCCCCCTATTTTCGAACAATTCGAAATTCGGTACAAATTAAAGGGTTTAGGACTTATATTGATAGTTCTATTTCTTTAACACCTTCCGCAATTTTGGCCCCCTAAAAAAATAATAACTCTCTTTTTTATTAAATGTTCATTTTATAGTAAGTATATTTCAATTTTCTTTTTTTTTAGTTTGAAAATCTTATAATTTTAATTTTTAACCCTCACCCCACCCTTAATTTTTTAATCAATTTCAACTAAAATCTAATCAGCTCTTAATCTCAATGTGCCAAAACTACATGTTAAATTTTGTTTTGATATTCACACTAGTTTTTGAGCTAGAGCGTACACAAAATTTGATAACGTACATACTAACAGACATTTTGACAAAACAATTAATATCTTAAAATATAATTTTTTCGAAGTTCACTCATTAGGGCTTTTTTGTAGAAAAAACGCCATGGTTTCGTTTAATTTTTTTTTATCAAAATAGTTTCAGCCGTTTTTGAGATATTTTGAAAAAACGAAGCCAAAAAAAAACTTTTCTTGCACAATTACAATACTTGACCATACCGATACCCTGTATGCTAAAGTAAAAAAAAAAGAAAAATTATAGACCGTCAATGTAATAAAAGTGTTGAGAAGGAGTTAAACGACCCCGAGTCGTCCTTCTATGTAGTATGTTAATACATCTTTTTTATATAACTTTGAATTAATTTAATATTTTCTATGAAATTTAAAACATGAATCTTACGAATTTTTTCTCTCATATAAAATTAAAGATTTAAATAAAATATCGAAGTTGAGTATATTTACTTGTGTGTGCTCCGACTTAAAAAGAAGCCAAGAAGTTTGAGTGCTTGTAGTCGAATTAGTTGACTCTCAGCAGCTAATAATTTGAAAATTGTTCGTACCCCCTGCTTAACATCAAATGCGGGGACCATTGATGCGGGATGTTCTGAGATTAAAGAGATAAGCATTTGCAAAACGTCGTGCAGATTTTCATCCTGAAAAATAAAAATGTTAAAAAGTGTATTATTATAATATAATCAACAAAAATTACATGTACAATAAATACACAAATTTCTAGCTATAAAATGAATAATTATTATCTTATAGATAACCAGCTACAAAGCCTGCCTAGCTGGCCAGGAGGCTATGCCCTTGGACTCTCTAGTGGGTTTTAAAATAATAATTTAATTTTCCTAATTTTAATAAATTTTATTTGTCATGAACTATTAGTGGGTTTTAAAATTAAAAAAAATCACATCGGCGTCGTCATGCAAGCCGATTATAATAAGTATAAGTATAAGTAAATTAGCCCGGTTGAGAAAGAGAAAAATATTATGATAAAACTTAAAAAAAATCATAAGAAAAATTTATTGGACATTCAGATTTTATTCTTTGAAAATTTATCAACAAAGTGAAATATAGACAAATGTTGAAATTGATATGATATCATGTCAAGGTTGTGGTCAATTAAATAATTCTTTTATATCAAACTTTCGGCTAATTTATTTGGCCTTCTTCAAGACTCTGTTATACAATTAAACTGAGTTCTAATAAAATGGTAGTAAGAAATAAAAAACTTTAAATAAAATCATTATTATCATTTCCGTGCATAATTTGTATTAATTTGAAAGTTTATAATAGGAAAATAAGGACAAGTTTTTATGTGTGACTTTTTTATTTAGCCAACGTTTCGTCGACTTTGCCGTCTTCTTCGGGGCTTCAAATAGTCACGTCACACTTTAGTCCAAATTTTCTTTATATCTTCAATGGTAACGAAGTTAAAAAGAAAATTTTGTCAAATGTGTGACGTGAATATTAAGCCCTGAAGAAGTCGGCAAAGTCGACGAAGCGTTGGCTGATAAATAAAAAAGTCTCACCTAAAAACTTGTCCTTATTTTCATATTATAAATTTTCAATTTTAATTAAAATGTTTTTAATCGTTTTTTAGCCAAGAATGATTATTTAAACCCGAAAGCAGAAAGAAATAACTTTCAAAACGTTGATTTAAAAAAAATTGAAAAGTTTTTTATTTGGTAATACTTTTGTTAATTTTTATTAATAAATGAATTAATAACAACATCTAATCCTATAGAAGTATACATAAATAAGCCGAAATCTTGACTTTATATAAAACAAATATTTGGCAGAATCCTGAAATTTTATCCAGGAGGTCGGGGGGGGGGGAATCCCCCACACAGAGCGTTAACCAAATTAATTGATCTGAGCTTTATGCTTTTAATCAGATACGAAGCCCACCTTCGGCGGGCATCTTGCTGTCCAGTAGACTTCTTGATTTTTTGACTCTGAACATTCGTGGGTTTTAAAATAATAATTTAAATTTTTTTGCAAAGAAATTTTCTCTGGAGAGAGAATGACTGGTAAATTTAATAATTTAAATTTTTTAATTTTATTAAATTTGACATAAACTATTTGTGGGTTTTAAATGAGTGGCTCATGACGGACACCATAAGCGCTTTATAATAGAAGATAATACACGTACTTTTATATCTATAATTTTTAGTTGAAAAGTAATGAAAGGCAGCCCAAGAATAGTGAATAAAAAATTATTACATATCCAAATAAGATGTATTTATTGGACTGTCATTTTTTCCCCCTTTCCTTTAAAATTAACGTTTTGGAGGATTCTTTCCTCCTTCTTCAGGATTTCAAAGGGTCAATGAAGGAAACAAACAAGATGCTTCCTTCTTTTCTCCTTCAGCAGTGTCTAAAATTTGTCCTTTCTTAACATAAGCATTAAATATAATTTTTTTACCCATAATTAGGAGGAGAAAATTTCTACTTAATCCTTCTGTTAAGAAAGAACAAATTTCAAACACTGCTGGAGGAGAGTAAAAGGAAACATCTTGTTTGTTTCCTTCATTGACCCTTTGAAACCCTGAAGAAGGAGGGAAGAATCCTCCGAAACGTTGATTTTAAAAGAAAGGGAAAAAAAGAATGACAGTTCAATAAATACATCTTATTTGGAAATGTAATAATTTTTTCTTCACTATCCTTGGGCTACCTTCCATTAATTTTCAACTAAAAATTCTACCAGTCCGTCTCTCTCCAAAGAGAAAATTTCTTATATTTACATATCTAGTATTTTTGATTTTTAACTTACATGGAGAAATATAAGGGGAGAGGGGTGGGTTAAGTTCTTTCCTGAGCTGATCTTATCATATCAATTACTTTTTGTATTTTTTTTTAAATTTTTTAAATTTAAAATTATCTACAAATAATTAATTATTTAGAAGTAAATTAATTTTCTCATATAGGTACCTCATGCATGGTGGTCAAATAGTTTAGAATGCTCTGCAATTCATCGTCTTTCATTCCGTTTCCAATCATGATGAGTTGTTTGAGAAAAAGTAGAATATATGCTCGTATGGATAATATGTCCTTTTGCTGAGGTCGGGGTCCATCTGAAAAAATAATTTTTAGTTTTAGTGGATGACTAGCAATATACATTTTTACTATTTATATTTATTAAAAAATATACGTAGCGTTTTTTTCTTCTAATAATTAATAAAATTATTAATTTAATAAAATTGCTTACCTACATATTCATTCAATAATATATTTTATTATTATTATTAGCTGCAAGGTCCGCCTTCGGCGGCCCTCTTGCTAGCCAGGGGATACGCCCCCTGGTCCCCTCAACCAACGAACCCCACCGTCACACCTCACTCCCACCCACCATCCCCGCACCATGCACCCGTACCCGACCTCCGCCCCCACACCACCACCCCGCACCCCACCCACCTCGGACCCCCATCTCCGTACCACCCCAGTACGCCTCTGGACCCTCACCTGAACCCCCCACTCCACCAACCCTGCACTAGCACCCTGCACCCCACCCCGTGCCCTCCACCCTCGCGCACCACACACCCCGCCTAGCCCCCTGTATTCCTATCTCTGCACCCCACCCCCTAATCCGCCTCACTCCCCAATTCTACCCACCCCATTCAATTCCACCCTCCGCACCCAGTTTTTGCATTTCTAGCCTTCTAGTGACCCACAGATTATGTATACAAAATTTGGTTGAGTTTGGTCCAAGAGCAAGAATTTTCATTTTTTGACCCCCCCCCATTTTGGGTGGTTAGTTTTTGCATTTCTAGCTCTCTAGAGACCAACAGATTATGTATACAAAATTTGGTTGAGTTTGGTCAAAGAGCAAGAATTTTCATATTTTGACCCCCCCCCTTTTTTGGGTGTTTTTTGGGGGATTTTTTTTAAACAAAAGCTGTCAGAAATCACATCCCCTACAACTTTGCTCATAATAAAATTTGCCGTAGAGTTAATAGTTTAGGAGTTATTGGATAATTTTCATTCGTGCGCCCCCCAAACCCCCTTCTGGGCTCAAAATATCAAAACCTTATATAGCTAAAAACGTAAGTTAGAAGACATCTGATGTAAATATGAAATTTCATAATAATCCTTTCAGCCGTTTTTACGTGAATCGTGAGCAACTTTTCGAAAACAAAAATTTTTTATAGAAATATTTTAAATAACGAATAATAATTTGAAAATGTAAAGATCCTCCTGAAATTTTGAAGTCGACCTTATATATTTATGAAAATACTCTAAATGTTTAAAATACTTATTTATAAATTGTGTGGTAATATAATTTTATTTTCTTATCAAAATATGCCGCCATCGTAAGATTTTTATACGAGTAGGTATAATAAAGAAAAACTAAAATAGACTAATTTCTAAAAAAAATTCTTACCAAGGCCTTTTGGTGTGATTCCACTCTTCGCTCGTGGGTTAGTAACCCAATAGTAATATTTAAGGGTGTGCACTGTCTGTAGTACAGTGGATACTCGGCGGACGTTTGAATAGATCTGTGTATCCGCAAGGAACTCGGTGGCTAAGTAGGAATAAAGTCGAGTCTGGACGGGAGCTGGCGTGTAGATCCACAAAGCAGGGTTGAAGAGCACATGGTCAAGGAGCTGCCATGTCAGGAAAGAAAAACAAAACAACTGCCTCTTAATCGTTGACCCTGTCCAATGGACCTGAGGTTAGAGCGCTATGCGCCCAAACAAGGTAAAGGATAACTTATGCCAATGCAGACAGGCTTATTAGGAATATTTAGCATTTTTATCTAGTAATTTTCTTTTCATACGGATTAAATGGTAGCTTTAAACTTGTTGAAAATTCATCAAATTAAAACATAATATTTTTATCTCTATACCTATATTGAATTAGAAACATATTTGAATAAAGAATTTAATTACAATTATATTTATCTACACACGTGCAAGGCTCAGGACCCAGGACGAAGTGGACATAAAATAATAGCCTAATCTAATATGAAGTATATTTGAAAATTTTATTTAATAGTACTCTAATTCCATTATTTTTATATCCTACATTGACCTAAATTATTTTTCAAAAAATTCCCATTTTTCCAGCTTTATATTTGGGGCCATCACTCTTTCGATAAAATTTTGGGTACATGCCTGGTTGCCTACTATACTAATTAATGATAATAATAAATGTTTATTAATGGGTTTAATCTAATTCTTCTTCTTATTTAACATCAGATTAGCATTAACACATAAATAACTCACAAGAGGGCAGGACTTTATGGCAACGCCTGTACTTACGCAACCTGAGCAGACAAGTTGCAGATAAATAGATTGTATTCGTGTCAATTTAATATTTTACCTGTAAACTCATATATAGACGAAGTGGACACAAAAAAATAGTCAAATATAATAGAATTGCTTTAGATTATAACAAAATAAAACCTTACATAGTGCCCATGAATTCCGTGATAAGATTAGTGGCGACGATTCAAATATATTTTCATTAAAAACAATAAACAGACAAAAATGCTACGTTTTGGTCTAATCTGTAATCATTATCGAAATAGAGTTGATAATTATCTATTAAATAATGATAGCTAATGAATTGATACCCAATCACAAAAAATAAGTGAAACATCCTATTTTTCATGTAATTTTCTGTTAATAATTATTTATCAGAATGGAATTCTTTTTTATTAAGTATGTAATCATCAAAGCTAATTATTATTATTTAATCTATAGTATTTCAGGAAAATAAAAGTGAGATGTATATATTCAATATAATAGATACGAACTTCTCTATCAAAAGTCATCTACTTTACCCTAAATAAAATGCAAGAAGACGAAAATCTAATATGAAGTATATTTCAAAATTTTATTTAATATTACTCTAAATCCATTATTTTTATATCCTACATAGACTTCAATTATTTTTCGAAAAATTATTATTTTTTCCAGCTTTATATTTGGGGCCACCACGACTTCGAAAAAGTGTTTGGTACATGCCTGGTTCCCTAATATATTAATTAATGATAATAATAATAATAAATGTTTATTAATGGGTGTAAGCTAATTCTTCTTCATACTTAACATGAGATCAGCATTAACTCATAAAAAACACAGAAGAGGGCAGCACTTTATGGCAACGCCTGTACTTACGCAACCTGAGCAAACAAGTAGCTATCTTAAGTAGTGCTTTTTCAGAACTAACCATATAAATCTAAAAGCTTTGTTTCAATGAAAAATTAACTTAATTTATTCAGATTTAGTCTACTAGCTATTTTTCTGCATTTATCAAAAATAAATGTATCTCAAGCACCATTAATTGGGAAATTCTTTTGGATATGGCACATTTTTCGTAAACTATTTTGACTAAGATGCCTTCAGAATAGTTTCCTGTAAATAAATACGTAAATAATCGCGGGATTTTATTTTAATTATGATATTTTTTAAACATTATACTATTTAGACATACCCTGAAAAATTCTGAATACAAACCTATGGTGTATTCAACAAAAATAAAAAATAAAATATTTTCAAAACTTCTATTTTTATTCTTGTATATTTCTTGATGATGTATTAAAGACCGGAATATTCAAGAACATTTATCAATATAATTATTTGTATTTATATGAACCTCGTCTATATATAATTCTAAGTAAATTCGTAGTGAAATGTTTCACCAAATAATATCACTTCCTCTAGCTCATATTTGAAAAAAAATTTATCTTCTCGCGCAAAAGGGATGTAATTTTTTGTTAAACGAAAGCAACATTCATTAAAATGAGGAGTTGCATTTCCTCTCCAAACTTTTAAATATAAATTAATATCGAGTTTTTAATTAAACTCCAAAGTCAGAAATGTGCTTTTAGATGGGGTCCCTAATTAAACGAATGGAAAGTCTTTAAAACAATTTCACTTTTCATTCGGCTAAAATGATTAGTTCAATATTTAAACTGATTTAAAGGTTGTTTCAGAAAAAATTACAAACAGATAAGTCAACGAATGAATGAATTTTTTTAGATAATAAATTAATTAAAATTGAACAATATATATGTAGAGATTGAGATGTTAAGTTTAGCTTTTTTGGTTGCAAATGAGATGGGCAAAACTCGAGCAGTTAATTGGACAAAAGGACGCGTTTCAAATTTTCTTTTAAATTAAAATTTTATTTAGAAAAATTTAGAAGTTAGCAATGAAAAATTTTCAAAATTAGAGATTTATATATATGGTATTTATAATATAATATTAATAGACCTGTCTGCAGTTGGCCTTAATTATAGCAAACTTTATTTAGATAAACTTATTTAGGCTAATACTTGATATTAAAAAATATAAATATCAAAAAATAAAATATTAAAAAAAATCTATTTAAATATACAAAAAAATTTTATTTGTTTATTTAAATATTAATTCGAAAATTACTTACTCTCTTTTAAATAAGAAATAATTTTATTTTGTCAAGTATTCGCATAAACAAGATAGCAAGTTAAAGAAAATTAAAAGAGCGAATATTAATAGAATTAGTCTAGTCAGTCTTAGTAATTAATATTGTCTATTCTTAAATAAATTTTAATGTAGGTATCCATTAGGAAAGACATTGAAGTTAAGCATACAATTCAAATGGATATTTAGAGCTTGATCAATTTCCAAATTCCATATCTATTTACATACTAAATCTGAATTACTTATGATAGAAAATGCATTTAATTATAGATCAACAAATCTACTCGACATCTAGTTATACCTTAATGAAAAATATATTGTAACAAGAATCAAAGAGACTAGATCTATTTATAAAGAGATAATAATTACTCGAGAGAAGATAACCCTACATACAAAGTACTAAAACATTGAGCTCATTATTAGAAAATACACTTGCTAAGAGAATTAAAATACAATCAAACTAGGCAAATGAGCCCACAGGTCCACATCCAGCTTCCTTACACTGAGGCGGGTGTGCTAGGTGCTATCCTCTAGCACGGGTCATCGCGGGGGCCGAAGAAATGAAGAAAGACAGTCACAGTTAAGGCGTTAAGAGAAAAGAGTCAATGGAATTAAATCGGCAAATCCAGAAGACAACGTTTTTAAGAATCCTCTCGAGGAGAGACTAGAAAGAGAACAGAGCCGTAGCGTGGTAAAACGCCGCCTGGAGCGAAAATGGTGGACTACAAGTTTTTAATAATAATTCATAATAGTAAAAAGAACTTATAATGGGGCAGCTTAACATGAAAACGTTTACACATCGGATAAAAGAACCAAATTTTAACCAGGTACTTGATAGGTACTTAGCTTGAAATTTTTGATAGGAACCAACTCCTCTCCGTCAGTCATCTTAGATTTTATAGCGGCCATGTTGAAATACAAGTATTAGGGTGGTCACAAGAAATCGAATTTTTGAATTTTTCCGGCGCGGACCCCTTAATAGTTGTCAATTGGCTGAAAAATAAGACTGTCAAAGTTTCAGCGCAATTGGATAAAGGTAACCAGTGTCTCAACGAGGTTAAAGTTTTGCAAAATATTGCAGTTTTTCTTCATAAAATGAAAACCACTCATCCTAGAAACCTAATTCGTGTCTCATTCTATAGGTAATTTTGTTGACTTGAACTTTTACTTAGACCACTTTTTTGTTATCTCTCAGATTTGTAGATATTCAGCATTTTCCAGACAGGTCATGATAGTTGGGCCGCTTAACATGAAACGGATCATGTCTTGTCTGGAAAATGCTGAATATCAACAAATTTAAGAGATTAAAAAAAAAAGTAGTCCAAGCAAAAGTCCAAGTCAACAAAATTTTCTAGAGAATGAAACACGAATCAAGTTTCTAGGATGAGTGGAATTCATTTCATGAAGGAAATACTGAAATTTTTTACAAAAAATTGCAGTTTTTCAAAACTTCGAGGCACGGGTTACCTTTATCCAATTACGCTGAAACCTTGCCAATCTCATTCTTCAGCCAATTGACAACTATTAAGGGGTCCGCACCAGAAAAAATTGAAATTTCGATTTCTTGTGACCACCCCAATACTTATACTTCAACATGGCCACTATAAAATCTAAGATGACCGACGGAGGAGTTGGTTCCTATTAAAAATTGCTGGTAAAAATTTGGTGCTTTTATCCGTTGTCGGTATTAACTCGAAATTCAACGTTAAGCGGCCCCACTATTATTTAAATTGTGAAAAAACAAGTTCTTTTAAATATGAATTTTAAAATGAAACAAAACCGAGGGTACAATTCGGATTACTCATGCTACAGCCCTGAAAGCAAGTTCAATCAAAATTTAAATAAAATTTTTTAATTTTGGTTTACAAATTAGACAAATTCAATTAGTCAAATTTAATATAAAATTCTGATGATTAAATTTTAATTTATTGAAAAAAAGAAAGACAAGTTGTCTCATGGAATTGCGAATAAAGTATATCATTTTTTTGTTGTAATTATTTTGTTTGTTTGTTTGTTTTGTTAAAAAGGCTTTTTTAAAGCTAAGAGAAATACTAAGTGAGTTTATTATTTTTAACTTTTTTTTATATACAAATCGATTTTGTTAAAAAATAATTAATTGTAAAAATTGAAAAATTTAGCATTTATTACTTTTTTTTAATGAATTATGCAATAATGTTTAATGAAAAAATTGATAAATGAAATGGAAGTAATAGGAAAAAAAATATGCTTGATCAGAGAGAAAAAGAGACGCGTTTATTAATAATTTTTCAGACACAAGCAAACTGATCAATAATTATGTAATGAATATAAATTTTTTTTTTAGAAATGATCATGAACCCGTCATGTTGAATTAAATATGAAAAATATAATTTGAAATGGTAAATTCGCAACAAAGAATGTTTAGTCAGATGACGGAATCAATTAAAATATAAAATAGAACGGGGATATATATATATATATATATATATATATATATTAAACACAAATAAATATTCTAGTAATATTTAATGAATGGGGGGATGACAATAATTGATTCCGGCATGTGAAATGCATCAATGAGTAAATAGATTAATGAATAAATTATAAAAATGATTCTAAAATGGAATTTTTACAAAGCAAAATAAAAAAAGATGATGATTATGAGAGGAAATGAAAATAATGTTGGAAATAAATTAATGAAAGAGCGGCCTTAACCGGATGAATAAGAGGTAAGGGGCTGGGAGGGCTACTAAAATGTATAGAAACTGACATTCAACGCTACAGGGAAGAAGAATCAACAGCTAATCCAGGCCTCAGCTTAGAGTAGACATTCTAAAGCGGACAAGAGCTAAAAACAAAAAGGGTTCTCAAAAGAAAAAGCTCTAAAGGGGTCTAAGGAACCGAGGCAAAGGGCTGCGACTCACCTGTTTAAGAAGGAGCTCGCTGTTGGCACTCAGGCAAGTGACCAGGTATTTGGTGAGACTGAGGAACGAACCCAGCACCTCTGTGGTCAGATGGTCTCGAGAGGAGCGCTGCAGCATGAAGCTGATCACGAGGAAGCCACGATTTTGAATCATATGCTGCTGCACTGTTTGAGATGATTCCACCAATTCACAAATAAATCCCAAAAGTTTTGAACTGAAAACAGAGTTAAGGAGATGTTAAAGTCTTTTTAGGTTTCCTTTCAAAAGTAAAACAGAACAATGTTCATCTGTCTGTCTGCTTGCTTATCTGTCAGAGTAATGTAGCTCGGAAATTAAATAAGATACAAACGTGAAATTAAAAATTTATATGTGTTCATTTTAGTTGAAATAAATCTTAATAGAATAATTTTTAGGTGTCGGTTCAAGGTGAAACATTTTAATAATAAAAAGTGAGTAAAATTTCAAGGTAGGCTTCACAGAAAATAAAACAAATATATGTTTAGAGTTTTTAGGTATCTCGATATATTATATATTTCGGGTTTTGAGCCCATAATCAGGAGTTAACATAGAAATCTTATGAGGGGCTCAAAATCAGAATAAGTCGGCTATGTTTATTTTTCACAATACAAGTCATATGTAGTGGAGACCGGAGCTGGTTGTCACACGGGTACGGTGTCTTAATTATCAGTTCTCGATCGCTGCTGCTTTTTAGATGTCTAAACTCAAACCACAATATGATCACAATATTCTGAGTAGGGTGTATACTGTATAGGCACTTTCTAGTTCCTGGCAACAGTTCTTGATTTTATTGGTGTTTTTGCAACTGTACATTTTTTTAGAGATATAATTAATTCTCATTATTCCCTCTGTATTCAATGAAGTCTATATTTCAACTATTTTCTATTATTTTATAACAGTTACACAGTGTTATTCTGCATCAACATTGAGGTTAGCTTCCAAGTCTGTTTTTCCAGCTCGGTTTTGTCTGAAATGTCTGTTCGGGGTTGATTGTCTCGAAAATTTCGAGGATGGTTGTCACATGTAAACCTAAGGAAAAATGGATCCAGTGTATAAATTGTAAGAAGTGGGCCCATGAATTATGTAACTTTTATCCATATCAAAATTTTGAGAGAGAGCTCGAAAGTGACTAGGCTGATATAGGATTTTTTTTTAAATATTTACCGAGGGGTGAACCGCGACTGGGATTATGTGTACACCATCTATAGAATTATTTGGAATTACTTTGGAATTCATTAGATAATCTGTCATCTATTGTTTTCTACTTAGAAATGAAAGTGGAAGTGGAAGTAGGTGTACACAATTTTAGGTGGCGGTTCATCCCTCAATATTTACTTAGATTACTATTTTGATGTCTAAATTGGTCTTGAATATTTATTAGTGCTTATCAATATCATTGTTTAATTTTTCTATTCCGAATACAATTTTTTGAATTATTTTTTTTATTTTTTTCCCCATCTAAATAACCCGTGACAGCCAACCCAGGGTCGGGGCAGGTTGTCACAAAAGTTTACTCCGGCAGAGCTTGTTTTTCTGCAAAGCCAAATGCTACTATGGCCTCAAATTTGTGAGGAAAATATAGCAAAGGAAACATATTATGAGATACACTAATGATAGAAAGGGAAACTATAAACACTGCCTCATCAAAAATTAAAAACCATAAAATGTGACAACCAGTCCCGGTCTCCCCTACTTTGATGAGCAATAAAGAAATTGATGATATAATATTTCATCGATTTTATTTCAATTCAAATTGGTATCGTTCTTTTGGAATAGCTTTTATAATAATACTAATTATTTTTCCATTTTTGTGTCTTGTATTTATTTCACCAAATTGATATTGTTTGTTTACCAAAGAGTGGGGTCTCGTTTAGCCTCGCTGGCGGAAGCCGAATCGTACGGCATGTCAAGCTGCGAGAAGAGAGGAAACAGCACCTGGATGCCACCGATCGAATTGAGCGTCGAGTGGATCGAGTGGGTGATCACAGCCTTCACGTCCTGTCAAAAGATCAAATCAAAAATATATTGCAAAATGTGATAGCAAAAAAAGTTCAAGGTTTTTATTTTGAGAAATCTTTATTTATTTCATCGATTCTATAAACAAATTTCAAAAAGCACAAAAAATACAAACCCCATTTGTATGTGCTTTTGGGATTAATTTATAATTTAATCCTAGTATAACTGTATAAAAATATCTAAGATTCTTCCAAAACTTAAGTCGCTTATAGAATTTATTTTTATAAATTAAAGGGTTTATTCAGTCACATAAAATAAATAAATAGAGTAATTTTAGACAATTAACATTATTAGATAGATTTACTAAACAAATTGTTTATAAATTATTTTATCTATTGAAAATTGTTTAAGTGTCCATTTGTTATGGAATTGAGAATGAGTTATATATACAATTTGACAAATTCCAAATCTTACTTAAACGAAATTGTACGATATGTATGAATGTGAAATTTTGAGGTTTTTTATTTTATATAATTGTATATATAAAAAAATGTTTCAATTTTTAGTACTACTGAAGATGCTCTATCAGGGGTGACCGAAACTTTAGTAAATCTATCTAATAAATAATGTTATTGTCTAAAATTATTATATTATATTTTATGTGACTGAGCAAACACTTTAATTAATATATAAAAAAATATATATCTATTGATTATTCGATAGGAGAATATTCACAGAGAAAATAGCATATTTCGAGTAGTTTTTAATATATCGAGGTTTGATTTTCAAAGTTTTTTTTAATGATGTGAAAAGAAGTTACACCAAGAAGGTGCAACCCCTATCGGCCTCGATTGGCTCCTGCCTCGTGAAAAGAAGAATTGGAAAGGTTGTTAATTTTGATGATAATAGATGGGGAAATATTTAGATTAATTAAATATAAAATTTTAAATTGCCAATAGTAGTAAAAGATTTATCAAAGCGCACAGGATGCGCAGGCCAAGTTCTAGCATTACTGCTGTAGGCTATCTACACGAACCATTTTGAGCCACTTTCGATAAAGAAAATACAAGATATTGTCAACTTTAAGAAGAAATTCTAAGTAAGGATGATTTTTATTATCGAGAATTGAAGCCGAGTTGTAAAATGCTTTACCTATCCTATTGCTATAATCAAGCTACTACTTGTATATAGCAATCTTAGTTATTTCCGATCTTATATATTGAAAGTTCTTTGAAATGGATTAGTCAAAAGATTCCCGAATCATCTTTAATTATTCCTTTTTTTGTATTATTAATAATTTTTTCTATTATTAATAAAACTCGTCTGAACTTGTCTTTGACATGCTTGAATTGTATTACTGAGTATTTTGTAGAGATATAGAAAATTATAATTTCATCAAAGAAACTAGAAAAAACATTCATTTTATACCCTTGAAAAAAATAAAGAAAGTGATAAATGTCCCCTCTTATCATCAGATTTCCAATTTTTTACATACAAGATATATCTACCAGGCAGGGAGGGACTTCAAACCTACTATCGGCACTATTTTCTGAAAAATCATTCATTTTAATTGCCCCTTGAAACTATGCAACAATTTTATTTCATTTTCAGAACCAATATACTTTTCAAAACAAAAAATGTTTTTTATAGAAATATTTTAAATAACGAATAATAATTTGAAAATTAAAAGATACTCCTGAAATTTTGAAGTCGATATTTATGAATCTAAATGTTTGAAATTTTAGGGAGGGATGCGCTGCATTCACAGCATCCATGGACCGCACTTCACTGATATGATATATATATATTTGATGTATATGAGTATGTTTATTTGCATCAAGCAGAGGACAACCTCTTTGTTTCTCTTTATGATTCAACAACTCTGCTACTTTCGGCAAAACAAAATCTTTTCAATTAGATTTAAGATAAATAAAATTCAAGTTTAAGTCAGGCACCTGCGACCGTATTATACGTAGTTAGCCTGCCTCTGCTTTTTCTCTCAAAGAGTAGCCGTTGCGATCTTAGCTAAGATCGATGAATGCAATTTCCAATATCCCCTTTAGGCATTCCCAATCAATTACTTAGTCATGACAATTTGTAGTTTAAGAATTATATCTGGCTTTGTGATTTAACACGAATACTTTTGAAGCATCGGACCTCCCCTAAACCCAATCAATTACAATGAGATATAAGCAAGACGATTAGGAAGCGTGATAAAATATGCCAATAGCACACAGTGTCTGTAGACAATCACCCGAACAATCTGTGCCATATGTTGATTGATTTGGGCGAACTTTCGGGAAACGATGCTTCGAATATGCCATGTTATTAAACAAGTTATAAACCTAATCGAAGTTAATGAGAATATAATTTCTAAGAAAAGCAATATAGCTAATTTCTAACTTCGTCATCTCAAAAATTGTGCAAGTCTCTCTCTTTTCCATTTGATTAAAAGATCCAAGAAACGATTGTAAAATCTCGAGAAATCCTACACTCCTCAAAAAAGAATGCAGCTATTAAATTTATTACCACACAAAGAATTGCACTATAAAAAAAAAACAAAGTGAAAATGTATTTTTCTCCCAATTTATAAAACAATACTAACTCGGAGAGGGAAATTCCTAAGTAGAATCTAATTTAATTTTAAGCTCATTTGAACCGAGTTCATTATGACTGATTCAGCATTTGCAAGAGACTCGGTTTGAAATTCAATCTAGTTTCTTCCATTTGCCACATCACCAACTCCCTAATGGCGTCTTAACTAGAAGGTAGATTTGTTTCAAAGTTTTTGAATAAATGAATATAAACAAATACGAAAAATATTTTTTTATGAACATGATAAAAGTTTCAGCTAGTTATAAAGTATACCTATACATATTTTTCAATTTTAATTACCATTCAAAATAACCAACACTCAAAACAAATTTTAAATTAACAGAATATTCATATAAATAATCAAAATAGCTGAACTATATTAAAACATGATTATAAGGGTTCAAGTTGGGGAGTCGGGTTGTCCGTGCTGGCTCCGCTTCAGCATCGTTGTTCAAACGGGAGGTCAGGGTTCGAGCCTGGCTAGCATATAAAATTTCGAACGGCTAAAATTCGGCCCCCTCACTAAACCTACTAACACTTTACTGATGTGCTGTCTAAATGGGCTTTGTTCCCGGTGACAATAAATAAATAAATAAAAAAAAGGGTTCAAGTTACCAATAGAAATAAATTTAAAATTTTCTAATAGATCCACCAGAGGGTGTCATCTACTAGACAAGAGATGGAATGGATTATATTTCATTATATGCCAAAATTATTACCCCATCGAAAATCGAATCCAAAATTAGCAATCCGGGCCAACTGTCTATCCTGTGGAGTGAACGCACTAAATATTTCACTCAAAGATTTAAATCTTAATTTGTAAAATTTTGCGGTCTAGGGATTTTAAATTTAAACACATAGTCATGAGATATAGTAGTTTAAATAAATCAGGATGAGTATTTCGAATTTTCAATTTATTCAAAATTTATAGGGCAATGGAATGACTTTTCCAAATTGAATATAAAAGTTCAAGTTGGCGACAGAAATAGATTTTCAATTTTTTAGAAAATCCCGAGAGGGTGTCATCTAATTAGATCCAGAATGGAATGGAATATTTTTAATTATATATCAACAAACCTTCTGACTTTCTTAAAAAATTTAAAATCTATTTCTATTAGCAGCTTGAACTTTTATATTCGATTTAGAAAAGCCATTCGAATTTTAGAAAAAAAAACTTCAAAAACATTGTACTACCAAAAAACATCTACTACTGAAGTATATTACTCTATCGCTCCTAAAAATACAAAAGTCTCTAAGGCGTTGTTAAAAAATTACTTAATATTACGACAAATGGAAAAAAGATTACAAGGCTGGAGGGGGGGGGGGGAGGGGGGGGGCTTTGCCTTTTTTTAAGTCGCAAAACCACTCATTTAATTGTTTGAGTAGCCAGATTCCTATGAATACAAATTCTCAATATCCAATTGGTGATTGATCCCATGAGAAATATTAGACAAAATATTTATAATCATAAAGACTGATGATGAGTGCCAAGTCTACGAAACTATAGTCTCAAACAAATAAATTATATATATAAAATTGGATGTTGATGAAAGCAGTCCACGGTGGTTGTAAAAAATAAGACTATAGAGGTTTTATTATTTTACATTTATTTGTTAAACCGACGTTTCGGAGATTCATTCTCTCCTTCTTCAGGGTCTATATAATTGAGGGGAAGACGAACATTAATTAGTATTGGGATTTTCACAAATCACTCATAATATAAAAACAATATACACAAAACAAAAATAATAATCATAAATCTACTTACAACAAAAAGTCAATGAAAGTAGTTCAAAAAATAGTTACTTTCTGTCTCCCTTGACAATGCCAAAAAAACATTATAAACATTCTTTTTCATCTCGAATAGAAAACAAAGTAAAAAGCAATTGATGATCCATATGTTAATGAGATATATATAAATGAATGAAAGTATAACATGTCCCCACCAATCATTGGATGCGCAGAATATCGTTGCGCATATCGGTATAGTTGTTGGTTTTTTTTTTAAATTTATATTACAATTATTTACAAATTTATAAATATGGTCATTATCAGTCCCAAAATTTTTACAAAATATATACAAAGTTCTTTTTTTTTTTTTTTTTCCTTTTAAAAACATAGTTCGGAACGTCATTAATATATTTACATATTATTAATATTTTTTTTTTTTTAATTAAATTCGTCACAGGAGTTTTAAATTATTAATCAAGCCATCCCAGATCTAAATAATTAATAATTAAAATATATGATTATTAATATGTAAATATGTAGTTAATGACGTTCAGAACTATGTTTTTTAAAAGGAAAAAAAAAAAAAAAGAACTTTGTATATATTTTGTAAAAATTTTGGGACTGATAATGACCATATTTATAAATTTGTAAATAATTGTAATATAAATTTAAAAAAAAACCCAACAACTATACCGATATGCGCAACGATATTCTGCGCATCCAATGATTGGTGGGGACATGTTATACATTCATTCATTTATATATATCTCATTAACATATGGATCATCAATTGCTTTTTACTTTGTTTTCTATTCGAGATGAAAAAGAATTTTTATAATGTTTTTTTGGCATTGTCAAGGGAGACAGAAAGTAACTATTTTTTGAACTACTTTCATTGACTTTTTGTTGTAAGTAGATTTATGATTATTATTTTTGTTTTGTGTATATTGTTTTTATATTATGAGTGATTTGTGAAAATCCCAATACTAATTAATGTTCGTCTTCCCCTCAATTATATAGACCCTGAAGAAGGAGAGAATAAATCTCCGAAACGTCGGTTTAACAAATAAATGTAAAATAATAAAACCTCTATAGTCTTATTTTTTACAACCACCGTGGACTGCTTTCATCAACATCCAATTGCATATTTATACCAGTCCGTCTCCTAAAGAAAATCTCTATCAATATATATATAAATATTTATATTTGATATATATATATTATGTGTATGTTTATTTGCATCAAGCAGAGGATAACCTCTTTCTGAAAACAATTCAAGTTATGCGCTCGCCCAACCCACCCCTGACGCCGCTACTACTAATTAGAAAAATAGGAAATGAGCTCATGGGAGGTGGCGGTCAATTTTTAAACATTATGAAAAATATTCATTTAACAAGGACGCCTGTAGGGTAGGCTAGTACGATCCAGTGACGTCATTCGGTTGCATAGATACAGGCGGACAGCTTTAAATATTTCATACCAAGCGAATACTTTCGATTATTTATACTTTAAGAATTTGATACGAACTATTAATTTGGTCAATGTATTAACGCTAGGGTATAATTATAAACTAATAACGTTTTTGGTTGAAGATTTAGTAGAAGCTATGTTGGCCATTAGGCATCCGACAATAAGGACCAATCGAGTTGAACTGTAGACGAATGAAAGTGATATTTCATAATTAATATATAAATAAATTATAAATAAATAAAATTTATAATTCCATCAGAAGACACACTCTTTTATTGTCTGCTTCAAAAATTTTTTTTAAATAAATAAATTTAATTAATTTAAATATAACAAGACAACTAGTATTATATTATATAATTTTACGTTACATACTCGTATCCATATTAAATTTCATAAAAGAAATCGCAGGGAATTGGATAAATTAAAAGATAGAGCTTTTATTAAGTGAGCCAGAAGTTTCGTCAAATTATTTTGACCCCATCAGTGGCCCATTTTATTACTCGTTGTCAAAAACAATTTTTTCTTTAAGACAAAACATCATATTATATTCATTGATCTTTCTTTATCACATTCGTAGCTCAAAATTATCTTGGAAATGACTTTTATTTAAATAACGAAAATTTGTCGTCGTTTTATATAAAAATAACACATGTAGAGTAGAAAGTAGGTATATATCAATGTTTTTGACAAAGAGTGATAAAATGAGCCACTGAAGAAGTCAAAATAAATGGACGAAACGTCTGGCTCACTTAATAAAAGCTCTGGGTTTTAATTTATCCAATACCCTGCGATTCCTATTATATAATTTTACTTTTTAGGGAAAAGTTTAAACAAAAATAACATATTTTTTATAAATCGTTTCTGTTTTTAATGATTTTCTTTAATTTAATTGGTTGACAACATTTACTATAGTTCACTCCATCCTGTCGAGTTAACACTACAGTTGACCCGCTTTCAATCCGCAAATCCAATTAAAAAGGAGGAACAAAGTGGATTTAGACTAAATGAAATTGAACGAATTTACTAGGTTAGACGTCCAGGTGTAAATTAGAAATTACAATTGTCTCATCAAAAATACCTTATCTCGGCAGTTTAAGAGGAAAATTTTCAACTTAAAATGACAAAATTATCGAAGACTCATACTCCCACTTCAAATTTAGTTAATTGTTTAATTTTCAAGACCAAATTTACTTTCAACTGTTGACCAACTTGATAATAAATTTCACTTTTATAATATTTTTTTCTAAAAAATTGTAATAAAAAATAAAGAGAAAAATTCAATTTAATTATAAAAATAATTATGCTATTTTTTTATCTTGATTATTCAAATAAACCTCTAGACGACGCAAACTTAATTTTGAATGAAGAAATTATAATTAAATTATAAAAAAGAAGAAAAAAAAACAATTTAAATCCGCAATGTGAAAAGAAAAAAAATGAACTCGTTTCCGGATTCTTTGATAAGCTTTAGTGTTATTAAAACTTAAAATAAATAAATAAAGTTAAATTGAACAGAAACAAGATGAATTCCAATTAAATATCCTAAACGATTTCGCTCATTAAATCAGCCACCGTTAAAACCAGTAATCAATGGTAAATTTACCCGCCACCAATAATTAGAAGGAGAAGTACTCTTAAGAATTGGATGAGAATTAAGACGCCGCGCCGTAAGCTCCAGGCAAAGTTATTCAACGAGGTGAACTTGTTCCCAAGTTTAAATAACTTGTCTCTCAATATTGGGTTGGTTACAAACTTTGAATTACAATCTAGGCCAAGTTACATACAATAAACATTATAATATTCCCTTCTTGAAAGTGAGAGAGAGAAAGGAATACAGTGAGTAAAATTAAAAAGTTTTTTTGCCGAGAATAGCCCATTCTTATTATTGTAAATATACAGGCTTATTGCTATTTTATATTAAATTCATTGAAAGTGGTTATACAATAGCTAATTTCCAATCAATTTGACCCTAGAGTCATAGGTATGAACCAGGGATCATAATCATTAGTTTTGGAATTATCACAGTTATAATTTTTTTTACTTTACCATCTACAGGGTGATTCATGGTTGATGGCACGTTAGACGTTTATGAAAAACGGAACGCAGGATTTTTCTGAAAATTTAGCACCTTACATTTTCTTACCTGTTCTACCAATCTAAAATATTTTCAGCATTGCGATGTTTCGGTTTTCATCGAAAAGTTGTAGCAACTTTATTTTTTTTTAAATAGAACACCCCGTATATTAACACGTTTTTAGAACCGCCCTTTTATTAAAATACTTTTTTGTTAATATCATCCTATAGCTATCTCTATAGGTTTTCGAGATAAAAAATAATTTGTATTAAATACGGTCCAAAACATGGCCCTAATTAAACTTAAATAAATTTGTGCTCTGAATTCACGAAAAGTTGATATTGTGGTGGTAGTTTAGACAGACCCGAAGTATTTAATTTACGCCGAGAAATCGACTCCATATTATACAGGGCGTGCTAATATTACTATTATTTCCGTAATTCATAAAAGAGGTCAAAAGTTCTTTTTTTCAAATGGGACCCTCCGTATATTACTCAATAAATTGAAAGACGAAGAGAAATGCTTTTAGACGATATATCATGTGCCTATACCTAAAACATCAAGTTTTCTTAATAAAGCCGCTTTTTCGTGTAAAATTACTTTTTAATGAATTTAATTTTAACTAACCATGGAAATCTCAAGCTTATGACAGTTTGTTGACTATTTATGAGAAACTTATAAAGAGTTTATTGACGGTGTTCAAAAATATCCCATTTGAAAAAAAGAACTTTTGACCACTTTTATGAATAACGGAAATAATAGTAATCTTAGCACGTCCAGTGTAATATGGAGTCGATTTCTCAACGTAAATTAAATACTTCGGGTCTGTCTAAACTACCACCACAATATCAACTTTTCATGAATTCAGAGCACAAATTTATTTAAGGGGCATATTTTGGACAATATTTAAGACAAATTATATTTTATCTCGAAACCCGATAGAAAGAGGTATAGGATAATATTAACAAAAAAGTATTTTAATAAAAGGGCGGTTCTAAAAACGTGTTAATATATGGGGTGTTCCATTTAAAAAAATAAAGTTGCTACGACTTTTCGATGGGAGCCGAAACGTCGCAATGCTGAAAATATTTTAGATCGATAGAACAGGTAAGAAAATATAAGGTGCTAAATTTTCAGAAAAATCCTCCGTTCCGTTTTCCATAAACGTCTAACGTGCCATCGACCGTGAATTACCCTGTAGAGTAAAATAAAATTCTTGAAAAGAAACAATATTCAATTTTTCTTTCAGATCGGTATCTAATTGTTGTTCTAAAACATTCAATCAGAAAGTTTCCAAGTAGAATATTTATTTATAATGAAAATGGAGTCGAAAATAGACCAAAATGATGATTTTTTTTTCAGAAATCTTGAAATCAAGTTTCAGATTCAATATTTAACATTATTATTTTTTGAAAATTTCAGAGTTGATTTTCAGATTTCTTATTTTAGAGAAAAAAAAATTATCAGGCCAAATTGTTGCGTGTTTTCCAGTATCTACATATAAATCTCAATATTATAATGAATTTTATGACTTTATATTGGGCCACGGGTAGGTTGGCCCTGGTATAAATCGAATGTGATTAAAGAAGGATTTGAGGAATGATAATTTATTTTTTAAAAGGGTCACGAATATAATAATCCCTGGCTATCCATTATCTATTGACACGTAAGAACGTGCAAAGATCTAAAAGACAAGTCCTGTCAAGTTTTAGTCCAGTAGAGAAATTATCGATAAATTGTGATTGTTCTAGAAAATCCCAATCTCAACCAAAACATTCTGTGAAAAAACGGGCCAAGTTCGAAAAAGTAGTGAAATCTAGTGTGTACTCTCTAAAACTGAATCAGTGGATATCCACTGAATAACAGTGACTATTCACTTATCCAAACAGTCACAATCATACCACTGCTAATCAGTGGATAGTAACTGAATGTATTAGTGGATTTTTAAAATTCACTAATTCATTAGTGGCTAATCCGTCAGACACCTCTGATTGAATAAGTGAAAATTAAAAATCACTGGTGAATCTGTTGAAATTAATACAAATGATTGAATTTTCAGTGACGTATATGATCGCTGGAGAAATCAGCTGAAATTTCACTGATTCATTTTAAGAGAGTAGCCAAGTCAAATTCGCCAAGAATAATGAAGTTGAGAGATCTACGATTTTCTCAACTTAATTATTCTTGGCGAATTTAACTTGGCTACACACTAGATTTCACTACATTTTCGAACTTGGCCTGTTTTTCCACAGAATGTTTTGGTTGAGGTTTCTCTTCTTTTTGTAAGCTATGAGGAAGCCTGTTGGTCCAAAGGACTAGAATTTTGATTTTTGACCCCCTTTCTATTTTGGGTGGATAGTTTTTGTATTTATAGCCTTTTGGGGGTCCACAGAATATGTATACAAAATTTGGTTGAGTTTGGTCCAACGGGATGGAATTTTCATTTTTGACCCCCCCCCCCCCCCCATTTTGAGTGGATAGTTTTTGAATTTCTAGCCTTCACGGGGCCCACAGAATAAGTATACAAAATTTGGTTGAGTTTGGTCTAACGGGCTAGAATTTTCATTTTTGACACTCCCCCCCCCCCCCCCATTTTTAAGGTGTTGAAAGATAGAAAGTTTGGATTTTTTGAATTTTTCCTATGTTTGTGTCCCAAACTCTACTAGCAGGCGAAATTTCATGATGCTGGAATGATTGGAAGTACCCTATAGATTTTGATGACCTGTCAGTGAGTGAGTGCCAAAATTAGCTATTTTCTCAGGTCCATATCTCAGAATCTATTTAAGCTATATCATTGAAATTTGGTACTCTCTTCAATATGGATTACATAATTAAATGTGTATAATTTCAGCTCTGTATCTCAAATGTAATTCGAGCTGCAGGGGGTCTAAATTGGCTCGAAATGGTTCGTGTAAATAGCGTCAGCATGTAAGGCCAAGCTAATGCTCGAACTTGGCCTGTGCGCTATGATTCCTTTTCTCCTTGTACTAAAATGATATAGACTTGGTTAGTGTCGTAGCACATAAATAAATATTTTTGAAAATGAAAATATGAGAAGAAGAAGAATTTTTTTTTATTCGAAACTTTATTAATTAATATCATGTTTCACCTAAAACCGAAACTCTATTATTATTATTTTTTTTTATAATATAATTGAGCTTATAATTTTGATTTTAGTGAATTTTATTATTGAAAAAAGCTTGACGTATTATATAAATTTACATTTATTTATTTATTACAGCTTTTGGCCTTTAAATGTACATTAATATTTCGAAAAAGGGATTAAATATATCTCTACATATAAATCTCAATGTTTTAAGGAAGTTTATGATTTTATGTTGGGCCACACTCATTGCAGGGCTGGACCGCATGCGGCTCGCGGGCCACGGGTTGGACAGCTCTGGTCTAGAAGATGTTTTAGGACACTAGGAGACCTTCTAGACATTTTAAAGACATCTTAAAGACAATAAGTGCTGAATAAGACATCTAGAGCGAGTGTGCTATCTGGGAATATGAAGATATATTTAACAATGCTATTTGCAACAAGCACATTTATTTTTATGGATTGATTGAGACGTAAGGAATCAGAAAGAGTAGAGACCATTAGTGATGTTGTTTTCTTGTTTTGTCGGCTGGTTTGTTTTTCCTCGGCAATTGTTTAATTGCCAACGAGGCGTTATTGAACCTGTTCCTCCAGAGGGTCTTTGAAAGGGCCCCACCTCGCGGTCTTTGCTCAGCCTCTGTCTGTCAAGATGCAATTAATGGATTTAAACTCTTTTCAAGTTTCCACCACCTCTAACCATTCTTTTTATAAAGTAAAGCGAGTCCTTGAGAACAGCATCTCATTCAGCGGAAGGAAATGATCAAAAGAATCAATACGATTCAATTTCAGATCACACCTTATAGAGTAAGAGATATGATAATACCAATTCGTTCCCCATTTCAGGGAAAGTTTGTTCATTTACTCTCTCTCTGTCCTATTCTAAAGTCTATGATTCCAGTGCCCCCTTCTCCTCGGTAGATATAATAAAATAATTTATAATCATAAAGGGAAATATATACCGGGTGAGTTTTTTATCTTGAGACAGTCTTATATCTCAAAAACAGTGCATTATGATATGAAAAAAAGTTTCAAATATTAGTTTATTTATATCAAGGGGGAAACTAAACTGCGCTATTGTTTGTCGAACTAGAACAAGCTTTTAAGGATATTTCGAGGTCAACTTCTGTTTTTTAAATGGAAACCTATATATTTCTTCACGGATCCTTATGTGTGTGTGTGTGTATGTTTATTTACATCAAGCAGAGGACAACCTCTTTGTTTCTCTTTATGAATTAACAACTCAGCTACTCTCGGCAAAATAAAAACTTTTAAATTAATTTATAATCACCCCCGTCCCCTCGTAGTAAAATAATTTTTGATACTCCCGCCTAGGTGCGCCACTGGTATCGTCAAAGTTGAGAAAAGGCCAAAATGTTTTTCCAAAACATTTGAATCGGTTAAAATAATTTAAATCACCCCCTGTAATAAAATAATTTATAATCACTCCCCGCCCTTCGGTACGCCACTGGTATTTTCAAGATTGACAAACAGCTCAAAATATTTTTCTAATCATCCTGCCTTCCACTAATTAAATAATTTTTCATCTCTTTTAATCTCACAGTTAAATTTTGAAATACAAGTGAAATTTTCTGAAATAAATTTGGAAAAGGTGTAATTTTTTTTACTATCATTGAAAATAAATAATTATAGTAATTTTAGTTGGTTCATGTTCATTTTAATAATAAATACAAGATTAACGTGTTTTGGGACAATTTTTTTATTAATGTTAAATATCAATTTTCGTATGACGTTTCGTCCTTTTCAGAACTCAATTACTTAAAACATTAATCGTTGATGAAATAGTGAAACCATCAAGACAATAAATGGTGTATTCATAATATTCATCCTACAATAAGTTAACAACCAATTTTCAAAAAACAATAATGTTTTAAGTAATTGAGTACTGGAAAAGTCCTGAAAAAGGACGAAACATCGTGATCAAAAGTGATATTTAACATTAATAAAAAAATTGTCCAAAAATCTGTAATAATAATAATTTAAACCAAATTTTAATAAATTTTATTTGTCATGAACTATTTGTGGATTTTAAAACAATAATTTTTAATAATAATAATAATACATTTATTCAACCAATTGATTTACATGAAATAAAGTTTACATTGAATTTGAGGCTTCGACTTCGGAGATTACTTCCCCACTATCGACTGTCCTTGATCTTCTTGAGCTCGCGATAATCTTTTTAGCCCTTGTTTTTAATAAGATGAAAAAATTAATGAAATAAAAAACCTCTTTGCCATCTTGATGCTCTCAGGATCTCCAATTTGTTTTGATATCAATTAATATCAATATGAATCATAAATCAAACCGTAAAATAATATTTTTTTTTTTATAAATTTTTTAAACCAATTATTTTACATGAATCAATGTATACATTGTATTTCAGCTTCGACTCCGGAGATTACTTCTCCACCATCGACTGTCCTTGATCATCTTTTTAGTCCTTGTTTTTAATAAGAGGAAAAAACTAATTAAATAAAAAAAATCTTTTCCGATAATTATTCCAATTCCCTTATCAATCCATCCTTTCTATTTCGTAAAATAATAATTTGAATTTCCTAATTTTAATAAATTTAATTTGAAATGAATTATTAGTGGGTTTTAAAATTAAAAAAATTACGTCGGCGTCGGTCGTTGAGCAAGCCGATTATTATAAGTAGATGTAGATATAGGTAGATATTAATCTTAATTTGGAACGTAGTTGAGTTTTTGAATCATTTCATTTTGTTGTTTAAATCATATTTCTTAAATTAACTTATTTTTCGATTTCATGTGAAATTCAATTTACAGATCAGTTTCATATTACCCTGCACCCTTCTCAGAGATGAAGTAATAATTTCAAATAAATCTGTTTAAATATTTGAGCTTATTGACTTATGAGTGGCTTGCGAAATATTGGTGAAAAATTGAAAATATTTTTTTGCCGAGAGAGTAACTGTTGATTTTAGGTGTAAATCAATCATGGCAATTGGGAGGATAGACAGGAAAAAAATGAAGATTTTCAAACTAACGAAACAATTTATGCTATGATCCATGTATACTTGTACATATGTGCATCTATGTATATAGTTTATGCAGAAAGAGAGATTAGATTAGAGAGGCGTCTAGAAGCTGAAGATAACGGCACCCTTGTACCAAAACTCGAATGTGCAAAAAAAAACCTTGTCTTGAGTTAATGGTATTTGGATATTTTTTTTACAACAGTGGCAGCACATTAGATCTCACTACTTTTTTTGGCAAACGGTTATTATTAATCGAACTTGGCTTTTTTTTACGCATGTGTTTTTGTTGAGATTTATCTTTCTATAAATATTTAATAAATTAGTAAATAAGTAATTTATTAATTATTAATTATTGTCCGATACTTCGTAAAGTTCAATTTAATATCACCTCTGGTTATTATTATAAAGAGTATTTTATTCGTCTACTTTGCAAATAGTCATTCCTAGAATAAGAGGGAAATCTTTAATTCACTGGTACTGGACTAGACTTGTCTTAGTCATCTTTACTGCTCCTTGATTATTATAAAGAGTATTTTATTCGTCTATGTGCACTTTACAAATGGGCATTCCTAGAATAACAGAAGTTAAGATAAATCTTTAGTAATATTATATTGTATGTTTAGTGTACATACATAGTAAGAAGGAAATGAGAGAAAAATATATATGTATATCAGTGGCGTGCGGTCCATGGATGCTGTGGATGCGGCGCATCCCTAAAATTTCAAACATTTAAATTATTTTCATAAATATATAAGGTCGACTTCAAAATTCCATGAGGATCTTTAAATTTTTAAATTATTATCCGTTATTTCAAATATTTCTATAAAAAACATTTTTTGTTTTGGAAAGAATATTGGTTCTCTAAATGAAATAAAATTGTGACATAGTTTCAAGGGGCAATTAAAAGGAATGATTTTCCGAAAAGGGTGCCTATAGAAGGTTTGAAGTCCCTGCCTGGTATATTTTCCAGTGCAAGAGTGTCAAAGACAAGTCCAGACGAATTTTGGTAGAATAAAAATTGCTAATATACCAAAAAGAAATAAATAAAAGATGATTCGGGAATCTTTAGACTAATCCATTTCTAAGGACTCACAATATATGTATATGATCAGAAATATTCATATTTCCGATATTTATTAAGTTTTAAGCTGTGGTTGAAAACAAGATAAAAGTTAGATTGTCCAATGGTTGAACTGCTTTGAATCGTCAGGCATTTAAAAAAATTATAGCCTAGTCTTCTTTAAATGGTCAATAATTAAATTTCCAACCCTCTTTTATTCTTTTATTTTGAGATTTTTATTTTTAAAAAATGATCGAAAACACGTCAAATAAATGAATAGTTGTTTAAAAATTTTTATCGGATTCCTGTAAATTATAAAAAGAGGTAAAAAAAATGAGAACATGAACATTAATTTTACAGATGAGGCTTCATATTAATATTAAATTTAATGGAAAGTCATTAAAACTTTTTTTTATTAATCGAATAAAAATTTCAATTCAAATTATTAGATAAACTAAAAATGTACGCCAATATAATGATCGTTTGATTTGATTATGAATGAACTTTCCCGTAAAATGAAAATGGAAAAGTGAATTAAACGGTAACAAGAGAGATAATTAAAATTCAGAAGAATTTTTGTTTGTAGATTTTTTTTTTTTTTCCATTTTATAATATTGCATTACTCGTTTAATTTTTTTCTCAGTTGTTCCTTTTATCACATGGAGGGATAAAATACTGATGGCAAACAAAGATACTTCATGACCAAAGTAATCAATTTACTCAAATTTAAATACCTTTTTTTATATTCATATGGAGAAATCTCATTACTCAAAGGATTGATGATGAAGTTGGCAGCACATTAGATCTCACTACTTTTTCTTGGCAAACGGTTATTATTAATCGAACTTGTCCTTTTTTTACTGAAGTGTTTTTGCTGGGTTATATTTATGTTTATCATTTATTTATTTTTTTTATTTAAATTTATATTAAAAGAAAAAATGTATAGATTAATACTAATATCAATATAAAATATTGTACTTCAATTTCTGATGGCTAATTTTTTATCACCACTTATAAAGAATTTAATTAATTGAAGGAGACAATAAAAGAGTGTCTTCTGCTGGAATTATAAATTTTATTTATTTATAACGAGACTATAGTTTCGAGGGCTTTGCCCTCTTCATCAGCCTATTACAATGTATTATTTTAATTAATATCTATTTTTTAAACATCATGTTTATTGAATGAATAACAAATAAAATGAAATTTTATAATTATTTCTCAATAATTCTCTCTGTTTTAAACAAAATTCGAAATATTGTGTTGAAAAATTTTGTGCCATGCTAGATTTATTTCTAGGCTTGTTCTAGACTGTTAAAGTACATATTTCTGCCGTTTCCTTTTAGGTATAATTACTACTATTGCGAATGTTTTGATGCATTAAGACCATTTCCGTTTTTAAACTCACATTTAAGCAAAAGTGTGACTTTTAATCTTTTAACACCCCTTTGGAGCCAAACTATGGTAGATACAAATCGAACAAACGCATCCACCATCTCGTTTATCACTATGACTTCTAGAGACTGAAATCCCTTTAATACCTCCGCTCTAGGATATTCAATAATTCAAGACACTAACTATTGGTAGCTTTGAATCCAACCAAACATGCAATTTCTTTCTCTTCTTTTCATCACATGTGTGTGTCAATTCTGACTTATAGGTGTTACAGATTTTAGGCGTAACAATTTATTCCACTATTGTCATTAAAAAAAATAATACGTCCAATAAAAACATATTATTTAATTTTAGTTGATTAATTTCCATTAAATTTAATTAAATAAAAGATTAACATGTGTTGGACAAATCTTTTTTTAATAATGTTTAATTTTTAATTTTTGTGGACTTTATCAATTACCTACACAATTATTCAAAACATTAATCGTTGAAATAACAAAAACAATTGAGACACGAAACAATAAACCCACATTAACCATTTTACAACAAATCAGCAAAACAAATTTTGAAAATGATTTTGAGTTGTGTATTATCTGTCAAACACGACCTGACTATTAATGTATTTTGTGATTGTTTTTTTTTTTTGTAAATTTATTTCGCTGATTTGTTGTAAAATAGTCAATGGGGGTTTATTGTTTCGGGTCTCGATTGTTTTATTGTTATTTCAAAGATTAATCTTTTCAATAATTGTGTACTTGATAAAGTCCTGAAAGGGAAGGCACGCAGGAAAAGCTCGTTTATAATAGGCACCGTGAGTTAAACATAGAGGCAGCACTACTGCCGAAGGTAGCGCTCTCTTGTGTTTATTTATTCAAATAATTTGGGAGAATTGGGAGAAATATTATATTATAGAATATATCATATATAAAGATAGATATTGTAAACCCTAGGGGGGCGTGAGCGAGTCTTTTTATCTTGGAGACTCTTTGGGCCTCGGTTGTTTAACTAGTTTATTTTTTACTAAACAAAAAATCTAGTTAAATGTTAAATAAATCATCACAAAAAGCTTACATTTTCGTCCCCGTTTGATTCACGGTCCCTATATTCAATTTATTTATCTCTGTAAATATAACAAGCTAGAAATAATTGAAAAAATATAAATGTGACCTTCTCCGAGAAAAGGGACCTAGTGTGTGAAAATGAAGTTTTGAGAAAAACGCATTTAAAGTTTCATAACGCATTATCACTTTGAACACACCTTCAGTTGGGTGGGAGATGCGATTTGGTATGGTTAGTTATGATTGGGTGCCGACTTTGGTGACGTCATGCCTATGTGGTGACGTATTTTTTGTAAAAATAACTATAAGAAAGGAAAAGAATAAAGTGATGCTTCAGTCTTGTGCCAACTGTATAACGAGTGTTATCAATATCTCAAAAGTTGTTTCGTTTTGTACGTTTTTATGGGGTAAATAAATTTTTATCAGAAATCTAACTCATTTCATCTTATTCTACCCCCTTTTAGGTATCAGAATCCACTCTTAAGTCCAAACCCGTTTTTTGACACACTAGGTCCCTTTTCTCAGAGAAGGTCATAAATAGGTTTCTGCTTATAATTTAAAGCCTATTGGTTATGTTTTCAATTAGGTGGGCTGTCTAATTGTTTGCATAACCTCAGCTCGCAGGCGTTGCCGTCTTACCTGAAGCATAAGCGCGTGCGGTGAATGAACGAAGTAGGAGACGTTTCCTTTGGGTGCACTCTGCAGACACAGCTGGCTGTCGGTCGCCACAGGGTTGTACATGAACACAATGGCACTCGAGAGTTTGCCGTCGTACAGCACCTGTGCAAAAGATAACAGCCATGGCCTGGGCTCAAGAGGATCTCTTAAGTCAGCCTTCCTAGATAGAGGAAATACTCTAAAGTGGAATAGCTCTAGCTCATTTTACCCTTCCAATGTGGATCTTCAAGCTGGCTTGCTGGAAAAAAATCTGCCCGTGGTCTAAATAGAGTTCAAACAAAATATTATGTTGTGAGCAATAATTTATAATATTATCATTAATGGTTTATCTCTCGCATCCATGATAAATATTAATTAAAACAGGAATAGTAGAGAACAGAGTTTTTATTAAATGGGCCAGACGTTTCTTCTATTTATTTCGACTTTCTCAGTAGCCCATCTTACCACTCTTTGTCAAAAGACAATTCCACTAAGCGACGAAACATCCTTAATCTTTTTTATTATATCTACAATACATTCTTGGCCTCAATTACGCAACAATTTTGAACTTTTTTCCCCTTTTAACAATTAAAAAATCAAAAATTTATAAAAATTCTATGATGTTTGACATGGCATGGTTTTAGAAATTCAGTTTCAATTTGCCACTGAGGAAGTCGAAATAAATCGACGAAACGTCTGGCCCATTTAATAAAAAAAACTCTGTTTTTATTTATTGTCCGATTTCCCTACTATTCCTGTTTTAATGATCATTAATATTGCTCAGTTCCATATAATCAGTATTAGATATAACAAATCAGAGGAAAAAAGGAAACAATTATACACCGTGTTAGATCATAAGATCAATCACAACGTTTCGCTAATTTATTGTAGCTTCATCATGCTCTACACAAAAAATAAATACAATTGAATCACTCACAATCATTAAAATCAACCCAAACATTCATATATTTACATTGATCAAATTAGCCTCAAACACTTTGTCATTCAATTTTTTCTTTCCATTTACAATAAAAAACCTAATTTATCGATCGGAGAATTTACCACTGCTCGAAGCCCCTAAAAACTTAGTAAATTGGATAATGTATTGTATCTAACTTTCTGAGATTTGGCTCGTGATCCCGGCTTCTTTCCTTCTACTCTGTTCTTTTCATGATGGAGGGGCCAGCCCATACAGGCCTATAGGGGATGGACCTTCTGGTGTATCTCCTTCTCACATCAATATCATTAAAAAAAAACAATACATATATATATAGCAATCAGAATACATTTACTTATACATGTATATCTGTCTGGTTCCATTGCTACTCTAAACAAATGAAGCGCTCAAAGCTAAAGTGGATCAATTACAAAATTGTAAAAATTTTGTTTTTTGCGCATTAATACTTGTTAATGGTGTATATTTTCAGAAACATAGTGAACTAAGTCCCTGTTATTGCTATTTTATACCAAATGGCAGTCTTTGGAGCTGAAAAATTCTGATAAAATTTCCGCGCTAAACTGTATCAAGTCCAAAATTCCGATATCAAATCTTTTCATAACTACTACAATAAAAAAAAATCTGGAAAGAAAGTATTTTTACCCGGATTTAAATATTAGAAAAATGTTTGACTTATACGTTGAGAAATGCCAAAGTGAAGGAAAGCAAGCTGTGAAACAAAAGTTTTACTTCTCTACTAAGTTTAACTTGAATTTTAAAGTTCTTGCAAAACATAGATGTAGTCGATGTGACGAACTTCAAATGAAGATAGTAGCTGAAACAAATGATCCCGAACGGCGAGGTGAATTTGAATTGGAAAAGAAATTGCACTTGGACAAAGCAACAATAAAAACAACAATCAAAAAAATTATCCTCTATATCACCTTAGGATTCATCTAGAGCAGTGGTTCCCAACCTTTTGTGGATCATCGCCCCTTTCTGGAGGTTGACTAACACCTATCGCCCCTTTTCATTTTCATTGTATGCCTAATTTTAATTTGAAGTAAAGTGTAAATAATAATGTTTTGTGAGGAGCTGGAAAATTTTAATGGGGGGTGGGGTCAATCCACAAAGCAAAATATTTAGTGAGAATTTTTTTTTATTAAAACAAATACTTAGTCCAGTTTCATCTTGTTTCCTTGAAGCCTTATATTGACTTCATTCATATTTTCAAAAATATCTGTGAGATACCAAGTTTCAACTTACGATGATTCAAATTCTCACTTTAAACAGGATCAGACGTGTCGAGAAACTCAGTAACAGTGTCAAATAATTAATAATAATTTAACAACTCTCAAGGGAAGTGATTCCATTTCTTTGCACGTGAGTGTATTTTAATTTCCCCCCTTTGAATACTCATCGCCCCCCAATCCCCCCAACATATTTATCGCCCCCTGATAACCCAAATCGCCACCAGGTTGGGAACCACTGATCTAGAGTTAATAAACTTCAACCTTGATTATCTCGAAACTATCATTTATGGCCTGATCCACTTTAGCCCTGAGAGCCTCAAATATTGATGTTATATAAGTAAATGTATTCTGATTATATGTATTTAAATGGCAATAAAAAATTGAATCACAAAGTGTTTGAAAATAATTTGATCAAGGTAAATATATGAATGTCTGGGTTGATTTTAATAATTGAGAGTGATTCAATTGTATTTATTTTTTGTGTAGATCATGATGAAGCTACAATAAATTATCGAAACGTTGCAATCGTTCGTATGATTTAACACGGTGTTTAATTGTTTCCCTTCTTCCTCTGATTTGTTATATCTAATTGATAATTATTTTTAATTAAAATGTTCGAATCCTTGATCGTTAATCATTGATTATATCGTAGAATGACTCACCAAAACAAAATCTTTGTTTTTATTATTTAATGAGAAGACGAATGGGCTTTATTTGTACAAAAACATTTACCTTAGAATCATTATTTATTTCGTTTTTCATTTTAATTGTTTTTTTTCACCTCTTATCATGTTCTTAATTAGATTTTATTTTCCCTTTTAAAAACTAATCGAGAATTTAGATATCCGGAAAATACAACTTTCTCTTTAAAACTTTTTCAATTATTTAAGTTTTTTTTATCCTATATTGTAGTTGTTCACCGTATTTCGTTGTAAAATAAATCAATTACACTTTATTTTAAAATTTCTATTACATTTACTAAATATTTTTGGTCATCCCTTGCTTAACTACATTGTTATTAAAACTATAATTTTTTAAACAATTTAAAAAATTGTATATCAATTTATAAAAATTCCTGACTCTTAATTATTTTTACACTCTGCATTGTTAAATGAACACACATAGATAAAGTATCCTAAATAGTTAAATTTGTTCTAGCTAAATGGACAATAGAGTAGTCCTTATTTTGGGTATTTTCGTATTTTGATTGCTTGCCCAAATAAATAAATAATAATAATGGTTTGAAATAAATACAAGTAAATACCCCCCAAGTTCCAAGTCTCTATCTCAATTTTACCTGTGCCCCACAGCAGTGGCACAGCCAGAAAATTGTTGTTTTTTTTGGGGGGGGGCTCAATACACAAAGCAAAAAATTTTGTGGGAATTTTTTTTTAAAATAGTTACTTCAAGAAATTAAAAAAAGAACATAAGAAACGGTTTGTCGTTGCCGTTACTCAACCCATGAGCCCAGTCCTTGGGGGGGGGGGTCGCCCCCCTCTCGTAGCTACGCCCCTGCCCCACAGCAATGTAAGTTTCCCATCTGAATAACATGGGGGTTTTGGCATTGAACAATCAATTTTTTATTCCGTCCAACGTAATAATAGTTCACAAAATTTAAAACTTTCTAGACTTGATGCTTAAAATAGTAGCTAGTTCCATAATTATAAAGCTATTTCTCTAGTAGGGATATCCTTCAGAGTTTTTACAGATTTTTAGCTATTATAATTTTGGAGTCTATAATTTATTAACGCTAGTATCCTATCTAGCTGTAACTTCAAAATTATAAGAAATAAAAATCTGTAAAAAATTTAAAATATAGCTACTATAAGGATAAAGTTTACAGATTTTCAAATTTTTTAAACCATTTCTTTGGCCGGAATAAAAATTCATATTCCATTGCCAAAAACCCCATGTGGAGCACAGGTTTAAATTGAGATAGAGGATTGGAACTTGCGGGATATTTTCTTTTATTTATTTGGAACCACATGAGTCTCGGGCAGAATAAAAATTCGAAAAAATTAATTATTTAATTATTAATTTAATAATTAGAAATTATTAATTATTAATTTAATAAACAAATTATTAATTTAATAATATTTTGATAATTTCCGAGGAAAAAATTAAAAAAGTATTTTGTCCAGATTAGCTGAGTTATTCAATATAAAATCACATAATTTAAATATATAATTTTATTTTATTTTTTGTGATCAAATACCCAGGCGTTCTACTATATACCTACATACACTTTAATATGGAACAAGATTTGATTCTTAAATTATTTATAATTTAATAAAAAGATAGATAGTTTTATTCGACTTTCTAAAATGATATTATAAAATATGAAAATCCAACACTGTAAATTATATAGGTATCAGTAAATTTTTTATTTTCCCAGCTTTTAAAATGATTTAGTCAAGCTTTTTGCCAGCGATTCCTTTTTAAATTAATCTCAAGAAATTGTTCGTTCATTTGAAACGCAATAATGAATAAGGCATATTGAATGAATCCGTAATAATTTTATTCTCTAATTGGCTATTAAATAGATGGTACAAAGAAAAAAAGATGATCAAGTTGGGTCATCTAATTATAAAAACGTCTTTCCTGCTTGCTAGCAACATCCAATCAAAAACAGATGTTTATTACGAAATAAGCTTCATGAAAATATAAGATGCCAGCCGATTATTCCGCCTGAATTCTTTAATAATTTTTTTTTTTTAGTTTTCAGTTCAATTTAATTAGAGAAAGAACAAGACAAATATTTTTTTTAATAGCTTTAAAAAATTCTGAACCAAATTAAGTGAAACTTAAAACAGTTTGATAAGCTTTTAATAGAAACATTATAATGAAAATTATACGCATAAAACTTAATCAAAATGAGTAAAGGAAATTCATTAACACTGACGGACCCGAGAAAAATTCAGCAACCCATTTAAACTGGAATATTTTTTGTGCATTCAATGGTGAGAATTCTAAAGGCCCATGATTCAAAGACACAATATAGAGATTAAGAAAGAATGGTTTGATTATCAAGTATTCAATAGAAAAGAAAAGAAAAAAACACCTCTGAGCTACGTGGTTTAAAGAAAACTCATTTTTATTTTGGAGAAATTCAATAGATTGATAGAAAAAGAATATGGATTATTATTATTAATTTATTATTCAATTCATTTATATAATGTTTCCAATTTTACCTTTTTTTATTGATAAGAATAATTGAGCAATTTTAATTAAAATATATTAAACCATTTTTTTCTCTCAAAGTTGTCGAATTTTTAGTTTTTTCAATATAGTCAAATATTTGACTCAAGAGTAGTGGTTTCATAATTTAAATTCTTAAAGAAGTTAAGAATTTTAATGTTTACGTAAAAGGGTTATGAAAAGGAACTTAGATTTAACATCCAAGTCCCAACTAAGCCCGCTTTGTTTACATACGGACGAATATGTAGAGGGTATGGATATGACCTCATAAGCTTTCATTTGAGCGCTGAAAGCGTGCAAGACGAACCTAATTAGTCACTACAGCTAGCCAATCACTAGTAAGCGAGCACCCCCCGTTATTCAGCACAAATCAAAAACATGAACCTTTCGTTATAAATTCAAGGTTAAACTCATCTAAATCTATAAACCTTGCAGATCACTAAGGGCCGATTGTATGACGGCTCGTAAACACTTTGTTAAGTTGACAAACGGAGCATACGTTAGTAGTCACTAAGTGCCCGTCCGGATGGCCAATCAGATGGAAGTGGCCGTCATCTGATATGCTCAGTTTGTCAACTTAACAAAGTGTTTATAAACCGTCATACAACCGGCTGTAAGAATGTAAATAGTTCGTGAAGGATTATTTAAATTTCATTCTTTTATTTCTATAGGAGCCTTCACTAAATTAGAAGCATAGAATTGCACAACATGGAGGGCGCTGTTCTCCTTTTTAAGGCGTAAGAAGGTAGCTGAACTCTAAACGATGAGGCTATCTATGGTAAACGCTTTTTATTTGGGCGCCGGTATTATACTGAATATCATTCAAAACCACTCGACATGATTCTGATTTTTAATAAGTAATAAGCATACTAATGTTTTATTCTTTAAAAAGGGAAGTTTTAAAAGGGAACCATGCATTTAATGCATTATGTTAAAGATAGGTAAACCGAACAATCTAGAGTAATGTTAAAGTGCTTGCTTTCTATCCATTAAAGCTCTCGATAAGTGCAAGAACATGCATCACTACTAGTTTTAAAAGGCGTTTCTCAAGTTTACTATTGAACGGGAGCGGTATCAAGAAAAATTAATTACTTACTTTCTAAATCTGTTAAGTGTTTTTATACTTGGTTATCTAAGATTGGAAACCTTTAACTATATAAATATTGACTGTCTGGGCCATAAAAGATTGATGCGTACAAAGCTTACTTGATGTATTGTTAATCGTTCTATTGTTTATATTTATATTTATATGTTGATATTGTTGAAAATAAATGTTTTTGAATAAGATTACGAGTATTAATTAATATGATCGTAATATTGGCGCCCGAACAATGTGAAAATGATAAGAAAACCTAGTAGACCACTAGCGAAGAGGAATAAGAAAAATGATTTTGCGAATATGGAAATAACGAGGGGGAGATATCGAAGATCAAGGATCATATAAAAAAAGGTGAGCATAGAGTAATGGATTTGGAAGAGGAGGTGAATAAATTAAAAAATGAATTCAAAAAAATAATAAAAAAATTAAAGGATGATTTGGAAGAGGAAAAAAACAAGAGGATAGAGTTGGAAGAAATAATAAAAAGGAAGGAAAATTCGGAAAAGGGAAGTGATTTCGAGATTAATAGGAATATTCAATTAGCAGACGTGGGAAAATTCCTTCCGGTGTTTAGAGCTCTCCCAGAGGAAGATCCGAAGTTATTTTTAAAAAAGGTCGAGAATACTCTATTAAAATATAAAGTACCGGAATATGTTTGGCTCATGGTGGTTTCGGATCAGTTGTTAGATAAGGCCAAGACATGGTGGCGGGTGGTCAATCAATTTCAAGCGTTGGATTGGAAAGATTTTAAAATGAAATTTCTCCGAGAATACGATAGTTTAATCGTAGTCTCAAAGTTAAAGGTTATGTTTTATGAGGAGAAACAGAGAAGGGACGAACCTATAAGGTTATTTATTGAGAATAAGATGGCTTTATATAAGAGAGTTTTTCCGGACGAAGATGCTGGTTCAATCCTGCAAGTTTTAGTGGAGATGATAACTCCACGTATTAGATCGTCCATTAGGGGAAGGAAATTCACTGATATTGAAGGGTTTATGCAGACGGTAGAAGAAATAGAAAGGGATTTAAAGGATGTGGATAAAGAAGAGAAGACGAGTCCCACTCAGGATAGAAGTTGCATTCAGGATAGACGTTTTTGTGGATTCTGTAGGCGAGAAGGACATGGGGAAGACACTTGCTTCAAGAAGGGAAACGAGTGGAGGGGCAAGGAAAAAGGGAGTTCCTTGTCCAAAAAGCAGTAGGATTCCCTAAGAAAGTAGGAATAGAAAGTGAGATCGGTAGTCATATTATTTGTTGTGTGAATAAATTTTCGGAAATCATTAGTCCATCAATGGAATTAGAAATAGAGGAAAGTAGAAGGGCATTAACTAATGAAGATGATTTAATTCCGTACTGGTTGAAGGAAGTCAAGGAGGATGAGTTGAATATAATGGAAGAGGAGAAACTAGATGCTGGTCAGATGAAATTAAATCAAAATAAGGAAGAGTTACTTCATCAAATAAAATTATATTTAGAAGAATCGATGGATGGAGCAAAAATTATTGAAAATAGTCAAGAAAGGGGAAGGTTAGTTAAATATCATTCGAGTTATTTTAAACCTAGGAAGAAAGAAGAATGATCCTGTGGGAAGCTGCGTCCGTGTTCTAAGGAGGGGAGAATTGATGCGTACAAAGCTTACTTGATGTATTGTTAATCGTTCTATTGTTTATATTTATATTTATATGTTGATATTGTTGAAAATAAATGTTTTTGAATAAGATTACGAGTATTAATTAATATGATCGTAATAAGATATGTCTCAGTTATGGCACTCGCGAGTACGTTGCAAACAAATTTGGAACTAACAATCATGTTTTGTCTAATATTCTATTTAAATTTTGTGATCTAATTTTCGTTTTGACTATGTTAGGTGGCGGTTCTAGATGAAATATTTTAAATAAGAGTGAATTAAAATACAGTAGAACCTCGATAATCTGGGACACATGGGGATCTGTCAATGCCGGATTACCGATTTTGTCGGATTATTGAGGTCTATTAAAAAAATTACTTGAACAAGGAAATATGTCAGTACTAACAATTTAAAGAGCAATAAACTGCAACGGATCGTTGCTAAACTTTATCCAAATTCATTTGAAATATTAATATGTTCTTGAGTAAAGTACTTTAAAATATAATTTTACTAAAAACTTTATTTAACCTTTTTTGTGGTCCCCAAGGTACTTAATTAGGATATTAAATTTCATCAAAATTGGTTAAGTCATTTTCAAGATATTTAGAAAAAACTAAAAAAGTACTGAAATAAAGTACTAATGTTTGTGGTCCGATATGTACCAAAAACTAATCAGCGCTTCATTTTGTTAAACTAATGGTAGGTTTTCAATTTCATTTCAATTGGTGCAACGGTGTGGAAAAAATCGTGGGCCAAAAAAACGATAACATCCATCCATACATCCATCCATACATCCATCCATACATCCATACGCACGCACTAAATGAAAAAATCGCACTTTTTGGCCTCTCGACGAGACCCCATGTAATTTTTGGCAAAACCGTCACGTGCTAAAATTCAACCTAATTGAATACTACAATTTGTGACTTTAATTGAGTCCATGGGTTCCGTAGTCTTTACCTGAGGACCCTTTGAAGCCACGCTTGCCGCGAGAGCGATTCCAATACTTTCTCCCATGCTTCGCATTGGATAAAGTAAAAACGTGTACTTTATCTGCAAACTAACATAAGGTATAAGCTATAAGCAGTAAATATGTATTTCACTTCAAATGAGTCTTTATAGGCACACACCGTGTATATTGCCAACTTTGCAATTAACAAGAATCTTTCGAATTTCGTTAAAATTCGATTTCTGACGATTCTCAGACAATCGAGTCTGCCGGACTATCGAGTACCGGATTATCGACGTTCTACTGTAATAGGTAGATTTCACATAAATAAAACGAATATATGAATTTTATCGATATATATTTCGGTCTATTGATTCATCGAATACCCCTGCATTGGAAATTCCTACGAAAAAGAGACTTGAAAAGGAAGCAAACAGAAAGAATATTTCTAAAAAAATGATATTTGATTCTCTTAGCTGAACAAACTAAAAGCGAATAAAAATTCTAACGGACTGAATAAAATATATATATATATATATATATATATATATATATATATATATATATATATATATATATATATATATATATATATATATATATATATATATGTGTTAGTGTTTTTCATTTGGTCCAGGTATGGTTGAATGATCGGTTTAAAGCCTGCTGCTTATCCCTTCAACGCCCCCAATCGGATTTGCCCCTTTGTAATTCTCTCCCTATCCAGTTGGTGTTATGGCAAAGGGGGTAACCGTTTCTCTGTGGACCATATGTTCTCAGACTCAATGCGCGCATTCTTGCGTTAACAATCGAGTTCAACTTTCAAGTTCCATCCAGCCATTCCCGAGAGATATCCCCAAAAATAAATCAATTAAAATAAAATTATGTATTCAAAAAGCTAAGAAAAATTATCATTACTTATCATTAAATTATTAAAATAAATCTTGATAGGAAAAATTAAATTAACAATTATTTGAGTAAGATTAAGTGCATTAAATAATAAATTTCTTTATAACAGCAAAGTAATGTAACTTTCGACAGGAAATTATCAATTTTAGTCCAAGAGCTGGTGCACATTTTTGACTTCGGATTTGACCCAACTAGAAATAATGCGTAATAGCACCGTCTATAATAGTTGTACAAGGAATGGCCAGTCTGGCTGGCCTAAGCAGGTGGACCAGGTACTGCGCATGGTGTGAGTGCAGTAAAAAATACATATTTGTTAAAAAATATTTTTGACCCATGATGAAATTTTAAAAATTATAATTTATAGTCAATTATAAACATAATATATTCACCCCAGACCATTTGAGTGGTGGGACGTGGAACCAGACCACCCAAAGTGTATTTTTACAACATGAAAATAATAGCATGATGCTATTTTTTTCATGTTGTAAAAATCCACTTTGGGTGGTCTGGTTCCACGTCCCACCACTCAAATGGTCTGGGGTGAATATATTATGTTTATAATTGACTATAAATTATAATTTTTAAAATTTCATTGTGGGTCAAAAATATTTTTTAACAAATATGTATTTTTTACTGCACTCACACCATGCGCAGTACCTGGTCCACCTGCTTAGGCCAGCCAGACCGGCCATTCCTTGTACAACTATCATAGACGGTACTATAACGCATTATTTCTAGTTGGGTCAAATCCGTAGTCAAAAATGTGTCACCAGCTCTTGGACTATTTGTTGAATTCGAAAACAAATCTAGATATGAAAAAGCAGTATAGATTTTGTAGCTACTCTGGTTAAACCTATTGATAACTTAGACTGCCAGCTAATTTAATTAACCAGCACTTAACTGAACCTCAACAACCCGGGTAGAGGGATGAATTCTTTTTTTAATTTGAATTTGGTCCAAAGGTCTAGAATTTTCGATGCAAGGATCCAGCAATTTAACTTTAAGGTTAAATTAGTTTCATGAACGAAATAGCATGTTTAAATGGTAGTGAAAGTTCATTTTCCTCTGGTTATACTGTCAAATATCTTTGACTGCCAGCTAAATCAGCTAACCGATAGCGTTTGAATGTGGCCGTAGCCAGTAGGGGAGGGGGTTATGGTGTTAGAACCCCCGAAATGTTAGGATAAAAATCGAAGTTTTACAGGGTATAAATAAATGTTAAATAAAATTTAATAAAAAAGAAAACAACAAGCAATTGTGTATTCCATTTAGTTTTTGGTACTCTCTCGGTACATACTCTGTATTCTTCTTCAACGTCGTAATCCTCTTTACAGAGGAGTCGTGACCCTCATACTCTGTATGGTAAGGTAAACATGAAATAGTCATGCTTTTAGCCTTACTTCTTAATAACTGTATCATAATCAACTATTGATTCTATATTTACTTCATTAGATAAAACTTCCAAAGCTGAAAATCTTTCCTGATTAATTGTATCCACTTCCGATTCTCATCCTCCCCGCCAATCCTATACATGCCCCCTGGACTCCCTCCTCTTCCCCTAACTCTGATCACCCTCCGAACCTCACCAACCCGGGTAGAGGATTAATTATTTTTCCATTTGATGTATGTACTTTGTATTAATAGTCTACAAAATTTGTTTGAATTTGGTCCAAAGGTCTAGAATTTTCTTCTTTTTTTTCACCTTCCTCTCATTACAAGTCAATTAAAGTAAAATTCAGATTTATGGAAATTAGAAATTTAATGAAGAGCATTTGGAGCATAAAGAGCCTTGAGAAGGTGATTCGGGGTCCAGGGAGCGAAACCACATGGCCAAAGGCAGCCCTCGCAGCAAGTTCCCTCCATAATTATACAAAGATAAATATTTGTATTTGAGTTTGGAATAATATGTATCTCCTCTATTTTTAATTTGAGCCTAAGAGAAAGTAAACATAGAAACCGTGAATAGCAAATACACTAAATATATATCTTAACAAAGTGAGCGTAGTGTTTTTTAATTTGTAATATAAGCCAAGTGTCTAAAGACATTCATATATGGTAATATAAATTAGGTAAAAAAAACTTGGTATAAAAAACATGAAACGAATATTAATAAAAATGTAGTTTCCACAGGGAACAGCAGATCAAAGTTATACCCAGGGGAGATATGTTTATTATTATTATTCATGGGCTTTTTCAAAATATAAACTTGTATGTATATGCAAATATTTTTTTTGCTTCAATGCAATGTTGAATTAGCAAAAATATTAACTTTAATTGGTTATTTTTATCCCGAGAATAAATAAACCGATCGTTAAGGGCCTCTCTAAAGTAGTTGCTGCGATGAAGTTTACTTTTAATGAACATTTGAAAATTTGATGGCATTCTATGAAATTGTTTCTTTAATTTCAACAATGAATACAATTCTTTATAAAAACAATCTCAAAATGTTTAATTAAAAATCAAAATGGTTCGGGAGAAATTCTCTCTCCTTTTATCAATTGATGATTTGAAAATTAGTTCTTTATATAAGAATTATAAAGCAAATATAAATATTTTGGAAAAAACAAAATGAGACAGCTTATCTTGAAGATAAATAGAAAAAAATATAAATATTTACGAAAATGAGTCTCTCTAAAAATTCATGAAATAGCTATTAAGAAAAACAGTCAATATCAGTCCTTATGTTAAATGAATTAAGCACCATAAAATTAACTTAACAAAAGATTCTCGAATAAATTAGATACTAGCCGAACGCAAATCATCAATTTATTTATCTCTATGACTTCTAGAGACTGGAACTCACTTCTTCCGCCCGTCTTTCAGGCTACATATAGTCTTCAGTCTTTCAAGACCCGCATACAAAGATACTTTCAACTCCGACCCAATCCCTAAAATTTTTTCTTCTTTTTACAATACGAGGGTCCCCCGGACTATAGGGGTCGCACCTTTTTGGTGCAACTTATTTTTCTACCAATTTCATTACAAAAAAGTTAACATATGGAATGTTTTTTAAAGATTTATCGAAAGTTTTTAAGAGAGAAATTCAATTTCGTAAATCTTCATATGTTTTATTTTTATTCAAGGTAGTCTCATCACACGCAGTTAAAAACGAATAGTTCAGAAGCAGTTTCAAATAATTTTAATTAAATACAAACAAATGAAAAAGATTCTTAAAATAATAAAACCAAATGTAAAATTGAACCATATATCTAAATGTCTCTTAATGGACTTACCATAATATTTTTTTTCTCAAACTGGGACAATATCGAGCTACTTCTATGTGATTTTACAAAGAGAGAATTATATTCAGCAAAGTATTTATGATGCAAAAAATAGTCTTTTTTTTGTCAAGTGGTTAACAAAGAAAAGCAATTAAGTAGTAATGATTTTTAATTACTCTTAACTGAGCTAAATTATTAATATATATCACTAGTATGAACTCAGGTTAAAAATTACTCTCCTCCTATGCGGCCCTAGTTTATTAAATCATGAGTAAAAATAAATATTTGCTCATTGTGCTTTAAAATGGCTGAAACGCGGAGAAAAATATTTTTCAACTATAATTTTTTTCTTTTTGTATGTCTGAATTCCGATACTCACGGTACCCCAAGAATGGAAAGTCAAAAAGTTCGTTTATATCAGTACTGATTAGATTTTGTAATATCTGGTTCAAAAGGTAGAAAATATTTTTTGAATTATTCTATTGAGATTTTAAGAGGATGTCATTAGTATAGCATTAAATGAACAATTTATATTTAAGTTTATTAATAATTACTAGGACAGGTCTAGTGTACCGAGTCTTGAAAAATTTTTCACTTTTTTATTGTTTAATGTGCGGGTTAGCAATTCTTTCATTAGAATATTATCTTTTTTACTTAGAGAAAGTGGTGTAGGTTTTAGGTGAAATATGATATTAATTAATAAATTAAAGGGTGTGTAGCTTCACAGTGAATGAAATAAAACTCAAAGAGGTTTATACAAACTCAATATATTTCGGATTATTAGTCCAGCATCAGGAGTTTACAGGTTAAAACTGTATAAACCTCTTTGAGTTTTATTTCATTCACTGTGATACTACACACCCTTTACTTTATTAATTAGAATATTATCGATGAAAATAATTAAAAAGAGCATGGATAGAATCATTTGTCTTTCTTTAAAGCTAAGGTGTATTGCAAGGATGCCAAATACCAGTTCGATCCTGTTTCAGACTATTAGAGATTAATTTCTTAATTTCTATTATTCTAGGAATGGCCTTTTGCACCAAAACGATACTCGTTAGAGAGAATATTCAATTTGACTTCATTAAAATTCAGACAAAAATGTACAAAAGAAATTACTTGTTGCAGCTCTAACTAGCAAGCATAGTTTTTATTTTTTCCTCTATTTCTTTGAATTTTCAATCGCGTCGAGAAATTCATTAAAATTTAGTTTACAAATAACTTTGCCAAGGCAACACTTAATTTTTTCCAAATTAAAAGATCAATAGTTTATTGAAACGCGCATTCATGAAATTATATATATACCTACTTTATGAAAGTGTAAAAACAAAAGACATTTCATTTTTTGAAGAGAACATTTTAAAGATTATCCGCCATCTCAGTGTAGAATAATTTATAGCTTTGGAATGAACTTCCATCCAAATTTCATGCAAACCCGACTCTTGGCGCTCTCAGGTCTTCGTTCTTTAAAGATCCCAATAACTGATACTCTTTACTCTTATTTCCTTTATGTCTTCTAATCTTTCTTTACTTTTTTCACCTTCTAAATTTGTGGGGTTTTTTTTGTAAATTATTGTAACTAAAGTGTTGTATAAACACTAGTTGGGAACTAAGGTCCTATGTTTATATGCATTGTAAAATAAATTAAAAAAAAATTCTAGTCAGTAAAAAGTGTTATTTCAATTATTTCCTGTCACCCAAAGTCGGCAATCTAGAATGGAGTACAACGTACAACCTATATGAATAATGAACCTAAGCTGTACACATGTTTGTCAACGTTGCAGGCAACCGTGGGAAGAACTTTTCTCTACGACTGTACTTTTGTTAGATTCTGGAAATATCATAATTGAAAAAATGGCCTATACCTTAACCTATGTTAATTTGATTTCTAAAAAAGAAATTCCCTACAATTTAAAAAAAGAATTACTATTAAAAGGAAAAATGGGGGGCCGGGTTGGCTCAGTTGGCTAACGCACTGGCCTCGTTTCGACATCGATCGATTATGACGATGTTGGAATGAGAGGCCGGGGTTCGATCCTAGCTGACGAATAAAAATTTCTACCGGCTGAAAACTCGGCTCCCCCACTAACCCTACTAACACTTTACTTATGTGCTGTCTAAATGGGCTTTGTTCCCGGTGACATTAAATAAATAAAAAAAAAAAAAAAAAAAGGAAAAATATGTTTAACTACTACTAGACTATGCTGTTCGACAGATAATTGAATTCTAGTTCATGTTTCGACATAGTAAGGTAAATTCCAAGTATTACAAAGGGAGATTAAGTTTCGGCTTGATCCGTAAAACGGTCCATCGTATTAAAGTCCTATAATCTGTAATTAAAAGTTGACCTTAACAAACTCTTGCTAACTAATCATTGCATCGGCTTTCATTAGGCGACAATTTGTCTTTTCAATTAATGCCCAATTCGTCTTCTCGCTGTGCCTGTTTTTCTTAGGACAATACTGTTCTTTAATTTACTTCTCATTTCCTGCTTAGGTATTGTTGTTATTTTCTCTCACCGTTTTGATAAAACCCGAATTAAGTCTATTGTATCTCCACACGCAATACAAACACTTCCAGGCACGTGCTATGAATAGTTTTGCGGTAGAACAAGAAACCGAAATCCAAACAAACACGCGTGTCACCAAAATGGTGTCGTGCCATGCCGTGCCGTGCTGGCCGCCATTGACTAATGCGAATCAATCATGCCCGACGCCGCTAAAGCAGGGTTTTGGAGTAGATGCTAATTCTCAAATGACAAAGGACAGCGCTGCAGAAAACTGTTCCCTTGAGGAGCGATTATTTCAAGTAAATACAAAGCACAATCATCAATCAAAATAAAAAAAAACAAAAAAAAACGCAAGTCAATAGGATTCCATCACAAATTTGAATTATTGGTATTCTACTTTTCTAAAGTGATTTGACTTTGACATTTTAATAGTCCAAATGACAAAGGATTTTTTTCTTTATTATGAATTTGATTATAATGATTTATTGGAAAAGTACAAAAGCTCATTTGAACATATCAAAAAAGGACGTAACAGATAATAATTTCAGATCGCGAAAAAATCAATCATCAATTAAATAACAATAGAGTGTGCGCATAAAAATTTAAATTTAAAAATTTTAATACTTAAGAATACATATCATCGCTGATCTTACAAAACCTCGTAAGTCCGATTTTTGGTCATACCTATACTTATTATACGTTTATACCGACCAACTTTTCACGGAGCGTCTGTCTATTGAAACCTTATTATTCTATCCAATTTAATTTCGCGTTACGGACAAATAAAAAATATTGGATTGTATTTGTGTTTAAAATGTTTTTTTTTTTGTTTTCTGGCAAACTATGAATTTAGGACTTATGAGGTTTTGTAAGATCAGTGACGATATTTAAATAAAAAAAAATATGTGTGAGCCTCATCCACATGAGCCCACGGGAGAAGTGAAACTTCTTAAACCGTAGATGTTATTGAAATAATTTAAAATTCCTAATTTTAATAAATTTTATTTGTCATGAAATATTAGTGTGTTTTAAAACAATAATTTAAAATTCCTAATTTTAATAAATTTTATTTGTCATTAAATATTAGTGGGTTTTAAAAAATTATTTCCCCTCTATTGACTCATTTCCATTTTATTGTAACAAAAAAAAAATTAAACAGATACGTTGGTAAAGAAGTTTCACTTCAAAAAGAGAAAGAGATTATAAATGTTTCTATAACTTTTTTTTTTATTTATCAATATTTTTAATTAAACGATAAATATTAAAATTTTTAAATTTACATTTTTATACACATACACTTTTCAGGCTCCTCAAGATAAAACAGTTATGAATTACATTGAAAAATCGAATGATGGTGATTATTCATCTACATCACAAATTACCAGGCAAACAAGTATACTCGATAAAGCGCCAATAATAATAACAACATTGATTTACTTTAAAATTATATGAATATAAAATTATAAAATCTACATTTTAATTTAAAAAAAATAATAAGAATACTAATTCATAATACTAATAATATCATTATATTTATCTACTATTACGGGAAAGTAGGGAAGGTTATATTAGGATGTCGTCGAATTGTAACTGATAAAAAAAATTCAAACAAAAAGAATAAAATTCTTTGTTGAAAGGTTACTTTATTGGAAATGCTTTTGGTGAGCAACTTTTTAAATTTGTTTATTTAGTAAAGAAGAACAGCTAGGTATGGCCATGTTCATTGTGAGGGTTACAAAAGTAGATTCCTTTCGCTTTTTAGAGTTACAATTCGAAAAACAAAAGCCTCCCCAGAGACGAAACAAGAGAAACAATTGCAAGAATTTGTTTAGGGAGTGATTAATTAAAATGTTTTGTCAATGTGCCAGAGAGAGAGAGAGTAGAGACAGGTTCTCGGGTAGTACAAAACAATTAGGGAATAAAATAATTCGATCGCGTAAATATCAAAAATTAGAAATGTTTATTTCTAAAAAAAATAAATTATATATGAATGTTTTTATTATTTTGTTTGGTGAATATTTTAAAATCAAGTATATAGAGAAAACATCAACAAGCCATAAAACTTTCTTTGCCAAAAGAGGTAATATATTTTTTTAATTCATAAAAAAAATCAAAGAGTGCATCTTTTTCTTGATATACCCAAAATCATTTAGTTAACCCACATATAAAAAAATCATGCATTTAGCTAGAAATTTTATTCCGAGAATCTAAAATTTTTTATACTTTTTAAAAAAATAAAATAAATTAAAAATTAAATACCCCAGGCAAATTAGACTTCTGCTGGCCAATAAATATTCCCCAGCTGGAAAGAATTTTAATCGACGTTAGGCATCCCAAATAAGAGTTATATGAGTTTGCGACTTTGTCCGGATGGTGCTAAATTTTTGAGGGTCTAAAAACCACGAAAATTTTGGACTTTTTTCAGATTTTCGCTTATAACTCAAAAACAATGAGCCCGACAGAAAATTTCACTGTTACCAAAATGAAAAAGCATAAAATTTCCCGTCGAATACCCTATTTAAACCAAAATTGGTTGAGCCGTTTAGCCACAATCGATCGTCAAAGAGAGGGAATGGTTTTAGAGTTTTAAGCGAAAATCTGAAAAAGTTCAAAATTTTATTGGTTTTTAGGCCCACAAAAATTTATCATCATCCGGAAACCGTCGCAAACTCATATAACTCTTATTTGGGATGTCTAACGTCGATTAAAATTATTTTCAGCTTGTGCATATTTATTGGATAGTGCGGCCTTTTTTCGGTCTAATTTGCCTGGCTAAAAGTAAAAAATATTGAATTAGAAGTAATATTATATAATATACATACTAAAAGTTATTTTATATTAGATTTTGGTGTATTTACATTTTGTATTAAGAGTCAACTTGATGATTTCGAGGGGGACGGGTCTCATGTCCCTGATATATAAATGTAAATCTACAGAAATCTAGAATAAAATACATATATCTTATATATCTCTTATATTATAATATTTCAAATTGTATTTAATATAAGTTTTATTTTCAATATTTTTATTTTAATAAATAGATTATTTTTATGAAATTCTAAAACATTTTTTCAAAAAAATATATTTGGATCCTCTCCGAAAAAATTTCTGCGCACATGTCTGATAAATTGTGTATTTATTTGTAAATTTTCTTTGCAGGTTCAATTAGTCAATGCTTGAAAATTTGAATATCTTAATGAGGAAGGCCGCTTTGACTCCCGACGACGCGGCGGCTTAATTAAGACATAAATTATACAGAATCTTTAAAAGAAAATACTATTTTAGTATCTTCAATTAATAATAATTAGAAATCTTGATTTCTTTCGTTTTTGAAATCTCCCAATCGAAGATATAAAATATTAAAATAGAAAGTCGAGAGTTGTTCATATATTTCGATTAAAATTAAGGGATTGCCAAGTTGGACTGAATGTGTTCTGGGATTAGAAAAGGTAGAAATAATTCACAGAGTCTTTAGTTTGGAAACTTGGAACAGTGAAGCTCATGTTTTCCCTAAAGTAAATAACTTTGAAAGCCTAAGTAATAAATAAACGACGTCTCCTATAATTTATAATGGAAAACTAGTTGAGCAAACCATTTTCAACGTTCCGTAAAAAAAAAAAAGGAAAAGTCAATTTCTTCGTCCACGAAGAGGGATGATGTTAAACTAAACCATTTAACGGAGGGTAAAAAGTTTAAAATTAATTACTTTCTCGAAAATACTCTATTTTCGGATTTCATTGTTATTTAAATAAATAAAAGAGAGAATTTTATTAACCAATTTTTAGAGAATTTTCAACTTATACTGTCCGATAGTATAAAAGTACTTATTGATTATTAAAATTTATTCACAACACATGAATTTTAAAATCAAAAAATATGTAATAAAATCGTTGTATGCTTGATAACAGATTCAAACTACAGAAAAAGTCTCGGGATTCAGTTTTTACTCAAAGTAATACTTTGAAATCGTAGTAACAATTAACGTCCCTCCTCTAATCTGAACCTGCAAGTCAGATAGGCTATGTGGACCAGCAATTCTCAATTTGGGGAGAAAGTCTAAAAAGAACTAATAAACAATTGAAAGGCCCAATACACTCTGTGGTAATAGATCCCTTTCATTTAATATGTCTAGCAGGTGTTTTTTCCTTTTTTTACACGGATCGTTGAAGTAAGTAGAACTCGACTTGGAAATAATAATAACGCGGTCCAGAATTCTATTCTATACCACAGACCAGTGTTTCTGAAACTCTAGCTCCTGCTCAAAATATACTCATTAATGATGAACGAAATTGGTGCTTGCGCTAGGGTCTCTGTCAAAGTGATGGAGAGCATGAGTAAATTATTGACGGGATTTCAAACTTTTTGTCTTCAAGGAAGTTTTGGTGAAAGTGAGTTTGGTTAAGGTGTGGTGATTGTTTTATAATAATATGTTAAAACATGGGGGATCATTGACGAATATTTTAGAGGACAATGTGAAAAAAAAGAAGAAAAAGAAAGATCTAGATTAAAGTATTATCTCTTGATAATGAAAGATATTGGATGTGGAACTTTTAGACAAGTGAAAGAGTTGGCATGAGATATAGTAGAGTGTAGGTGGATGGTTGCGTCAAATCAATCTTACGACTGTATTTTCGATGATGATGACTGTATAGGACAGGAATCGGAAAACTTTTTTAGCTATTACCTCTCTCTCTCTCTCTCTCTCTCTCTCTCTCTCTCTATATATATATATATATATATATATATATATATATATATATATGATTGCGTCCTAGTATAAATAAAAATCGTTTCGAAAAAGAGAAAATTAAAGGCTCTTTAAATTCAAAATTGTTTATTGAATCAATTTATATGGAGAATAGATGAGATAAAATGAATATAGTAAAAAAAAAGTAGATGATAGAAAAAATTAATAGAATTTTCATTATGGAAAAAAAATATAATTAAAAACTTTTTAACTTGAGATTTTGGGGAAATGATGTTTTTAAACTTTTGATACAATAATATCAAAATTGTTTTTTTTTTTATGTAAGATCAATTTGAATACTGTTTTCGATTTCTTTGCGAGTTTTATTTATTTAATTTTATTTTTTATAGAGATTTCTAGAAACAGATACCTATATAGCCCTCTTTACCTACGAAATTTTCATTTTTACCCCACTTGGGGTAATTTCCCTCCGTGGTATATGATAGAATAATGTTATTGGTTCAAGTGCAGAATAAAGTGTGAAGTCACATGGAAAGACGATCGTTATGTTCGAAAATTTGAATATGTGAAAGTCTTGGCCAGTTCGGTTAGGATATATTCAGCTCGGCTCGGTTCTGTGGCTAAGAGACCTCGACTTCGTGGCACTAGCGAACCTAACCGCCTAAAAAAATAACCTGAAGTCGATGTCCCCCAACCCCAAAACTGATCCGAACTGTATATATCCTAAGCGAACCAAAATCTAGAACCGAACATGTGAAAAGTTCACTAGGTGAATATTCGGGAGCCAAATAATCAATTGAGCAGTTTACTGAACAAATCGATTAACTCCACTTTTTGAAATATCTTAATTTCAAGTGTCAAAGCACTTGATTCAATCGTAGCATTTTATATTTATAATAAAGTTCCGAAATAATAAAGATTAACAAAACAAAATATTGTTGACCACTGAATAATAAATAATGTAATAATGTACATTATTTCATCGCATTTCTCTACTTTTTGTTTTATGAAGTTAATCGATTTGTGTAATGAACGGCTCAATTATCCTTTCCCATGTGACGCCACAGACTCTATTGTGTACTTTAGCCGTGTTATTAAACAAGATTATTAAATTCTTTACTAAATATCAAAAAATCTCAAAACAAAAGGTGTTCTTCTATTCTGTGTCTGACATTTTTTAATATGGATATTTTTGATGTTTTCTCTTAAATGAGTCTATAAGTAAAATAGATGAGGTGTGTTATAAATTATGAAAGTGAATGAAGCGTAGCCGAGAAATGAAAATGTTTGGGAAAACATTTTTTTATCTAATCGAACCGAGATCTAGAACCGAACCTGTGAAAATTTCACTAAGTGAAAATTTTGAAGCCAAATAAACAATTGAGCCGTTCACTGAACAAATCGATTAACTCCACTTTTTGAAATATCTTAGATTCAAGTGTCAAAGCACTTGGTTCAATCGTAGAATTCTATATTTATAATAAAGTTCTGAAATAATAAAGATTAACACAATTAATCAACAAAATATTGTTGACCACTGAATAATTAATAATGTAATAATGTACATTATTTAATTCGCATTTCTCTAATTATTGTTTTATGGAGTTAATCGATTTGTTTAGTGAACGGCTCAATTATCCTTTGCCATGTGACGTCACAGACTCAATTGTGTACTTTAGGGGTGTTATTAAACAAGATTATTAAATTCTTTACTAAATATCAAAAAAATAAAAGCTGTTTTTCTTCTATTCTGTGTCTGACTTTTTTTAATATGAATATTTTTGATGTTTTCTCTTAAATGAGTCTATAAGTAAAATGGATGAGGTGTGTTATAAATTATGAAAGTGGATGAAGCGTAGCCGAGAAATGAGAAAAATCTTTTTAAAAATGGACCGAGTCCCAAAAGGGCTAAATGATTGAAAGGTCCATTGGCTGGGGGGTGGGGTCGTCTCGGGGGTGGTTTTCAGGCAAAGGGCTGGGAGGCGTGTGGGCGGCGGCGGCGGCGGCGGAGTGCTTACGGGCAGGAGCGTTTGCTCAGTCAGCATGCTAGAAGAGCCAGCGGCGGCGACGTTGCTGTCCCCGACGCCCAGGGCGGAGATCACCGCGGCACGTTCATCACTCACCCGCTTATGGTTGTCCGGCAGGGTCAGCGTACACTCGTTGTCGAACCGGAACTGGCACTAGCACAGAAAAGCATACCAAAATACACATTTAGAAATATTTTTTATGATTGTAAGTTTCTTTTTGCCGAGAGTAGCAGAATTTTTATAATTTGAAGGAGACAATAGAAGAGTGTGTCTTCTGCTGGAAAAATAAATGTTTAATTTATTTATAACGAGACTACAGTTTCGAGGGTTTGCCGTCTTTATCAGTCTTTTATAATTGAAATTATTGGATAAAAAACACTTGGTAGGTTTCACATTAAGATATAAAAAATAAAACGAATTTCTCAATCTCGCAATCTTAAGCTGAAACACTATACTACAGTCATCCGCCCAGAGGCCCTGTATGCCATAGAGTGCATAGAGTGTCTGACAATGAACAAAAGAGGGTTGACTGAGAAGTTGGAGGTCAGAGAGAGAAGAATTCTCAGGAAAATCCTAGGACCATCACTAAAAGATGGTGAATATCGGAGACGACACAACTCGGAGCTCTGCGAAGAAATAGAAAAACTATCTGATTGTGCAAGAAAAAGAAGGGTATCCTTTTATGGTCATGTAGCAAGATTGCCCCCAAACAGACTGACCAACCTGGCCGAACAAGAAAGTCCGTACTACTTGGCTAACAGAAACTGAGAAGGACATCAAAGAGCTGGGACTAATTGACTTACAAGACAGACAAACAATAAGACTTACTCTCAAAAAAGTCAAGAGTTTTCAGGAGAAACCGCTTAAAAAAGGCACCCCTTGGTCGGAACAAAGAAAAGAAAGGCACCGGGAAGTGATGCGTATGTACATACTGGGCTAAAATAAAATCCCAACAGTTGAACAAACGTGGTCCTCAGTATGCCCATCCGAAAGAAGAAGAAGAAGAAGAAAACGAATTTATTTTTGGAGAATCTCGATATATATATTTCGGGTGACTAACCCATCTTCAGAGGCGACTGTGGGTCAGTGGGTAGAGTGTTGGGTCGCTGACTCGAAGATCGCTGGTTCGAGACCGAGCCTCGGAAGATAGATATTTGCAGTCGCCTCCTCTTGGAAAGTAATGGCAACCTACCAAGAGTATAATTACCAAGTAACCTCTCCAAATTAGCCGTTCGGAACCGGCGTTAAAAAGTAGGCCCGTATATCTGTGTAAAACAACTCAACACACTCAGCACAGGTATATGTGGAGAGGCGCCGACACCCGTTTCGGGTATGCCACTCGAAGAAGAACCCATCTTCGCGGAGCAACAGAAAGTACTTTCTGTTGCTCCTGAAGATGGGTTAGTCACCCGAAATATATATATCGAGATTAAAGATTCTCCAAAAATAAATTCGTTTTATTTTTTATATCTTAATGTAAAACCTATCAAGTATTTTTTATCCAATAATTTTAAAAAAATGTTTCACCAAGTACCAACACCAAATTCCTTAAAAACTATTTTACAATTGATGTGTGAATCAATTGTAATAGACTGATAAGGATGGCAAAACCCTTGAAACTGTAGTCTCATTATAGTTAAATAAATTAAACATTTATTTCTCCAGCAGAAGACACACTCTTCTAATTGTCTCCTTCAATGTTTTATGATAAAAATGTAAAAGTTCAGATTGCCGATAATAGCAGAGTGAAAATTTCTGAAAATATCACGAATGAATGTCAACTAATAAATTCGAGGTGTTAAGAAAGATTTTTATTAATAGAGAAAGATTGATCTTTAGGACAAATTCTAAAGATTAAATTCTTTCTCTTTTTGAAATACATTGGTTAATCTGAACCTGAGCTGATTTTTTGAAAAACATTCCAAGTAATTCAAAAAAAAGATGATCACATCTTTAGATTTTTATTAATTGTAAGAAAAGGGTTGTATTCGCCCGTATTTAACCCGAGTGCCAAAAATTAATACAAGCCAATGGCTTGTAAAACCTCATCTGACATAGATAATTAATTACCACGAGTATGTTTTTTATTTCATTTTTTAACTTTTTAATAAAATCCTTTCTTAATACCTCGGATTCAGTAGTAGACAATCTCCTTAGCAAGAAGATGTAATAATACCTTTAGTCATTATAATACCTTTAGGTCATTATAGATCACTGCATTCCTAAAAGTATTCAGAGTCTGTAATACAGGCGAAAGTGAATCTTGATGAGTTAAAGATTAAAGGACATGGTAAACAGGGGAGGAAGGGAGTTCCTTTTTCTATAAGTCATAGATATAAACGGACTGACCAATTATTTGGACACCAATTTATTTCGTTGTTTGAGAATTCTGAACTGAATAGATAAAAGATATTGCTTTAAAAATATTGGTCTTAGCGTTTGTAGCCAGTGCAGGATTATAGTATGGGTGCACCGGGCGCTCGCCCGGGTTCCGGGAAAAAAGGGGCCCGGTCAGCCGGAGATAAAAAAAATATGAAAAAACATATTTCACCTCGTTTTGATTAAAATACGTTTTCCTAAACTTATTACTTATTATATTACTTATTTTTTCATATTATTTTTGTTACTATTTATAGATTTAAGTGTTAGAACATGTGTTTCATTTATTTACAAATACCAAATTTCTTATTATTTTTTCCCAACTTGGCCTTCCTTTGTAAAATTTTTTGCAATATATTCAATGTTTCAATACTAACCTAACAAAAAAATAATAAATTATCTGTAAATGTACAAAATAAAAAAAATTAGTAAAAAAGTGTTTAAACAATTTTTCTTTGTGGGGGGGGGGGGGGGATATATACCGCCCGGGGCCCGAAGAACCCTATATCCGGCTCTGTTTGTAGGAGTTGAGTTCGATTCCCGATGAGGCGGCAGCCTCTCTGACCATTGGCGAGCAAGGGAGTTTTCCTATGGTGGGGGGGGGGGGGGGGGCAGACCGGCCAGCTGATTAGACCCTACAAGGTTTCAATTTCGGTAATCCGATTAGAAATCAATTAACATTTTAGTAGAATTGACAAATTTTGGAAGTAACTAAATAATTTAATGAGAAATACATAAGTAATGCATGGCAATAATAGAGTTTCGATTTTTCTAGGGGGGGCAATGAGTTTTGTAGGGGGGACAAATGCCCCTCCCTAACTACGCCCATGTCTCTGACTTACAATCAAAATGATCTAATCAGATAAACTTTTAAAATTATGATTTTGGTGACTTTAACTTGGGCCGTTATTTGTAGTATCATAGTCTGAAATAAAATTTTTGAAAAATTTGAAAAAAAAAATACTTGTTTTTAAGAAGCTTGTATGGATTTACACTTGTTTTTTATCAGTTACCAGCAAAATTTACGATAAAGAAATGTAGATCTTTGACTGAAATTTCTTGGCTGGTTGTACCTATATATCAGAAGAGGTTTGTCTTAAAGTATAACCAATTTTCCTGATTATTGTTTTGGCACGTGGGTTCAATTTTCGAAAGGAATCGCAGCTCTACTGATATTACATTGAACGCTATTTATACTAAGATCTTTGATAACCTTTGTAAATTCTAATTTTGAATTAATTTTAAGTGTGAATATTTAAAACATATTGGGTTTGAACATTATTATTGAACCCCTAATTATAGTTTATTATCTAAATTTAAATAAAGATTACTTCCGGACTTTTAATAAGGCCAATTCTGTCCTTTCAAGCAGCTAATATGTACCTCAATGGATTAGATCAAGATTTGTCATCCTTTATCTTCGCAGTCCCTTTTATCATTGTTAATGAAAATATACTCATTATTATTTTAATTAAGTAAATGGTCATCATAAAATAAATAATTATCTTAACTGTACTAATTACAATAATTAATAATAAAATATTTAAAATGATTTCGTTAAGTAATTGAAAAAGCATGGAGGTCAATTTTTTCCACCTTTTGACTTCATTAAAAATAATTAAGTTATAACTACTTGAAAAAATGATCTTAACGAGTTAAAATGAAGAAAACAATCTTTTATATAAAAAGTCAATTATTTTAATAAAAAAAATATCGGAGGATGGAAAAATAAAATGTTGTGCTGCATACTTAATGAATAAATTTGAAGAGTAACTCAAGGTGGAAATAAGAAAATAAAGACCTCTTTATCTTGCTAAAAAAATATGTAAAATTATTTTTTGCTCAAGTATTTGATTTAGAGATTCTAACGAGTCAATTAATACATTCGTTATTAAATTATTTCAACGGTCATTTTATTTCAAAAGAATTGTAAATGAAGTCTTTATGCTTTAGTAATTTCATAAAAGATGTTCAGAAAAAAACAAAAAAAATTCACTCGAATAGAGAACCTCCTCCTTTTTGAAGTCGGTTTAAAAAGACATACATTTATATTCTCAAAAAAAGCTTATATACGCTTTTCAATAAAATTTAATTTGTATAATGTTTTAAATGAATGATTAAATGGTTTTTTTTCTTTATAAGAAAAATTCACCTTAAAAAATTATTATTATAAAAAACAGCGAAAAATTAATTTGTTTTAAAACATCAAGAGCTTTAATTCTTTTCGAATTTCTAAGCTAGCAATTTTAAATGAATTGTTTTACTAAGAATAATATTTAAATATAATAATTAAATTTAAAAAAGAGAGAAAAACCAAGAATATATAATAATATTTTTAATTTAGCATATAAAGTATGGGAAGTATTTGTATCATGCAAGAAGAGATGAAAATGTTCATTCTATCGAGATGAAAAAAATAAAATGAGTAAATAAACGGCATTAAGACTTATAAAAATGTTCTAATAGTAAATTACGTAAAGGCAATATTTTCGAAGATATAAATTAATATTTGAAAATGTATATTAATGAGTGGGTGATTCTATGGTCATCATCTTACATGTGCTCTACCTCAAAAATTTCAAAAATAAATTTTATTTAAAAAAAACACACGATTCTATGGTCACAAAATCTAACATTTTTGTAGAAAATATTTTTATATTGCATTTCAGAGGGTTTCATCCCCCCTGAAATCTTTTTACTTTACCATACAGGGTATGGTCAAGTATTGTAATCGTGCATGAAAAAAGTGGGTTTTTCCTTCTTTTTTTCGAAATATCTCAAAAACGGCTGAAACTATTTTTATTAAAAAAAATTAGCGAAACCATGGCATTTCGCTCTACAAAAAGCTCTTATAAGTGAACATCGAAAAAATTATATTTTTAGAGAAAATAATTGTTTTGTCAATTTAGTTAGTTATTCTGTGCGTTACCAAATTTTGTGGACGAGCTAGCTCAAAAACTAGTGGGAATATCGAAACCAAATTTTACACGTAGTTTTGGTCCACTGAGTTTAAGAGCTGATTAGATTTCGTCCATATCGACCCAAAATTAGGGGGTGGAGGGGGATTAAAAATTAAAAATCTAGGCCATTTGACCAAACTCAACCATGCAAAAACTAACCGCGCAAAAGGGGGGGGGTGCTGGGTCAAAAATTAAAATCTTTGCCATTTGACCAAACTCAACCAAATTTTGTTTACATAATCAGTGGGCCCCCAGGAGTCTATAAATGCAAAAAATAACCCCCCTCCCTTACATGATTATAAATAATTTTATTAAATATTAAATATAAGGAGAGGGGCCAGGTTGTATGGTAAAGTTAAGTGGATGGCTACATCAGAACACGTCAGCTTATTTCAGCTTAAGCTAAATTTTTGATTATAATGATACTAAGTGAATGGACTGAAATTTTTTAGCTTCACATATGTAAGTAAAGCTAAAAAATTTCTATGTTCCATGTTGGAGAGAGTTTTGTCTTGAGGATTAGACTAACTGCCCGGCAGGTTAGTGCTCGGGTTCTACTCCCGAGGAGATGAAGCCTTTTGACATGCAATATAAAGATATTTTCTTCTAAAATCTTAGATTTTGTGAACATAGAATTGTGCTTTTTTAAATATATATGGTTCCGCCAATGAATTGATTTTTGAAAAAATTCTATCTTTTTTATTTAAATTACATACATAACAAAAAACGTCCTATACCAATGAAATTTATATTGGACCAATCCGAAACTATACTGAACCCAATGCAAAAAAATCATCAAAATCGGTTCACAATTGGGGAAGAAATCAGGTAACATAGACACAAAAAAAAAAACAGTCGAATTGAGAACCTCTTCCTTTTTTGAAGTTGATTAAAAAGACAATCACATCTTTGTTTTAATTAAGAAATTTTATACTTCATCACACAGTTATGATTAAATTGGTTATTTAATCAAATCACAAGTACTATTAGGTCTTCTAAAAAGATTCTGATAATACCTAAATGTGAAAAATAAGATTTTTTCAGAGAAATTAATTATTTTTGACAAAGGTTATTATTATATTTTGCATAAAAGATATCAAGATGATAAATCGTCTGTAATTAATTCTGTAATGGAAATAGTTCCATATTTGGAGATCATTTTATTATATATACCATATCTATTCTTCTTTAAGTGTCATTTCAGGTCTCCGTGACGTTTTGGCTCCTCTCCTCATATACCTGTGCTGAGTGTATTTAGCTGTTTTTACACAGATATACGGCCCTTACCTTTTAACGCCTGTTCCGTACGGCTAGTTTGAAGAGGTTACTAGGCAATTATACTCTTGTTAAGTTGCCATTGCTTTCCAAGAGAAGGCGACTGAAAATATCTGCCGAGACTCGGTCTCGAACCAGCGTATTTCAGGACAGCGGTCCGACACTCTAACCACTGACCCACAGTCGCCTCTATATATAAGAATTTTAATCGACTAAAGAATGCGCGATGAATTCAATAATTTCTTTCAAATTTATTCGCATATATACTTATAATTGAGAATTTCTTTTGTAAAAAGTCCACAGATAGAGTGATCCTTTTTTGTTATTTTATCTGAGAAGCTGTTAAGATGAAAAAAACAAACCCGGACAAGATTTAGCTCGGTTAGAAATTTTCTCAGCCTCGATTGTTCCAGAATTATTCATTTGGACAGAAACAATATTCTTTTTAGATAAAGGTAATAATCATTTAATATTCACTAGAATTCGATCACTTTCATCCTTCTCAATATATGATTAGCATCTCATAACATTACATAAAAATAATTAATAAATTAGATATAATTTTGCATACGCGCGCCTAAGGGTTATGCAACAAAGTTGCTCTGGTAATATACCCAAATACTGTATATACAGTATTTGATATACCCTACCGGCGCCCGTGAACATTTATCCAAACTAAAGGATTTCTCTATTTATTGCTTAAATTCTTATGTGAAATATTCATTAAGGCCTTTGAAACTACAATGACCGGAAAAAAAACGCAACACCTAATTTTTTATTTTTTATTTCATTTTTAATGTTTTACTTTTATTATACCAATTTTTTAACAAAGTTAAAATATTTATATTTTTAAAGTCATTTTATATAACTTTAAACACTTTTATATCGCTAACATTGTTTCAGAATATCAAATTTTGTTAAATTAGATTAATCAATACCTACACTTTTTCCAGAAAATTAAATTTTCTGATTTCAGTTGCGAAAAATTATTAAAAGATGAGCCGCTTGGTGATTATTTGTAATAATTAAATGAGACAATTTACCCTTAGAACTTTTTTGAAAAAAATAAACTTTAAAGTTATAATTAAAATTTTTATATTTAAAATTATCCTAGAAATTATATTCATGATTTTTATTTGTTCAAAGATAAATATTATAGAAAAAAATAGATGTTGCGTTTTTTTGCAGGTCAGTGTATTTAGTTTCTAAATACATTTGTGAAACCTTATTTGTGAGTAAAATTTAATTTTTTTTTTAATTTATTACTATTTCCTACTTGTTGTGTTAGATTTTTTGATAACAAGATTATTTTTCCGAGAGTAGCAGATTTTTTGATTGATAAAAAGAAATAAATGAGGTTGTCCGCTGATTGGAAATATACATCGTATACATATTTATACCAAATATAAATAATATATGTATATATACATATAAATTATATGACTATAGTTTCAAAGGTGTGGCCTTCATCATCAGTCTTTTTAATAAGAAATATTTTATCTGTTATTTCTCATGGGGTCAATTACTAGAGTTGATATAGAACATTTGTTTTATTGTTATAGCAAGCTAGCCGCAAAAACGATTGATATTGTTTATCTATTTACTCAAAAAATTGTAATCTAGCATTCCCTGGTAATTCTTTTATTTAAGTAATTTTTGATTGTTTTATTTTACAAAAATACCTATTTATCAAACCTCTAGTGATTTGATCAATTAACCAATTTAATCGTAACTCTGCGACATATTATACAAAAATGAAGAGTCGATTTTGATTGAGATCGAATCATCAAAACCTGATTTTTACTTTTGACAATTTTGAAGGCTAAACAATTAAAATCATTAAATCTTTGGCAGATAGGATAAAATTTACACATGGGAAAGGGAATAAATCTTTAAAATATTTGAGCCAAAATGTGTTGTTATTCTTTAGCACAAATGCGAAATTAGCATATTTTTTTGGATTCCAGGTAAAAATGTTTGCAATTCAACCTTGCTTTTTTTTTATTTACATTTTGTGGTATTTTTTCCCCTTGGCTGGGAAAAGTGCATGTGAAAAAAGTTAAAAGTTGAAATTTATTCTGTGAATTTGATTGTAAAATAAAAATACGAACTTTTTTATATATATGCAAATGAATTAAAAATTTACAAAGCGATATTAAAAATGTATGTTCAATTTAATATAGCATATATATTATATATATTTATTTATTTAAAAATATATGTTATATATGTCTGATGAATTAGTATTATTTTTGTCATCAAACAAGAACAAAAGGGTAGAAAAGTATTTTTTAACCATAAAGTGATTTAATTATTTTTCTACGCAAAACTTCCGCCTGGTTAGAATAAAAAAGAAAATTAAGGCAAAAATGACGGCACTCAAAAATTTTCGATTTCAGAAAAATTTATGTCAAGCAGGAAAGCTTTTTTTTCATTTGTTGTTTGATTAGGATAATCTATGTTACGAATAAATGATGTGAATTTGGACAATACAATAAAAATTGATGGCAAAGAAATGAAATTGAGAATAGAATTTAAGAATATTTAGGAATTTGACGGTGTTTCCAGTATTAAAAAAATGTTAAATAATTTATCCATATAAATAGCCAGCAAAAAACTCTCACTTAAAATTTTGATGTTTTCATATTTTGATTTTATAATTTATTTATTTTTCAGCATTTTAAAATATTGTTCTTTGAAATTAGAAGTTAGTAATAGAGGAGTTTCTTGGCTAACAAGAGATCCGCCGAAGGGGGGCTTTGCAGCTAGTCTTCTATAAAAAACAATCTGAAAAACTTTATTTGAAATTCAAACTTTTCGAAAGATATTCTCCTTTTATCAATGGAAATTTTAAAATATTGAAAAAAACTTTTAGTGATTGTTTTATGAAAATAAATAAATATAAATCTTTTATAAAAAAAAACAATAAGAAAATGTTTATTTGAATATAAACGGGCTGCCTTTGAAGGGGGCCCGGAGGGTTCGTTAAATACATTTTTTTGAATTTCATACTTTTATTCCTAGTAGATAGGTTTTTATTTTTAGGTTATATTAAATAAAAAACAAAATTTGGAATAACCATTTGAAAAACAAAATAAATTACTGGAAAGAAGCAAATTCAGTTTATTTATCCTAACAATAAAAAAAAAAAAATGTCTTGTGGTATCGAAAGAATATCTTAAGTGTGAGATGAAACTGAAAAATACAACAAAATTTTTTAACTACTTTGGAGCGGAGATTTCGGCACAGAGACCTCAGTCAAGAGGTTAAAACTCAAGAAACAAAAGAAGAGGATAGCTAGCTGGCTGTCTAGTATATGGTTTGGTCTGGAAAAAAAACCGGACACTTTATAATTTTTAGATAAAATGAATAAATTCAATATTAAAAAAAAATATTTCCATATTTTGACTAGATAGCTAATTAAAAAAATTAATTCTAAAGCTAAAATGTCATTTTAATTTTTTATGGCTTAATAAATATGATTTTAAAAAATTAATTTTTATAAAAAAAAAAATAAAACCGACTTCAAAAAAATTAAATTCAACAAATAAAATAATAATAACTTAAAAATCAAATAAAATACACTAAAAGGTATAAAATAATTATCTAATTTAGTTACAAATAAACGAAACAAACGACGAAATATTAACATGAAATCACTTTTTGAAGTCAGTGCCAAACAAACTATACCTATAAGCACGATTGTTTGTTTGCATGGCTACATTTAATTAAAGAGAACAGATTATTTATTATTGAAACGAAAGATATTCTTAGTGGAGAATTTCTTCATTAGAAATACTTATAATACCTACTACATAGAATACAATAAATCAACGAATGTACATAATAAATAAAGAGTTCAAATCAATAATTAAAAAAAATAATAAAACCGACTTCTAAAAAATTAAATGCAGCAAATAAAATAATAAGAACTTAAAAATAAAATAAAATACACTAAAAGGTATATAATAATTATCTAATTTAATTACAACTAAACGACGAAATATTAACATGAAATTACTTTTTAAAGTCGGTGCCAAACAAACTATACCTATAAGCGAGCGTACCCGCCAAACGTACTAAGTAAGATCCGTCGAGTGCGATTCATAAAATGTTTATGTTTGGCACCGACTTCAAAAAGTGATTTCATGTTAATATTTCGTCGTTTATTTGTAACTAAATTAGATAATTATTTTATACCTTTTAGTGTATTTTATTTGATTTTTAAGTTATTATTATTTTATTTGATGCATTTAATTTTTTTGAAGTCAGTTTTATTTTTTTTATAAAAATTATTTTTATTTTTCTCTTTTTAGTGATGTTATTAATAGTGACTTAATATAATGAATTTAATTGAATGCATCTCGTAAGAGAAAGCTTCGGGCGAATGAATCAGAAAATTATAATAAAATTCAATTCATAAATATAGAAATTCTCTCGAAACATTTGCGGGTTTTAAATGAATGTTTTAAGATTTTTTTTATAAAAGATTTTATTTATTACAATTTCGATTATTTGGTCATAAGAATTGGAGATTTACGTTATTTCGTCATTGATCATATTTTCAGAATTTGACCAAATTAATATGGTACCACCCCTAAGATACCCTATTTCCAATAAAAAAAGAATCATTAAAATCGGTTCATAAACAAAGCAGTTATGCATGAACAAACATATCAAAAAAGGTCCAATACCATTGAAAAAAACGGGACCAATCGGAAGCTAGACTGAACCCGCAAAAAAAAAATCATCAAAATCAGTTCACAATTCGCGGAGATATGAGGAAACATAGACAAAAAAAAATCAGTCGAATAGAGAACCTCCTCCTTTTTTGAAGTCGGTTAAAAATTAAAAATGGTAATAGCTATCTATTAAAAAAACAACAATATGAATAATTAAAAAAATGTCTTTTAATGTCTAATATCTTCTTCTTCTTCTTCTTCTTCTTCTTATTGTTAGGCTAAAAGCCTGTTTACTCCAGAGCGTCTTTCCATCGTTTTCTTGGACGGCCTCGTAGGGATGTTGTCATGTACCTTCCTCACCAGCCGGTCTTCATTCATTCGCAATACGTGTGCCCTCCATTCTGTTCTTCTCCTTTGGACCCATACGCTGACATTTTGTATATTGCACTTTTCCCTAATATCTTCATTTTTGACCCTGTCCATCCTTGTTTTACCCGCAATTCTGCGTAGCGATTTCATCTCACAAACTTCCAATATTTTTCTTGTTTTTGCGGTGTCTGTTCTTGTTTCGGCCGCATATGTCAAAATTGGTCGCACAACGGTCTTATAGATGCGAACTTTTGCTTCCGTTCCCAGAAACTTGTTTGACCAAACCGTTTCATTCAGGCATCCTGATATTTTGGACGCCTTAATAGATTGGAGCCTGACTTCCTCGCTAACACTTTCGGAGCTGGTAATCTGAATGCCGAGATAATTGAAGGATGACACTTGTTCTACTATGGTGTTTTAAAGTTGTAGCTTACAGCGTACTGGTTCTCTCGCTATTGTGAGAGTTTTCGTCTTTTTCGAGGATATCTTGAGTTGGAATTTTTCGCAGGAAAGTGCAAATTTATGTAAGAGTCGTTGGAGGTCGTTTTCGCTTTCCGCAACAAGAGCTGCGTCGTCTGATGTCTAATATAAGAGCTTTTATTCGACGAAAGTATTAACAGTTTCGAAGACAAAGAATAAATAATCGATTTTCATAAAATTCATTTTTTATTTTTTTCGATATAATATTAAGGTAGTTCTTTCACAAATGCGAAAATTCAAGAAGTCTTCGAAACTTGGAATATTAGTCATTAAAAGCATAATACACACACTGTTAAAATTTGAAGACGATTTATTTACTACACCAAACATGAAATAATTGCGATTAAAAATGAAATTTTTTTACATATAGTAGATAGGGAAATGATCATTATTTTATTTTTTTTCATTGAAGGACTTTCACCATCTTGATAAAAACTAATATTTGCTAGAATAATATATTTGGAGCAACTTAAAAAAATTGAAATTATTTACCACATAGTTTTGATATAAAATAAAAAAAACATATTTGGGCGATTATTTTTAGTGGAGGGGATAAAATATCAATGGCTTGGAAACGATCCATTCATAAATAGAATATAGTAGCGTAAAAAGTACAGTCACGTTAAAAAACATAACCTAAAATTTTAACACCGTTCATATTTATAGAGTGGTTACGAGGCTAAAACTTTGTGTGTGGATTGTCGCGAAAGAACCTCCTTAAGTTATCATAAATTAATAGAAAGTGTTAACATTTTAAATTATGTCTAATTATTATTTAATATATTTTGGTTCGGTTAGTTTATGAGAAATTTTTTTAATTATGTTATCAAAAATCAAGCATCTGAGAGAACTAAGCGGAATTCATGATATAGTTGATTGAATCGATGTGAGAAGGAGAGGATGAGGGGAACATGTGGGACGAATGACAGATGACCGTTTTGAAAAAAATCGTGAAGAAAAATCGCCCACAGAGCAGACGAAGCAAAGGGGAATCTAAAAAGAGATGGAAAGATGTAGCATGAATTAACTATGTCCCTAATTAAATTAAATTAGGGAAGGAATAATATATTTTTTTATTATAGGCAAAAGGGATTCGAACCCGGGATCTTCGCATGTGCGCTGCGATGCCTTCATAAGAGCCTTACTTCTTATTCTCTTGGCCACTGAACCCGGAACTCAAGATAATACCTAATGTCTATATGAATTTGGAATTTCATTTTTATTTAATCTTTTAATCTCTTCTTCGTTCATTTTTGTAGCCCTGTAGTGGCTGACTCTGTAACGCCTCCCACGTTTGAATATAGTTTAATAATAATCAGGCCACTACAGAGCTGCAAAATGAACGAGGAAGAGATTAAAAGATTTAATAAAAATGAAATTCCAAATTAATATAGACATTAGGTATTAATTTGAGTTCGGGAATCAGTAGCCAAGAGGATAAGAACTAAGGCTCTTATGAAGCCATCGCAGCGCACATGCGAAGATCCCGAGTTCGAATCCCGGCTGATCCTTTTGTCTATAATAAAAAATCTTTTCTTCGTTCCCTAATTTAATTTAATATATAATTGTCTTTTCACGCGGCCTCGTGGTGATTGTGCCCCGGAGCAAAGAAAAAATTATTGTCGACCTTTGGGTTTGAATATATGTCCCTAATCTTTTTTATTGGAAGAACGTGTGAAGCTTATAAAGATAATGAAGTAGAAGAAGATATATTTTGGCAATATGTAGAAAGTTGAAGAAGCCCGAGATAAAATTCAATCCATGTAACCTTCGCTAGAAATATCAAAGATAGAGAACTTAGTTCTTCCTCAAGAAGACTTGAAAAAGGTCAAACTCGGCTCAAAATAGAGTACTTACTTTTAGAGCTGTAAGTTTTGAATCATCTTCATAAAACAGTAATAGAATCGAAAATTCGATTGAAGCAGAGGGGGCAAACAAGAGTTAAGAGAGGTAGGGACGGCGGAACCGTGGGGTCAGGGGGGGTCAGCGGACCTCCTAAAGAAAGAAATTTTACCGTTACTTTACTCAAAAAGAACTTTGTTGCCAAATTGTTGATTGTAAAATTAATGTTATACTATTATCTGTTTGCGTTAACAAAAGTTAAAAACCTTGCGCCATAACGTTAGCTTAAAAATTACTCATTTTACTTAATTTAGTTTCTTAAGATCATGTCCAATTTATTGAACATTAATTACCGGTTACCGGTAGTTTCTTAATTAATTCTTTTTTTTGGATGAACTAAGGTTTTGTTTTCCTTGTTACATAAGTTTATTACTCATATTTGCTAAGAATAATACAAGTATATATTGCTAATTAATTTCCTTTTATTTTATTTCCTTTTGAACCTAAACTCAAGCATTAAAACTACAAACAAAAATTTGAACTCTTTTTTTCTTTCAGTTTTCAATGAAACCACAGCTACACACTGCTTAAATATGGTTTAAATTGTACCACTTTGCTTCAAAATTTTGGAATACCTCCCAGATCCCCCGGTAGGCTTACATCACTTTCCAAATTTTGACCCCCCCCCCTCTACCGTGCGTGAAGAGAGGCTATTTGATAAGTAAATTTCAGCATTATAAGACCAGCTGCGGGCCTTCGTTTAGCCTGTCAACATCAAGATTTGACCGATGTCCAATGGCAGCCGTATATATTATATTATATTATATGCTCAGCATAGTCAGGCTTCACCAAAAAATCTGAATACATATCATTCGTTTCTGACAGTTAGATTTAAACAGAAAGTATCATTTACATATTTATTTTACCTCTTTTTATTATCATTTGTTTTTGTTTTGTACTTTTTTATGACAAACATATTTGAAAAAAAAAACAACAACTCAAAAGCCATATCCAAACTTGTTAAAAGTTAACTTTACAAATAATATTTGAAAATTCATTAATTTTTAATTTACATATAGAAATTGTCGGAAGAATTAAATAAAGCTCGAATAAAATACTAATTTATACTTGTCCAAAACAAAATAGTCGTTTATCAATATATTCACATTGTCTTTCTTCTACATTTAGACTTATGTACTCATCGTTGATGTGTAACAACAAAATGAATTTTCTATATTCACTCGAGTAATTGAACCCATGAGAGAGCTATATTATTTAACGTGGTTCCTAAGTTTGCCTAATTGTCAATTGTCCGATGGGTAAAATCTTTTCATCAAATTTTTACCCACATCTACAGTGCCGTGTTACTTGAAATTTTGCATACATAAATACATTAATATTTGTTGGTCGAGGGGATAACGTATATGCCTTCTAATCAAGCCCGAGTCGCTGTAATCCGTCTTTAATCTGATCCATACATAATTGAGAAAAAATTAATTAATAGTATCGTAAAATGGCAAATGGTTAATGGCGAGAAAGCCAAAAAAAATAAAAATAAAAATAAATATGATGTTAAAATAACATGAAATTCCATTTTCTCGATTAGTAAAGAAATTTATTCTATAATTTTAAGCTACAATCCATAATCAATAATTAATTTAATCTGTCTAATTTTTAAGCTTTTAGCTCTTTTCTATCTTTTCACAATTTTCCCACAGTAACATGCAACAAAATTTGATGTAGTTTTTTATTACTATTAGGAACATCTTTTGTGTACTTACACGTTTGTTTGAAAATTAATAAAAATAGATTAACAATGTATTTATATATAATACAGTCGGCTATTGATAAATCGAAATCCAAGGGACTACAAGAAAAATTCGAATTATCAATAAGTTTAAATTATCGAGAGGAAAGAAAAAAATTCGAATTATTAAGTGTTTTTATTATATTTTTGAAAATATGTACTTATGAGCTTACATAAAATTTATATATAGCCTCAAGTAAAAAAATAAAAATAATGAAAACGATAAAAAATTACATATATATTAACATTGCAATAGATAATAAGATACCTAATTAAAAAAATGAGGAGTAAACATTGCTAGGAAAAATTCGAATAATAAAGAGAAGTGGCCTAGTTCGAATTATAGAACGTTCTCTCCCCCTCTTTTTACAAAAAGGATTTCGAGTTAACAAGCGTATCAAAATATACAGCATTTTTTAGATTTTCCAAAGTTAACAGCTGAAGAGTTCGAATTATCGAAAAATTTGAATTATCGAGAGTCGACTGTATGCAACAAAAAACATATAGGTAGGTATATTATTAGTTTATTAATTGTTCAGAAGAAAATAGTATGTTCAGGAATAAAACAGGGAGGTATAAAATTTATAGATGATCAAAATCAAGATGATCTTAAATGAGTATGTGTGTGTAAATTATATGGAAAAATTGAATGTCACTGATTGCAGACCGATCAAGTTTAATTGTGTCTCATTTGTTCCGTGTCCTCGTCAAGTGCACCTTCGGGCTCCTGGGAATTAATGCTTCCTGTCAAACGCAATTAACCTCATGCTGTTCCGATTGCTCAGTCTACCAACCTCAACGAATGTCAGCTTCAGGTTGTGGAATGCCGAGTCAGGTCAGCCCTCATTTGCCAAACCTGACAACGACACTAAACTTTAAGTATAAAGTCCTAATAGAACAGAACTATTCGAACATATGTCGTCATTATCTTCAACCCTTTGGAATTTTGAGAAATAATAGAGCGATCTAGATTTGCACCTGGTTCATTGAGGTGGGTTAATCAAATTAAAACTTCACTTACTTAATTCATATTATTGATTTTCTCAATAGTGGTTTTGAACTAGTACCTATTTGAATCATAAGGTCGAAAACTCAATAAGGATATTTCAGATTTTATAATTATTGTTTGATGTTATTATTTAAATCAATAACACACGCTGTGTCAATAGTAATGAATATTTTTTTATATGGTAGGCTCGAGAAGTAGGCAAAATCTCGGGTCTGCAGCATTTTTTCGATTTTTTTTGCTAATCGAGTTAATAAAAGATTGAAACTTGGATATAAATTATTTCCAAGCATTTTTCTGTCTGGATTCATTTACCCACGATATAAAAATAAAAAACAAAAAAAAGTTGTCATTCCAAAATACATTTATTTCCAAAACGAAAAACCGATTAAATTTGGGATTTTCAGTCTTCTAAACACCCGGTTCAAAAAAGCAGAAGATTAAAAAACAAATGGAATTGGTGAATAGTCTTCTATCCAACGGTTGTATCGTATCTAATGGGATCTAATGTGGCTTTAGAATTTGTATTAACTCTAGTAGCACAAAGTTTGAAACTATATAGAAAGTAGGGAAATAGTCAATGCAAATTTTCAATTTTCTAATCAAACTGTCTGCAGACAAAAAATAAATAAATACAAACACTAAAATATGCGTAAATCGTACCGAGTCTTAAAAAATAGAAGGTTATAGAAAAAATTTAGATTATAAACTGAGAATTCTTAGCAGTCTCTCAGAAATAGATTATTTTAAATATTCCCAAATCCTATATATTCACATATATATTATATATTATTCCGTCGTATTCTATAATAAGCAGATGCAAACCAGCGAATGTTGAGAGCTATAGCAAATATACCACCTAGAATAAATAATCACATAATTCGAATTCACTGGAAATAAAGACATTGAATGAACATTAGGGTGGTCCTTATTTTGGGTATTTTCGAATAGGCTCATATGGTTCGAAATAAATAAAAGAAATATTCCCTAAGTTTCAAGTCTCTATCTCAATTTTAACCTGTGCTGCAGAGCGATGGAAATTTTTTTAAATTTCCCCCTGTAACTGAACTGCTCAAATAATTCTTAAAATAAATATGGGTATTGATATAGAGCTAAGGCTCGAGGCCAAAAAGTATTATAAACAATTATATTATAATTAATTAAGCAATTTTTTGTTATGTAATTTGTAAATTGCAAATAAATTATTTGAAAATAAAACTGATGAAACATTTTATTTAAATAACTTTAATAAAACATGATAGTTAATACATTAAAATATATTTTTCATTTAGGAAATTAATAAATTATAGGTAAAGAGATTAGAGATGATAAAATTAAAAACGAATATTCAATATAATTATTTCCTAATTTAATTTGAAAATGCCCCTGCTTCTACATACTTTGAAAAATAATTAAAAATTTAATTTACCATCCAATTGATCTCCATGATTTTGATATAAGTTTTATAATTTATTTTTGATTATTTCAACCAGCAAAGTAATCAATTAAATTTCAAGCTTTTATAAAATATAATATTAATTTCAGATTTTCCCCTATTTCAATTTAGATTAAAATGTACAAAATAAAAAAAAATAAATAAAAAGTTAATATAAACACACACACGACCCATTCAAACTTAAATACAAATTCATCAAATTATTTAAATTCAATTCTATTGAAAAAGTTTTTCTAAAATGTTGTTAACTTTCAGAGAGCTTTTTTCCGAATTCTCTTCGATTTTAAAAAGTTTTTTTTTTTTTTTTGTGTGTCAAAGTAGTTTTTCTTTCTGCCTTGTTTGAAATGCATTATACACTTTAAAATGTTTGTCCCTCTTATCTCAAGACATGTGCTTCTATCATCCGGGTAAAGTATCAAGTCTCGTCCAACAAGATATTATAAATAGAGTTTTGCTCAATTATTAGACAGTGCTTCTTAAACTATGGGAACCGACTAGGGATTGCAATCCCGCAGTGCTTTCAATCCCGCTTGATTATTGCGGGATTGGTGCTAATTGCGGGATCCCGCGTAGGTATTTTACATGTTAAGAAATTCAATAAATAAAACGTTAATTTTGTCAATAATCAAACCAAGTTTATAAAAAAAGTACAAAAATCAACAATTGCTAGTACTCTAGTTAACAAAGTTATATTAGAGTTTGGCTTCTTATGATGCTGAATCCCGCGGGATTGCGGGATTGCAATCTCTAGTAGCGACATTATTTGGAATCACGAGACTGAATTTTGGGGTCGCGAAACATAGGCCAACAATGTCAATGAAACAATGATAAATGTAAAAATTATAATTGGCATCGGCTAAAAATTAATGTTTAATGAATTCGAGGTATATCTGTCATTTAATTTACAATAATTTATGAAATTGCCATTTTGTATTCGATTATTTATTTATGTGAAGCGACGTTCTCAGTACTGGCGATTATAGAATCAAAATACAGATATAAGTAATTTGAAAAATGTTGAAGATGATGAACTGTTTGACTCTTTATTTAATAAGAAACAAGCAGATCCATTTAATTATAATTTAGTTTTAATTGTAACTATGAGTTTTAATAAATGATACAATTATTATAATAAGTATGTATATAAAAATTTGCATCAGTATAAATTTATGTATGGTTTGCTAATAAAAATGATTGATGGTTTATAGTTTTATAACATATATCTATATTTATAATATGGGGTCACAAAAATTTATCAATCATAATAGGGTTTCGAATGAAAAATGTTTAAGAAGCTATGTATTAGAAGATACTAGTTTAGATATAGTTAGTAAACCAACAGACACCTGCATAGACACCTACGTCTACACCCTCTCACTTAATCAACTTTCCCTTCTCTTCGGTAATGCAAGGGTCTTTCGAGATCCATAGGGGATACATCTTTACTGGTGCACCCCTTCTTGCATTCGATTGCATTAAAAAAAAAAAAAAAAAGGGGACGTGAAGATATCTAAATTTTATGTCAAGCCATCCTAATTGTCAGAAAAAGTCATTAATTACTGGGCAAATTAAAAGAACTTTAAGATTATCAAAAGAAAAGTTCATAATTCTAATATTGAAATTATTAAAAAAAACACACATTTATTAAAAAATTGTCATAAAGATTTGTCAACTCTTTAATAAAAAAGTCTTTAATAAAAATTAATGAAAATAATAATTAAAGAAAATTTCTTTCCTAGACATTAAAGGGTTATCCAATATATCAAGAAAATATTATTAGTTCATGTCACTTTTAAACCAAAGATTCGCCCTCTCAGACCTTTTTTCAAAATTAAAAGACAGATTCTCTCTTAAGGACGTTCCCTAATAAATCGATTTTCTTGAAATCCTTTTAAAACTTTGAATACACATATTTATAAGTGTATTTTATACGTATTGCAGCACTAAATTTATAAATAGTGACCATTGAAATTTGTATATTTAACACGCGAACCCTATCCCGATTGATGCTAAAGCGACTGTTTCATTAAATAACAGTCGTAATTTTCTTGATATTATTTTGAAAAACTAAGAATCTAAAATTAACTGAAGATATAACAAATATTTTCCTGTTAAAATAATTGTATCAAGCGGTATTCGTTTTGTATGAAAAATGTTAAAAGTTAGGTACTTTTGATGGTTTTCATTTTTTCTCTCATGGCATGGCAAGTGAGAGATGCGACTTGGCAACGTGGCACTAAAATCATTCAATTTTTCCATATCTAAAAAACTTCTTCAGCTGGTGCATTTGAGATTTTAGCTAATTCTCTCAACCTAACTATACTGTTCTCATCTGAAATTTTGCATTGAGCTGTTTAATGAAGTGTTTTTTTTATTCTTCGTCTTTTAGTGTCGGTAAGAATGCAATGTTGCCAGATCCAAGAAACGACGCAGTGAAAATATTTTTTCCTTTCTGCGTATGAGAGAGTAGGGGAAATAGCGAACTGCATCTGAGCTATATTAGGGAACGTCCTTAAATCAAAATAATTTAGTTTAGAAAATTGATTGCTTAGATTGAGACGGGGCGTATAGAGACATTCAAAACAATATTTAAATTTACAGTTTACATAAGGTAAAGGCACCTATTGATGACAGGCACCTAAGGATGCCAATCTACAAGAAAAAATGAAAATTTTTTTTTGAAATTTTAGTCGATTTTCTTTTAGCTAAGTTAACTTACTAAAAGAAAATCGACTAAAATTTCAAAAATTAGTTATTTTTTCATTTTTTCTTGTAGATTGGCATTCTTAGATGCCTGTCATCAATAGGTGCTTACTTACATAAATTTTCTAAAAATAAAATAAATATAATAGAAATATTTAATTGATAGCTTTCCAGATCTCAGACATGCTGCTCCTATTTTAATGAAGTTGATTGGAAGACCTAAAATCAGATATTAGATGTTGCGATCTTCTCTAGAAACTTAATTACTTTTAATCACATTGACAGTTTAGGGAGAAGCTTTCCAATTAATTCGTATATGTATCAATAATAATGAAAAGTTTTTTTAATTCTTTTTTGTTTCTATTGTTAACCCTTGTCTGTTCAGAGTGATAATCTGATTTGGGCCAATTAAATTACAATTTTTTTTTTTAATATAAAATGAATATCGATTCCTGAGATGTGATAAAAAATATTTTGCAAATCAAATATAGCATATCAAAAAGAAATAAAATATTTTCATAGGGCTTGAAAAGAGAAAAAAAATGTATTGTTAAATGAATTGTAAATATTATGGCCTCGAATGAATGAACAAATCAATTTTGTTGAATTAACTTTAAATATTAATGTATTTTGAATAGTAAAAATCAACCATCATTAGTTTTATGAATTTTTTTATTTTTTTTATTTTTTAATTTTCTCTATAACTCAAAAGCGGATTAATAATTAAAATGATAAAATACACTTGGGACATGAAAAGTCTGCCAATTGGGTCGGAAATGTTTATTTATTTATTTTTGCTTATTCGTTCTAAGTAATGTCTGAAATGCGGAGAAAAATACACACATTTTCATTCACATGTCTAGCTTTCTAGATTCTGGTTCAAAAATGCAGAAATTCAGAAAAAATTAAATTCTTATATAGAAAGATATCAAACAGAAATATGAGTCTTTGGTTTGTATTAGTAAAATGAACCTCTAGGTCAGGTTTCAATCTATAGTAGCTCAAACCGTACGATGTCGAAAAATTACAAAATCACTAAAATTTGCAGATAGCAAATTTTTTAATTTGACTTTTGTAAAATCACAATTTTTAAGATAGATTTTAAGGGCCCCCTGTCACATTTTGTCACAAATCTGAGATGCCCCCTGCACCTTACTGTGCGACGTAATTTATTGGCGGCACTTACCTCACATTTTTGTCATTAGAGCCTTTTTGTTTATAGAAATTCAAATTATCTCTGTAACTAAATCTTCTTAATATAGAATAGACAGTAAATGTCTTTCTAAATTCAACATAACTTAGTTACCTCTTAATTAAATAATATTTTATTTATTCTAGTAAAAAGAATTTTTCGGGTATAATGTTTGTACGCTAGTGGAGCTATATAGTTGCATAACTTGAAAGTTTACAGTTTAGCACTCTCAGATTTCAATGGAAGAGAAAAAAATAGTAATACCATGACGTTTGAACTGGGAGAATAAATTCAATAATCCTCCTAAGACCTCATTTGTGCGACATTCAACATCTATTCACAGATAAATTGGATAGTAATTGAACAAATGCAATGGCCGACTTATTACTATGACTTATAGAGAATGAACTTCCTTTTGTGTTATATCTTTTCCGCGACCTACAACTTTCAATTTTTAAAATCAGCCTCCAACTTAACTCTTAAAATTTCGTATTCTTCTTTAACACAGCGTGAAAGTAATATAATGGGTAAGGCATAAAGTTCTCCTATATTATTTAGGGAGTGTAAAAAATGAATGAAGCTAATTAGAAAGAAATTGTATCTATGTATTTCTGGAAAGTAGAAAAAAAAGCTATGTTTAAATGGTTTTTAAAAATATTATCAGACAAATGACAGCGCACATTGTCTGTACTGGTTTGAAAGTGAGCCTTATGGCTACTCAGCTTCAGCGAAAACCTGTTCAAGAATTTTCATATTTTGAGCTTTGCGGTTGGCATGATCTCGCTTACTTAATTTTTGAGGCAACCTCATTTTGAAAGGATAAAGTTTGAAATCGACTTGGAGAATCCTACTTAAACTCCTACATATTTGATACCCCAGTACCTTGACATGCTTACAATAGGAACGAGTTAATATTTTCTGAAGGTCTCCTATTATTTCCAAATTTCCTGGCGTTCCTGGGTCTACCAAGAGATTTCCTTTTTAGCGTGGATTTAGTTTCTTGAAGATTTGACCGAGAAGTAAGCTAACTTTCTGCGTCGCTTTCACAGAACTCTTGTTCTCATAATACACAGGGGTCCGATGTTCACCGGTCTATTTGGGTAGTGAAAAAGGGTAGAGCCTAAACTAACTATTGAGACCTAAGAATTCTATCTCTTTAGCTCCACTATAGCCCGCAAGAGTGCCTGCTCAAAATATGGGTAGTGAAAAAGGGTAGAGCCTAAACTAACTATTGAGACCTAAGAATTCTATCTCTTTAGCTCCACTATAGCCCGCAGAGTGCCTGCTCAAAATATGGGTAGTGAAAAAGGGTAGAGCCTAAACTAACTATTGAGACCTAAGAATTCTATCTCTTTAGCTCCACTATAGCCCGCAGAGTACCTGCTCAAAATATGGGAGATCTTTATGCCTCACCATGTACATCATCCTGACTTATATATATGTGTTAGATTTACTTGATATACTATATCTAAACACAAAAAATTATTTAACAAAATTTAAAATAAAGAATTTTTTTCTCTTACCTTATAGCCGGGGCCGAGTCTATGCATGGCGCAGATTTGATGGGTTGTGAGAGCTTCGCTGAAAAGGTAGATCGCCGACATCTGCCCACAGAATACTCTCTCTTCGTCCACTTCAGGCGTTGCGCCAATGTAGCATTTATCAAACGGCTGCAGACAAAAAAAATAAATGAAGAAAATAATTATTGCTAGTCAAAAAAGTGTAATAAAGGAAATTATTATTTGATTAACTTAAAAATAAAAAAATATTTAGGAGTTTAAGACTTTTTAATTAACGAGCATATTTTTTTTGATATCAAAACAAAGTTAAAATTAATTAGATAAATAATAATATTATAAAGAAAAATGAATATAATTTTTGAATTTTTGACAGAGATATTAAATAAAAAATGGATTCGGCAGCAAAATACAAAATAAAATCATTTGAAACATTTTGCAAAAAATTAAATTTAAATAAACTGCAGCGGATCGTTGCTAGACTTTACCATAGTCATTTGAAATATTAATAGGTTTATTCCTTTATTATTAGTCAGATATCACTGGCTACTTGAAGTCAAGGTTAACTTAAAATCAAAAATAGCCATAGACTAATACTTGAGGAATAACCATTCTACCTTGCATTTGTGACTTTTCAATTATCATTGGTAACCATTCCTAAAGACTTGAAGGAATCAACTTGAAATCAAAAATTCCGATCGATTCTTATCTAATACTGGACGAATAACCATTCCACAACGCATTTTTGACGTTTCGATTATCATTGATAACCATTGCTGAAGACAAGGAGGAGTCGAGTTAAAATCACTAAGACTATAATATTTTTTGGTCAATAACTCAACCACCAAAGTAAAAGAAATCTATAATAAAAAAAAGTATAGCTTTCTTTTATAGTAAATTACCTTACATTTGTCTTGGCTTTTTTAGTACAAAAAATTTATAGTTTTAATATTTTAAGCCCCTGCCCTTAATTTTTTGTTCGATTTCAAACCAAAATCTAATCAGGTCCTAATCTCAATATAAAGAATCTAGATGTGAATTTTTTTTTTTGAAATTCACATTAGTTTTTGAGCTAGAACCCACACAAAATTTGGTAAGTACCAGGTGTATGCATATGAAATGAGCCTTTTAGGATAGATGGCAGTACCTATAGGTTATTTTTATTTTGAAGGAACCATAACCTTATTATTTTTTCATTGCTTTGGCATCTGTCAACAACGTTCAGTGTTGAAAATTTGATTTGCACTACAACAACATGAAATTTTTCGTGGGAAAAATGTCGAATTTTGTGTTTACAGCATACGATATGCAGACAGCATTAAATTTTTTGTTATCATTTATAGAAAAACGCCACAGAATCTCAACGAATGCTTGAAGAACCTTATGGAAATCATGCTCTATAATTAGCAACATGCAAAAGATGGTTTCAACGATGACGATGGGGCTAGAAAGGTGTCGTCTATCAATAGCTATTGAAACCTGCTGAAACTGTAAATGGCAACAATTAATTGATTTGAACCATGCATTGGAGGAAAAACGGTCAGAATATCAAAAAACTCAACATAAAGTGATTTTCATTCATGGCAATGGTCCTTCACATAAATCAAAAGCGGTTCAGGATACGCTGGAATCACTCAACTGGGAATTGCTACCCCATGCGGCTTACTCACCAGACCTGGCTCCTTCCGATTACCACTTGTTTTCGTCGATGGGCCACGCACTTCAAAACTTACGAAGTCAAAAAATGTGTCAATGAATGTTAAATAAATTTATAATTTTCTCATTAATATATTAAAGAATAATTAATATATTAACGAGAATTGTTTTGATCGCGCTTTTTAAACAAGATATTAATCGCGAGACTACTGCTGGTTGAAGCTATTGGAGTCTGCTGAGTCTTAAGTCTGGACCAAGAGAGAATGAAAAAGATATGATCCATTTAGCTATAATCCAACGATATTTTGCGTTTAGTCCGCATGACACTTGGATGGATCACCAAATGAATTTGGAATCTGAGATGTTATATATTCAATCTGCCAATCCAGAGCGCCCGAACTAAAATTGGTCAATGAATGGTTTTCTTCCTAAGACCGGCAGTTTTTTTTGGAAGGGGGTCCACCAATTGCCAGAAAGGTGGTCTAAATGTGTAGAAAGTGATGGAGAGTACTTTGAATAAAATATTTTTTTTTCTTTCCTATTTAAAAAAAGTATTTTATTTTCATAAAAAAGGCTTATTTCATATGCATACACTTGTTAACAGACATTTTGACAAATTATTTAATATCTCGTAAAATATAATTTTTTCAATGTTGACTCATTAGAGCTTTTTTGTAGAGAAAAATTCCATGGTTTCTCTCAATTTTTTTAATCAAAATAGCTTCAGCCGTTTTCAAGAAAACGAAGCAAAAAAAAACTTTTCATGCATGATTATAATACTTAGCCATACTCAGTATGGTAAAGTAAAAGAAGAGAGGTACTTACATCGTTTGTGGAGACGAACCACGCCATTTCAGTACTAGAGGCGAGCTGTCCGTTCACCAGGCACTTGATTTCACTCTTCGTCCATCGGTTATATATGTACACTATGGCGATCATATACCACTGTAATCAGAAGAAGGTCAATTAGTAACAAGAAAAATAAAAATTAAATAAAATAACATCTTTTAGCAGATCAATAATCCAATGATTTTTAAAGTTTTTATAGATGTAGTCTTTCTTTTAATGATATATAATATTTATAAAAAGATAATTCTTTATTAAAGAAAAAAATAATGTTCAGTGAAAACTTAGAAAGCTTTTTTCCAGTCGAGGGTAAATTAAAAGGCAAAAATCTTAATTGTTTTAGTCTTTAAAATATTTGAATACATACATTGTATTCGTATATGTACAGAACATGTATTTGATTAAATAAAGGTAACTATTAAATACTTCTATCAAGGTGATTTTATAGACCTCAGATTATCATTTAGATTAGTGCTTCTTAAACTATGGGTAGCGAACCCATTTTGAGTAGAGAAACTGAATTTCGGGGTCGCGAAACATAGGCCAACATTGACAATAAAAAATGTATAATGGCCAAAAATTAATCAATTTTTAAGATCCCCGGGTCCCCTGTCATATTTTGTCACAAATCTGAAATGCCCCCTCCCCCGTTACTGTGTGACGTAATTTAAGGACGGCTCCTAATTTGGAATTCCTGATAGGTCTGAATAAAGCAATAAGTCTAGGCGTGTTAAAAAAGTATTTATTAATATTTTCAAAAATGCATTTTCTTGAACAAATAATAATAAGAAATAGTACTTTTTCAAGTTAATTAGTGAAATAGAAAAAAATTTAAAAGTCTAAAATTCAAACAAAGTTTTACTTTATTTTTTTTGTCTAAATCCCATATATAGTACTATATGTATAACATGTTTCCAGAATATCTTTAATGAAAATTCAAAATGTGGTTTATCATTTTCCATTAAATAAGCTCATTACATGTGCGTATGAATAAACAATAATTCCAACTAAAGGTGCGTTTGAATTTTAAATGACATTCAATTTATGAATCAATGTCTGAATTACGTATCACATTAAAAAATACATTAAAGTTTTTAAAGCATTTTGAAAATAATAAACTTTGCAATAAATGGAATATTGTATAATATAGCTTATTAACAATTTAGAAAAAAAGAAGTTGTTAATAATAAAAATGTGATGGTATCAGAGAGAAGGGGCCTTATCTTAACCTACCATTTTTTTTCAGGATTGGCAAAAATGTGAGTTAAATGTGGGTATAGGTAATTTTTGATAATATATTTGAATTCAGCAGCAAATTTTCATTCGGATACGAATAATAGCGAAGGTAAAAATAGAAGAAATGCCTTATTTTTGCCTCGATAAAAATTGTCTAAATTTAAACGACTAAAACTCAAAACTACGTTTTTTAATTATCTAATACTTAATAGTGTATAAGGAGAAATATGTACATATTTTAGGAAATGTACTTTTCCATTCACTTAGCTTAAACTCAAAGTATGTTTTTATGAGGTGTGCAACTTAAACTTGGATTTTATACCCTAGCTCTAGAATCATAAATTTCAATTAGCTCCTAAAGTGCCACTTTTGGACTTTAGTAAGAGAATATATAAATGAATAAGTTAGACTTGTAATAAGTTATTACTTTTATAAATATAAACTTATATAGAGACATATTTTTTTAATGCATTCAAATGTAAGAATTAGAAAATGCAGCACTTATAAATCTTGACGGAGCAGTCCATTAACGAAGCCACTCTGATCAAGGGAATGTGCCTGAGCCAAATGTGGCTGTATGGTCGGATATTAAAGAAATGAATATCACAAAACACGTGAAAGGCAAGAAGAGTGGAATAAATTGTCTCTAGGAGTAATGGAGATAAACGTATTTGTGAATAAACTGGTTCTGTTCTTCTTCAATTTGGAAAGTGTTTGACATCAGAGACATGCAAACTTTGAGGAGGATGAATGATATTATAATACAAGAGCACATGTAATAATAAGAAAATTCGGAGATGCTTCTTCAGTTCTTTGATGTCCACCTAGTCAGTGAAGTCAGTAAGAGAAGGGTCATTTGTTAGATAGCAGGTTTCTGAATTACCTACTAAGTGGGTGGCTAGAGAATATTGCTTGGAGACAAAGATGTTGCGACTTGGAGGGAGGGGAGGGGGCGGTAAAATATTTTATATGTCACAGCAATTCTGGAGATATCGTGATGAAAACTTGGTTTAAAAGTTTTTTTCTTATTTTACCTTTTGGATATATGAATTTTTAAAAAACTTTAAAATTATGAAGCATGTAATGTTTTAAAACATTACATACCAAATTTAGAGTAGTCAGCTCAAGTAACTCTGGAGAAATTGTGATCTCTTAAAATGAAACAATGTTTATCTAATTTTTATTTTTTAGAACATTTCTATCTTTTCATAATATCAAAACCCACAAAAATATATCACTCAATTTGCTGCAGTTGTTAATTCTGAACATCTTTAGCATTTACCTACCCGATATCGAGGGAGTGAATCGCGACCTAAAATCTACTTCCACTTCCACTTTCATTTCCAAGTAGAAGACAATATAAATAGATTATCTAATGAATTCCAAAGTAATTCCAAATAATTCCAAAGACTGTGTACACCTAATTCCAATCGCGGTTCACCCCTCAGAAGATATACTTTTAATCGAGGGGTGAACCGCGACCTAATATCGTCTACACCTACTTCCACTTCCACTTTCAATTCCAAGTAGAAGACAATAGATGAAGGGGCATTGTCTAATGAATTCCAAAATAATTCCACATAATTTCAAAGACGTGTACACCTCATTCCAATCCCGGTTCACACCTCGCTTTTAAGCTACAGAATCCTGTGTATGCGAACCCAAAATTGACGGGCTTATTATTAAAATTACTTTTATCTATTTTATTAAATTTGACATTTTAACTAATTTCATATGACATATGATAGCACATATTTTATATATTTTTATCTCTCTAACCAACTAGAGTTTATTCATTTGTGTACAAGCATCAAAATTTAAGTTTTTCCAGATATTGAAAAAAATAGATTAATTGAGTTTTATATATTTTATTATAGTTGAGGATTTAAAGAGCTCATGAAGAATAATCTCTACCAGTCTTTTGAATGCATGCGGATATGGTTAGTCATAATAATGATATTATATATTTGGATTTCCCTACTCCCACACACAGACACAAAAAATAAATATTCTGAGAGGCTAAGCAATTTCTTAGATAAATGTTACATTAGTCTAAAAACGATTAGGAGTAAGTATTATTTTTATATTCCATTTTGCTCGCTAACCTCAATCTATTCAATTTAAGTTTCAAGGGATTTATCCGAGTTAAAATCTTTTGTAATGTTATCGTTGTCGGTTACAAGATGCTTTAAGAAACAATTTTCAAGCGAAGTACAGTAAATGTTTCGCCGACTGAATTGCTCTGCTTTTCTTATTCTAATGAGTGTTAGGGTAATAAAAATTCGAAAACGATTAGGGGGAGTATTTGAATCCTATCACCGTCTCGAAATCTACACAATGGTCCAACCAGAAAATTACACCCCGAGTGGAATACTAAATAGCGAGGGAAGTAACGAAACTTAAAACATCAATAATGATGATTTACTTTTATATTATAAGTGAATGGATTCTTTTTCAATTATATATAATATACGATTCTTTTATCTATATAAATAAAAATGTACTGTTACGCTTAAGTGATACGTTGAAGGATCTCCGAAAATTCTTCACCGATTTCTTTTGAAATTTGGTCAAGTTCTGATGATATGATCACTATTAATAAATCATTTCAAAAAGAGAAAAATAAAAAATTTTAAGGAAAAAATAAAACTGACTTTCGAAAAATTAAATGCAACAAATAAAATCACTAAAAGGTATAAAATAATAATTATCTTCAGGGGAGTGAGATTGAACAGGGGTCAAACACCCTCATTTAACAAAATAGAACATTATGATTGGCGATGTCCCTTAGAAGGGGTAGAAAACTAAGAATTATATAAAACATAGCCTCCACACACCAAGGAGACACGATCGGAAATGAATAAAAAGGCTGACACGAAGAAATATTTCTCTCTATTACTTTATCCAGCGCTATTACTCTATCCTCTCTACATTATACCTCTATTACTCTATCCTCTCTACATTATACCTCTATTACTTTATCCTGCTCTATTACTTTTACTCGCTCTTACATTACATCTCTATTACTCGATCCATCTTACACTCTATATTATTCTCTATCTATATTCTCTCTTCCACTATATCGCTATTCATCCAATATTCACGGCGCCTATATAAACTCGATATCACGAGTATATCTCTTCGTCCTGGAGCCGTTTTAACGGACATCTACATTCATCTACTTGCTAGCCCCTCCATTGGCACTTATATCATTAGCACGATAGCTAATTGAATAGCACGGACAAGAATACCTGTCCGGCTCTCGTGAAGGCACCACGGAGGCTGATCAAAAAGGCGAGACTCCTGGGACATTACATACTCTTCGACGTGGCAGTCTACGGAACCTGAGCGAGAGGTGGACACGGCACAGATAGCGCTGTTCGAATTATTTGAACCAGTCAGCACACTTCAAGAGCAAACGTAATTAATCACAATTTCTTTGAACGATCTCCGTTCACCCCTTAAAGCCATCAAATCATTTAATTCTTTCTGACTGTTAAATTCACCAAGGACCTCAATAAATCATATATTATAAATTGAATTCTTGATTATCTTTCACTGTTAAGAAAATTTCCCCATTCTCCTTTGCAGCTAGAATTCATTTAAGTATTTTTATTTTATTTTTGCCTATTTAGAATTATTTTTTTATTTTTTTTTGTAAATTCATTGCATCAGATTAACTTCAGTAACGTAGAATTTGAACATAAGAGTAAATTCAGTAGTTTATCAAACTAGTACAACGAGATACACTGAGTTACACCACCACCACCACGTCTATAAAGGTTAGTATTCTCACACTCAGGAATATTCCCCTTAAACGTCCCCTTACCAAACTAATTTCCCTACCCCATTTAGTTATAACTAAACGACGAAATATTAACATAAAATTACTTTTTGAAGTCGGTGCCAAACAAACTATACCTATAAGCGAGCGTACCCACCAAACGTACTAAGTAAAATCCGTCGAGTGCGATTCATAAAAGGTATATGTTTGGCACCGACTTCAAAAAGTAATTTCATGTTAATATTTCGTCGTTTAGTTGTAACTAAATAAGATAATAATTATTTTATACCTTTTAGTGTATTTTATTTGTTGCATTTAATTTTTTGAAGTCGGTTTTATTTTTTTCTTAAAAATTTTTATTTTTCTCTTTTTAGTGATGTTATTAATAGTGATCCTATCATCAGAACTTGACCAAATTAATATTGCACCATCCCTAAGATACCCCCTTTCCAATAAAAAAAGAATCATCGAAATCAGTTCATAAACAAAGAAGTTAGTCCTGAACAAACCTAACAAAAAAGGTCTAATACCTACGAAAAAAAATGGAACCAATCGGAACGTAGACTGGACCCAATGCAAAAAATTTTTCAAAATCGGTTCACAATTGGCGGAGATATGAGGTAACATAGGCACAAAAAAAAAAAAAAAATTCAGTCGAATAGAGAACCTCCTCCTTTTTTGAAGTCGGTTAAAAACGAGACGCTCCTCGCCAGAGGCTATGACGCCGGGCCGATGGCCCAGGCGTCAGCTAGTGAGGAATAAATTAAAACATATATTATATGAGTGGCACTCCAAAATCCTGAATGTCAAAACCCTGACAGCCAAAATCCCGACAAGTCAAAATTACAACATTTGAAAACTCCGAATTATTTTAATATTTTATTAACTTTTTAATATTTACAAAGATATAGTATATATATATATATATATATATAGTATAGTATATAGTATCTATATATGTATATTTGATCAAGATTAAGCTAACTAACACAAAAAGTACATATTAGCTGAAATATCAAAATAATAAATAAATAAAATAAATTTTACCAATCTTTTTTTAATACCTATTTAATTTTACAAAACTAAACCCATATTATATTATAAATCACATTCCATTTTTATTATAAATTGACATTTTAATAAATATAAATTTATATGTTGCAGTAAAAAGCCGTTTTTAGTAAGAATGGGCTCTACTAGTTACTACGGCGTTTCACGGAATACCTTCTTGTGGGAACCAGAATTTATTGATGTTGATTAGCCCATTGAGGTCTAGGAATTCATTTTGACCTTCCGCCTGATTTTGCATATTTTCAAAAATTTTAATCGAAAATGTCAAAAATTACATCCTCTACAACTTTGCTTCTAAATTTTGACATTTTAGTGTAAAATTTTTTGAAAATAAACACTCCAAAATAGAGGCGGAAGGTCAAAAATGAAGATTCTAGACCTTTGAATCAAACTCAACCAACATCAGTAAATTCTAGTTTCCACAAAGATATTTAGTGAAATGCGTTTTAACTAGTAAGAACCCGTTCTTACTAAAAACGGGTTTTTACTCCACAATATATATAGCCTAAAAGATTTAGGAAATCTCCAGTCCCTATGCCATTAGAGATTACTAGCCCTCCCGCAACTTATAACACCAATTATCCTAAGGGTTGTTCTAGGAATGCAGGGATTGCTGGAGAATCTGAATGAGACATTGGATGAGCTCAGGCGAAAAACGCAGGTTAAACTAAACCCTCTGATAAACCAACTTTTTCATTTTTTCTTCCTTTATCATCCATTATCATTGAATTTATATTTGTTTGATTTTTCTTTACAAATCGAATAAAAGCACAAAAGGTTGTTTTTTTCAAGAAATTTTTCCTTTTATTATAACAATGGCAATTCGCAGAGTATTCCATGCGAAAAATTTTAAGGACTGCGATGGTGGAGAAGTACTCTATCCAAACAAACAAACAAATCTAAAAGTAAAAATAAACTGAAACGGATTGTAGCTAGACTTTATCCATAGTCATTTGAAATATTAATATTTTTATTCCTTTAATATTAAACAGATAAATCGACCAAATAAACAAATTTTAAAGAATTTAAAAAGAAAGTACTAACTTACTGTAAAGTACATTAAAATGTAATTTTTCTAAAAAACTTTATATGGCTAATTTGAATATAAATAAATGATAATGAGATTATAAATGACCTTTAATAAGAATCATTTCATTTATTTTTTTTATATATATATAATAAAAAATTTGTATAGTCCCTCATTTCTGAATCTTGGGCTCCAGTACAACACTAAATCTAGGAAGTTAAATTTCTTATTGTTGACAACACCAGGAACAATCACATGTGCTTACGGTAATAAGTGTATAATTGTACCATAAGTCAATAAACCAACATTAACAATTCATATTTATATAATGATAAGAATTACTACTAATATAAACACTGCTTTAAATAATTCTGTAGCCCAATAAACTGAAGATGGCCTGATACATTCAGGCCGAAACGACTTTATTCTGGGAATTTTATTGTGCATCCTTACTTTGGCTCAATAACTCCTTCAACCCACTATAAATTTATCACAGCCACGATTCCAACAACTTTATATAACCTTTCTTGGTCCTCAAGGTACTTAAAGAATATTAAATTCGATCAAAATTGGTTAAGCCATTTTTTGGCCTCTGGACGAGACCCCATATAATTTTTGACAAAACCATCAAATCCTAAAATTCAACCTGATTGAATACTACAATTTGTGACTTTGGTTGAGACTATGGGTTCTGTAGGCTTTACCTGAGGGCACTTTGAAGTCACGCTTGGTTTCGCATTGGATAAAGTAAAAATATATAATCATAGTTTAAAAAACATTTTGGAGGCTAATTAAAGTGAAAACTTTCGGTACGCTAATCCCAAATTTTGCAGATTGTGGTGGAAGAAGTGAATTATCGCGTCCAGCAAGAGTTAGATAAAATAAAATAAGGGCAATTAAATATTGATATAACTAACCATTGAAAGAAATAAGACATGCATGATGTGCCAATTGTTCCAGGCCAATGTTTGGTAAACAAAAGTCGAGTAGAGATAGCAAGGGGTCTTAGCCTAAGGGACAGGGAAAGTAAACATGGGAATACTCCCTAAGATCGATATATGCATCAATTACGAATGTCTATTGATATATATGCAAGGGCAGCTGCTTCAAATATGAATAAAAGACGAGCTAATTAAAAAACATCAGTAATTCAATTAAATATATATTGAACGTAGCTGAGATGCCCTTCGGTGCATTTGGTAGATGGACCACCTAGGCACCTGCAACGTCGAAATAAGCGACGGTTTAGAAGCTCTGTGTGAATGATATGATGGATGAACGGTTGCATTTGTATGGTAGGAGAGCGTAAGTGAGAAGGTGCAAATTGGCTGTGTTTACGGGGTTTTCCTGAAACACTATTACAGCAAGCAGGCTATTTTCATGTTAGAATTTACGTAAACAAGCTGGTAATTTGAGTCTTCAAAAGCATTCGAGAGCGAGACTTAGCCTTTACGTAAACACTAAACAGGATATAGCAGGGGTTCCCAAACTTTTTCGAGTCGCTTTTTCGCTTTGTATCAAAACAAAAACCGTATTTGGTATCTCTAAATACTCTTGTATTAAAATCGATAAAAATATCTTGAAAATTAATAGTTATTTTTCTATGAAAATCCAAAATTCGGACCACAGGGGGCCTTTGTATTCATTTCAGATATTTTCAAGGGTGTCAAAGTTAAATTTTTTCACTCTATATCAAAACAAATACTGTATTTAGTCTCTCTAAATACTCAAAAAGTCAAAGTTAAATTTTTTCTGTTTATGTATAGTATGTCTAATCGGAAGAGATAAAAATGAATAGTAAATAATTTTTTAGCTTTTCACTTTGTTTTTTGTATAGTTAGGTCAATTGTTTTGCTTCAATTAATTATGAAGGTTCGCGGTGCACCTGTGAAGAGGCCGCGGTACACAGTTTGGAAACCTCTGGGCTAGACATATCGGAAGCCTTATTGAAGAACATTCAATGTTGACCAATAAGGGTAGTGTTAATTCTCTTTTTTGCATCAACCTAATTGAGGAATTATAAATGTTTTTTTGGCCTTTTTCGTTACAAAGTAAGACCTCGAAATATACGAAGTTTCCTATCTTGCTTAGACTAAATAAACAAAAATGTAAAGCGTTCTTGGCTCATTGCAGATCGAATGTAATTCTTAATTAATTTTAATCACCAAAATTACACTCAACTGAAGCTACGTTTACAGATTTTGTCAATATTATTAGTAAGACAATTAATAAATTGTAAAGTGGGGCCTTGTAAACAACGAGGCGGGGTTCCGGGGAACGCACTGAACCCGCCTCGCCCCGACCCTGTGAAATAATATTGCTGGGACAAAAAAATCATCTCTTTTCAAAAATTCAAAAAACTCACCTGTTTTATTTATATTATACATTCATTAATAAGAAAGCTACAAAATTAACACTCGAAAAATTATCCAAATTTTAAAAATTTTTACATTGTCAATTATTCTGCTTTTAGGAAATGAGATAGTAAAATAATCGTACTAACCTTTCGGGGTTGAAATTCGTACTTGACGCAATGTTGGAAGCCCTTGCCCTTCACTTTCATCGAGGTGAGGACCAAACAGTTGCCGACGAAATGAGCTGAGTATCCCACCCCTTTACTCGTCTTGAAACTATAGAACACACAAAAAAATCAATTAATATATATTTTAGAATGGATTTATTAAACATAGGTAGTAATGATGATTGTTATCGTTGGCGAATATCTAAATTCTTATATAGTAATGAAGCTGTTAAATCTTTTATTTTTGTGATTAATATGATTAAAATTAAAATTTTTAGTGAAATCACACATAATTATAATTATTTATTGGATAAGAATAAATAATACAATACAACAACGACGTTTCGATCGACTTATTCTGCGATCGTTCAAGATGGGTTGACAACAAGGGTTACAAGGACCACAGGGTGGGCTGCAAGGGTTGCAAATAGGCCCACATGGTCCACAGGGTCCGCAGGGGCCACAAGGGCCGCAGGGACCACAGCATGGCCGACATCCAGGTGTCATGGAGAAATATTCCTGCTTCTTGTTTGCCGATTGAAGGCGACAAGGGTTGATGTTGTAGAAATAATCGCAATTTCCTGCAGTGGTTAAGTTGGGACAGCTTTTGGGAGGGCAGCAACCTGGCTTTAGTATGATCAGATGATCATCCAACGATCGCAGAATATGTCGATCGAAAAGCCGTAGTTGTATTGTATTATTTGTTCTTGTTCAATAAATAATTATAAATAATTATGTGTGATTTCACTGAAAATTTTAATTTTAAATCTTATATAGTAACAAATCTGATTTATTTATTAATTTTTTTATTTAAGCCTTTATTGAGGTACAATTTTTAATAAATACATTTTTGTAAATTTAGAAAGGTATTGACAATGATGGTAATTATGGTGGATTGATTTTATACATAGATAACAGTGGCGGCCGTTGACTTTTCAACCAGAGAATGCTGTCTATAAAAGTACACTTCATTTTTTTAAATTTTATTTTAATCTTCGCTTTTTTTGCAAATTTCATCGAATACGACATCAATTTCGTTATTTTTCAACATTAGATTTTTTAAATATATTTTGGGACCTTCGCCCCCAAACGGATACTGCTTTGTGTGAGTGAGGGTGGGACTCAGAAATTAAATCTTGTGACTTCACCTCCACAGTCCTTGAGATGGAAGTCGACCATCTTCCACAATGAATAATATAAGAAAATTTTAAATTTCTCCTAATTCTATTGCTATAAGCAAGCTATGACTTGTCTTTAGCACTCTTAGTTATTTCTTATCTTATACATAATATATAAATATTGAGAGTTCTAAGAAATGAATAAGTCCAAAGTTTCTCGAATCATCTTTTATTTATTCCTTTTTTGTATATTACTATTTTAAAAGTTCCCCAGTGAGAACAATTTTTATTCGACTAAAACTCGTCTGGACTTGTCTTTGACTTGCTTGAACTGGAAGATATACCAGGCAGAGACTTCCAACCTTCTATCCGCACCTTTTTCGGAAAAAACATTCTTTTTAATTGCCCCTGAAACTATGCAACAATTGTATTTCATTTCGAGAACCAATAACTTTTCAAAACAAAAAAAATGTTTTTTATAGAAATAGATAATAGAAACGGATAATAATTTGAAAATTTAGAGATCCTTTTGAAATTTTGAAGTCGACATTATATATTTATGAAAATACTTTAAATGTTTGAAATTTTAGGGATGCGCCGCATCCACGGCATCCATGGACGGCACGCCACTGATAGATAAGTATTTACAAATATTTATTTAAATTGTACCAGGCCCGTTTTGGGCATAGGCCTCTCCCAATTTCTTGCATTCTGATCTTTTTGCAATTACTTGATCGCTCAGAAGTAATAATCTAATATAATTTAAAATAAATACTTCTATTAAATTATCTTTCCTAGGATTAAAAATAGAGAAGCTACACACTTGAATACTTGTTAACACTTGAAGTGTTTTAACAAAAACTATCTAGATTAAACGTCAGCCGAAACTTTTCAACTTACAAGCTACGTAAACATCGAAGCCTCAACTCTTATCAAATTGATTTAACTCTCTCATGAATGATATTTGAACAATCTTTAAATTAAAAAATATTAAACACTTGCTCTAAGCATGTACTTAATTAGTTATAGAAACAGAAAATTGGTTTTAACTTGATATTTCACTATGAATTTTTAAAATTATTTGAAAGGAAAAAAAGCATTTTGAGAAATTCTAAGCGAAAACTTCTGATTATATTTGATTTAACCATTTTGATATTTCTTACTCTAAAAAACTTTAAATAGGATTTCAAATATTTATAAAAATAATCTTTTTTTTCTTCAAAAGGGAAAAGTTTTTGCACTAAAAGGTTTCTATTTAATAATAGAATATCTAATGAGTTAATAAATAAATAAGAAATATATAGAGATAAAAAAAAAACTGCTTTCATTTTTATGAACCAATTTGGGACATTTTTTGTATGAATTCGAATAAAATTATTATTATGAAATTTCGAGAAATGACCATTAGATTCTTGTTGTTTGTAAGATACCATTAAATAATGTTGTTTCACAAAAAGCACTTAAATAAAAATAATAATAATAAATTTTTGATTTTTGATTTAGAGACTCTTATTCACTTTGGTATGACACTTTGGTTGATCAGAACTGAAGATTTTATTCTACGCAAGAAATTCATTATTGTACATAGAGGAATTCTAAAAATTTTCACAATTAGAAAATTATTATTAAAAAAAAATATTTTATGAGAAGTTTCGAGTTCTATCAAAAGGTAGTATTTTTGGAAGCTGCTTTAATTAATTTTATTAAAAACAACATGGTTCTGAAGGGGTAGGTCGGTCGATTGTGCCCAGCTTCATCATTGTGATGAGGTGAGAGGCCTGAGTTCATGTGAGGCAAAGATTTGTCAGGGTATAATCAGGCTCTTGCACTATTTATTCTAATACCTAAATAAAATAGGTACAACACTAAATCTGGCTAAATGGGTTCCAAAAATTCACCTCCCCCTCCAAAAAAAAACAATACTGAAATAAGAATTAAAACTAAAATGTTACCTATGTATTAAATTAAATTAATTAATTGTTGGATGAATAACAGTTATCGAAAGTTGAAACGTGTGTAATAATAGTAGTTATTTTTACTACTAAATCAGATTAAGAATTTAAATTATTAAAGATTTTTTTGGCTTTTCGGCCTTTCTAGCCATCAGTCAATTTACGATACTATATTATTTTTAAATTTTGTCTTCTATCTAGGAATCAGATTTTATCCGGTTGCCGCGAGTCGGATTCGAACCCGGGTCCACTTGATTAGCAGGCTATTACGCTATCCTCTCGGCCAACCTGACCCTCATTAGTTAACCTTTCTAATTTTTACTAACAATTGAAAAGTAATGGAATCCAGCCCAAGGATTGTGAAGGAAAAATTATATTTCCAAATAAGATGTATTTATTGAACTGTCATTCTTTTTTCCCTTTATTTTAAAATCAACGTTTCGGAGGATTCTTCCCGGCTTCTTCAGGGTTTCAGAGGTTCAATGAAGGAAGGAAACAAGATGCTTCCCTCCTCTCTCCTCTAGCAGTGTTTGAAATTGTTCTCTTTTCAACAGAAGCAATAAAAAGAATTTTTTCTCCTTGATTATAGGGAGTATAATCATTTTTTTTATAATTGGGCTGCCTTCCATTACTTTTCAATTAAAAATTCTACCAGTCAGTCCTCTCCAAAGAGAAAATTTCTTCAAATTTACTAATAATTATTAAAAAAGTAGTAAGTTCACAAATCAAATATCTTGATTAATTTTAAAGACAGAATATTTGTAAATTAAAAACTTGTCAAATTTAACTGCGGAAAAAAAGTAATTGGTTCTATTTTTAAGCAAAATATTTAAAAAATTAGAATTATTATGTCTATCAATAGAGTTGGTAATTTGATTGATTATATGAAATTCATATTAACTATTAACTAGTTATATTACATTGAGGAAATTCATTGAAATTCAGATATAATAATAAAATCTAAATTTATACATTTATTTTACTATGGTTTATTCTGTACTTAAGATCCTTAGAGGTCTTTGTTATTACTTTGTTCTTATTACTACCTATACCTATAGTTAATTAGTAATATTATCTACTGTAAGGTAGGTATATGAATTAAATTTGAATACACTTGCTTAATTATTTTGTAGTTGTTAGTATTTATCCGTTTTCTAGGATAGAGTTATTATTATTAAAAAGACGGGAATAAAAAAATATCATAACTCATATCTAAAATGTAATTTTTTCCGTCTCCTAAAAGGAATCTTTCTAAAACATCAACAACATTATTTTCTTTCATTCAAATCTTTACTCAGGTGGGTTTCATATAAATAACGATGACATCTATTGTATAAATTTAAGAAATTTCAAAGATCTATGACACTATCAAATAATAAAAACAAAGATAAAAGCAAATTTAACATTTTTTTTATAAACAAAACAACATGACAGTTAGGTCTTTATTCAAAAAATATATTTATTTAAAAATGAAAAATAGAACCATGCAAATATTTCTTGCTTTAGCAGTTTTTTATGCTTCCAAAAAGGATGAGTAAAAACATTAAATTAATAATTCCCAAGGAATTAAATTGGTCAGGATAGAGAAAAGAAAAATCACATTATTTTTTCTTTTCGCTCTGTTTTTTTAAAGAATGTGTAATCTCTTCAGAAATATGTCTTAAAATAAGCTCCAGTCCATTTTGTAGCATTTTACTTAAAATGAAAATATGAAAATTAAATATCAACTTAGCAATGAAGGGGAAAAGAACATAAAAAAAACGAGGCTATAATACCTATGTTTAAGGGAAAAAGAAAGAAAAAAACACTTGATTTTAAAGTATGATTAATTAAAATAATTTTTTTATAAAATTTTGGCTAATTATATATCCGCTAAGTATACTATATTATGAATTGTATTTTACTATTTTATAATTTCATCACATAATTAATTTTACCATGCTTTTTTATACGATATAAGGACGTTCCCTAATAAATCGATTTTCTTGCAATCCTTTAAAAACTTTGAATACACATATTTATAAGTGTCTTTTATACGTAGAATTTTTTTCACTAGTCTTTGCGGCACGAAGTTTATAAATATTAACCATTGAAATTTCCATATTTAACACACGAACCCTATCCCGATTGATGTTAAAGCGACTGTTTCATTAAATAACAATCGTAATTTTCTTGATATTATTTTGAAAAACTGAGAATCATTAACTGAAGATATAACAAATATTTCCCTGTTAAAATAATTGTATCAAGCGGTATTCGTTTTGTATGAAAACTGTTAAAAGTTAGGTACTTTTGATGGTTTTCATTTTTCCCTCATAGCATGGCATGTGAGAGAAACGACTTGGCAACGTGGCACTAAAATCACTCACTTTTTCCATATCTAAAAAACTTCTGCAGCTGGTGCATTTGAGATTTTTAGCTAATTCTCTCAACCTAACTATACTGCTCTCATCTGGAATTTTGCGTTTCATGAAGTGTTTATTTTTTATTCTTTCTCTTTTAGTGTCGGTAAGAATGCAATGTTGCCAGATCCAAGAATCAACGCAGTGAAAATGCTTTTTCCTTTCTGCGCATGTGAGAGTAGGGGAAAGAGCGAACTGCCTCTGAGCTATATTAGGGAACATACTTAAAATAAAATGAACTGAATCGAAATAAGAAAAAAGACCGGATTCAAAACATTTTTTTTCTATTTGTATTCTATATTCTTGTTTCTTAATATTATCTGCTACTGATGGTCTATTTCAAAAAATATTTCTCAAAATCAGATTACATCAATTTTCCTATGATTTCTCAAATCTTATGATCAATCGTTATTTTTTAGATAAAATGAAAAATCACTTAAATTCTCAGCAAATAAAACAGATTTGTTTAAAAAGGTTCGTTGTCTCGTTCTATTTAATAAAATTCGAAGCGGATATTTCATATTTCTTTTCTAGAATTCTTAATAAATATCTGGAATGGAATTTTTTTTTAAATCTTTTGAAATAATTCATAAGCAGCGTCTCAATTCTCTTTTTTTTTCATTTTAGTAGAAATATAATTTGAAAAGATTTTTTATTAGAATTTTAATAAAACAAATTATAATTCTAGATTCAATATGTTAAATATTTATTAATATTGCTAGAGTCTATGGTATTTCGGTATTTGTATAATTAAACATTGTAAACATATATTGTTTATTGGAGAATCCCGAGAGTAAATGGTTTTGTTGATGCGGAATCTATTTGGATAATTCATAAATTGCTTTGAATTGGATTGCGTGATGTGTTTGAAATTTTCATTTGATCTGTTTGCATATCGATATTAGTGCTGGGTTTACTGACCAGTAGAGATAAGGCTTCTCGCGCTCGATGTTCACCGAGTTGATTGGATCGAGTCGAAACCACGTGGTGAAGGTAAAACCGTTCTCGTACGGCCAGCGGGCGAGAGGTGGCAGCACTACCGCCTGCGGAGGTTAGTCAGGAGCATTCAAGCAGTGGCAGCATGCACAAAACGACATAATAACATCAATCGACATCCAAACACACAAATCACACACTTTTAGAAACAAATTTTTCATTAAAATTAATACATACTTACTGTAATACCATCTAAAAATGATTCAGCAAACACAGAGTTTTAGAAAATCAACAGCTTAATAATTTTGTTAGACAATATAATTTAACCAATTAGAATAAGTTTTAGGGCCGGTTGTATGTCGCAAGGTAAATGCCTTTTACAAGTGACAAAGGATGGCCAGTCCCTCCATTTACCATCTACCCTTTGTCACTTGTAAAAAGCATTTACTTTGCGACATACAACTGGTTCCTAGAATGTCAGCTTGGACGAGTGAGCAGAGTTATTGCCTTTGAATCAGCTAGCCCGGGTTCAAGCCCCAGGTCACTGCGAAAATTTGATACAATTGAATATATATTAGGGGTTTTCGAGTGATATCAAAGGTCAATAGACACTCAAATTTCTAAAATATACTAAATTTATGATAAATATATTTATTTATTTTCCTTGTTTTCAAGTCCATTCTTATATATATTTTATAAGCTCTAATTCTTTGTTCATACAATTCATAAGACATCTTTTCTAACGCTAATATGCTCATAAAAAAGAGTTGCATTCTTTGTATGAACGCCATGTTAATTGTGATATTGAAATGTTATGTTGTTTAAATTTAAAATACCTGAAATTATATTTGAGTACTTATTTAATTATACACCTTTTTGAGCATAAAGTATCACTATTCTATCGGCTATCGTTTATAGAGGAAATTTGATAGGTATAATAGTAATAGTTTACTCGGCGTACTAAGAGTAAGTCTAAGAGACTAAGGGCCAGTTGTATATCGGTTTGTGAAATCTTTGTTAAGTTGACAAACGTTCAAACCTTAGTATTCACCTTGCCGGATGGCCAATTAGATGAAAGTGTGTGTCATCTGATTGGCCATCAGGCCGGGCACTTGGTGAATACTAAGCCTTAACAAAGATTTTAGAAACCGACGTACAACTGGCTCTTAGAAACAAGATAGAAAATTTAACATTTTTTTTTCAATAAATAATCAAATAAATTAGGGAGAAAAAAGTGAAAATAAAATAAAGGTATTATGACTCCAAATATGTTGAATAAAATACAAATATTATCATTTACACGTCCCTCGAATTATTATTTATTGTAGGTGTTTTTAAATATATAAAAAAACCACCCTAAATAGATTTCTCAAATACGAAAAAACTTTAATTACGTAATAGTTTTATCAATATGCATGTGGTAAAAATATGGAATCACGTAAATTAAAACTGCGTATAAAAAGTATCGGGTAAATAACTAATATAAAATGAAATAATGATATTGAAATAAAAATTGTCTGAAATATGTGATAATAATATAAAAATTCAAAACGTTCTCATTATGGTTTAATTTATGAATAATGAATATAAATTATCAGGATTTGGAGAGTTCATTAATTGTTTATTTAGTATCGATCTATTATATGGAAATGTATCTGTGTTTTCCTCTCATTTGAAAATTTATTCTGAGGTTTGTCGATGGCCATGTTTGTCGAGCCTTTTTGTAACGTTTCATTAAATTTTCACTTGTCATGATTTTGAAATTGATCATGACAGTGACCAAAGAATTAATGATATTCTATAGGCTTCCCACTAACATAATTAAATAATTAAAAAAAAAAATAATGATGGAAACAATTTTCGAAAGAATAAATTAAATATTTGGAAATAAAATGTTTAAAATTTTTAAAAAATTTACTGTAATTGCATCTGTTTATTTAAGGTTAAAACATTAATCTGGCATTGGGTGAAATATAATATTGTTTTAGTTTCTCTAATAATTTGTATTTAGAAATATATCCATAAATACTCTCTTTAAAATAACCATTCATTTGAAATTTAATATCACATTTGGAGTCAACTAATTAAAAGAAAACAAACGTTCATTCATGTGGGAAATTACAAACCCATTATGACATCAAAAACAAGGAAAGGGAGTTTAATAATGTATGAATATTGATTTCACAAACATTTGAATCGAATAGCATGACACGCTATGCTCTCTGTAAAATTTGAGAATTTTTTGCCAACAAGTGGGGCAGAAAGCTTATTTTTACAGAGCTGTGTGCTAAAACCCTTATATGCTAAAACGGTTCTTGAGTTAGCTATTTAGCTTGCAAAATTCAATCCATACAAGATGCTTAAATATGCATCAATAATTATTTAATAAGAAGAAGTAATTTTAGTCGGTCACATAAAATAAATAAATAAAGTAATTTTAGACAATTAAGATGATCTATTAGATAGATTTACTAAACAGTTTCGACCATCCCTGGTAGACAATCTTCAGTAGTAGTGAAAATTGAAAAAAAAAATTATATATACAATTATACAAAATAAAAACCATAAAATTTCACATTCATACATAAAATTTCGTTCAAGATTTGGAATTTGTCAAATTGAGAATGAGTTATATATCCAGAGTGACAAATTCCAAATCGTGAACGAAATTATATGTACCTATGAATGTGAAATTTTATGGTTTTTATTTTGTATAATTATAAAAAATGTTTCAATTATCAGTACTACTGAAGATGGTCTACAGGGGTGACCGACATTGTTTAGTAAATCTAATAAGTAATAAATAATGTTAATCGTCTAAAATCACTCTATTTATTTATTTTATGTGACTGAATAAATCCTTTAATTTATAAAATTAAATTCTACAAGTCACTTAAGTTTTGTAAGAATTTAAAGAAGAATTAAATTTAAAATCGATTTATTGGATATGCTTTGATTAATTTCATGTCAAAAGGAATCGATTCTCTCGCGAATTTCATCCAAGTTCAAAACTTGGTCTCAGAGCAGTTAGCTGAACCCATGATAAGTTTACTCACGGAGATTTCTTGCACATCTGAGAATCGTCACTCCGAAGTATACCAATAATCAAAGTAAAATTTTGGTAGCTTCTTAGTCAAATATTCAGTATAAGTCCCTATATTTTATTATAATTAAAAATTTTTGAATTTTTGAATTTTGAAAATATATAGTATTATTCCAAAATTCAAACATTTGGGAGGGTATAGACAAACCACAATAAACATAACAAGAAAACACTTGAAAAATTCAGCCGGATATGAAGTTTGCGTACTTGGGTTGATCTGCCGAGGGGATGAATCCATTTAACATATAATTAAGCCTATCCAATAAATTCGTGATATGCTCTAAGGACTTTAAATTCATTTCTTCTTAAGAAATAATATATTTGGGATTGTCGAATAGCTTAATGAGATAGAACTGGCCCAAATAGAATCAGTCCCTAAATTTCGAACGGATAACAAAAGACAGATAAGAAAATAAATAATACATGTGGCTTAATTATTATAGCAGAAAATATTTTTTGTAAACTTGTTTCTATTAACTCTGTGTTTGTATTTCTGTATGTTTATAAATTATTCTTTAAGGATTTTTTTAGTAATTTGCATTTATTTATTTTTTTATATTTTTTTAAATTACCTTATAATAATTAAATTATTTTTTAGATGCGGAATGATCATCAAAACACAACAAAGTTGATTCTTTAATTATGAAAAATCACTGACCACTGGAATAAGTTTATGGTGAAAATATAGCCCTGAAAAGTACTATGCTACATGAGACTTGAGATTACTGTTGTTTTACTTTATCATTCGCGTTTTTTTAATTGAATGATCAAGAATAAAAAATATGTTTATAGAGGAAGTGAGAGACATTTGAATACTTCACTTGACAAATCGATTAACTCCATAAAACAAACAGTGGAGAAATGTTGTACATTATTACATTATTCAATGCTCAAAATGTTTTCGTCATTTAGTGGTGTTAATACTTATTATTTAAGAGATTTATTTTGAATTAAATTGAAAGTTTCTTTTTGCCGAGAGTAGCATAATTTTTATAAATTGATAGAGACAATAACAGTGTATTTCATGCTGGAATTATAAATTTTTAATTTATTTATAACGATAAAATAAATTATAAATTTATAATTCCAGCAGAAGACATCCTTTTTATTGTATCCTTCAAATTTGTTTTGAATATATACAGTTAAGAGTCAATCAAAGTTGCTTTGATATTCAAATTTAATAAAATCCAGTAAGTGGAATTAATTTTTTAGTTTAATTTAATTAATGATTTAACTATAAAAATTATTTAACTATAAAAAATTATTTTTCTCAAATTGCTAAAAGAATTTGACTTGAGTAGACTCAAAGAATGCTGTTCCAAGAGCAAAGGGGTTAATATTATGCGCGATGATTAATAAAATTTTACATTGTTGCGCACGCGTATTGAACGATTTTTTGTGCATTGTTATACTGTATTAAGTACAATTTGATGATAATTCCGCAAAAAAGAGATATTTAAAATTTTTAAAGCTTAATTTATTATTATAACTTTAAAACCAAAAGACAATTTTAAAAACTAAGGCTTAAAAATATTTTATATTAGCAAATTTGTATAACATGTTCTATTGTTTATAATAATAAGAGAAACTCTTTCTTTACAAAATAAATCGATTTAATTCATCTGAATATAAATTAAAAATAATAATAAGTAATTATTGTGCTTGAATCTGGTAAATGACAATGAGATAATTGATAAAATTGCCTTTTAGTTAGATAGACCTATATTTATGAAATTCAATTAATCAATAAAAGAGAAAATTTCCCGTAGCTTGACTATATTATTCTCTAAGCTGTAAATAGAATTCCGTAGCAAAAACATCTCAACTCTCTCTTGTTAATTAACTTGCTTTAGGAACTATGCAAACAAATGCAAATTTCTTAATAGGGTAAAACAAGCAGTTTATATACTGTGAATTAAATATCTGATATTATATTTAATCTAAGAAATATGCGATATTATAAATACTAGTCTTAAAATCATCTGTTAACTTGAGGATTGGTTTGATTTACTAAATATAGTCAAAGAAAATCAAAAATTCTCGTTAAATTCAAATAAATAGAGATTTAAAAATGAATGAACTTCAACTTACGGAGCCTTTTCTTCCAGGAAAGCTGAAAAATACATCTGGGCCGTTTCTCTGTGGCATTTGACGAAGAACGTTGAGCAATTTCGCTGAATGTCGCGGCTGAAAAACGAAACAAAGAAAAGAAGAAAAATTTAATGATTTTATGATATAATTTGATTAAAGATAAATGAATATAACTATATATTAATTAATATTAAATTCCAAAATAAAAGGGTGTGTAAGTCACGAGTATCTGTTATTCCTTTGTTTAAATAGGTATACATATTTATGCTAAGAGGTTTATCACTATTTTGATTTTTCTAATCGCAAAATTTGAAGTCTTTTGCTGAATTTGGTAATTAGAGCTTTTTAACTAATTTAATTTTTTTTAGCATGTATAGTAAAATAAGAAAAATATTGAATTATAATAAATAAATGTACTAATTACTCAAAGTGTAGTGTGAATTTGAACTTAGTTTATGGCGTTGGTGCGCCTGTATTTAGGCAACACTTTTCCCGTAGAAGAATGAAAGCTGCGTATGAGCTAGGCTAGTCCAGTCGTTGATGGAATGCTCCAGATCAGCGGTCTCTCCAACCTTAATATATGCCTGAGCTATTTTCGAAGTTAAAAAATCATCCTATGAGCTACTTGGTACAAACAATTTACTTATTGCTTATACAACCTTATTTATACAATATTATATGTATATATGTAGAACCAAAAAAGGAGACCGAATCTTTCAAAATATTTAAAATCATATAGTTATATTAAAATATAAAAAATTAAGAAAGAATAGTTTATTATATCTAACGTTTTAAACAAAACATGTATACAACAGTGGAGGTTGATGACTTTTCAAACAGGGGATGCTGTTCAAGAAAGTACGCTTCATTTTTTGAAATTTTATTTTTATCTTCGCTTTTTTTATTTAATACGGCATCATTTCCGTTTTTTTTCAAATTTAACATTAGATTTTTTTAAAATATTTTAAAAGAGAAAGAATTTATTTTAAAAATATATTTTGGGACCTACACAAACGGATACTGCTTTGTGTGAGTGAGGGTAGGAGTCAGAAATTAAATCTTATGACTTAAACTCCACAATCCCTGAGAGGGAAATCGACCCTCTTCCACAGTGAATCGGCCTGTCCTATAAATATTTTTACATTTCTTCTAATTTTATTGCTATAAGCAAGCTATGACTTGTCTATAGCACTCTTAGTTATTTTCAATCTTATATATTGAGAGTTCTTAGAAATGTATTAGTCCAAAAATTCTCGAATCATATTTATTAATTCCTTTTTTGTATTATTAATAGTTCCTCAGCGAGAATAATTTTTATTCTACTAAAACTCGTCTGGACATGTCTTTGACATGCTTGAACTCGAAGATATACCAGACAGGGACTTCGAACCTTCTATCAGCACCCTTTTCCGAAAAATCATTCATTTTAATTGCTCCTTGAAACTATGTTATGCATTTAAGCCATTAAGTATGTATAAATGGATAATTTTCACACAAAGCTTCAAATAAGTAAAGAATTGAAAAGGACGAGTTTATCATTTAAACAGAATCGAATTTTCCCGATTTACTGCCTCAGTTCCATTTTGTTAATGTGATTTTGTTTTTTATTATGGTATTTTATCCAATCCAAAACTTTATATTTCTTCTTTAGCTCTAGAAATAAATTTCTATAAACCTTCTGTGCCTGCTCGCAAAAATTCAGCTAGGTCTAGATTGATTGGTAGCTCTAAATTTTCCCATAGTGGATTTGCTGGACATCTATTATGGACATTTGGAGGCATTTATAGGCAAAGTTCTCTTTGATATTTAATAGCTCATATACGGAGTAGTTGTGGAATCCTTTTGGAGGAGTATACTATATCTAATGTTGATCTTCTTTGAACATAGTTGTTTGCCGGAATTTCAATATGTAATTTGATCTTTACAAGGTAACCTAAGACAAGTTCTTTTCTGAATTTTAAAGGGAGTTTGCATGTTTCAGCTAGTGCTGGTTATTAGGCTTGATCTGAATGCTCCAACAGCTAAACCAAGAGCCGTATTTTGAATAATTTCTAGAGATTTAAGATTTTGAAAACTTGTTGTGTGATAAAAGATTGGACCATAATTTACTTTTTGTCTGATGAGAGCTTTATAGGTATTAATTAGACATATTTTCCGTCCTCCTCAGGTCGTAGACGATAAGATCTTGATATTGGGCCGTTTAAAACATTCTTCTTTTAATTTCCCTATGTGTGTGTGTGATTCTGCTATCATAAATCATAGCCAGTATCGATGGAGGTTTTTTTAATGTTATCTCCCTCAATCATCAATGGAGCAAGGTTTATTTCCCATCTTATATTTCGTTTCTTTAAAAGCAACGAATAAAAGCGATTTTGATAACTCATGAATTTTGAAAGATTGTAATATTGTTTTATCTATAAAATATTTTTTGTCCTAGACAGGGCTGTCCAACCCGTGGCCCGGCCGCATGCGGCCCAGCACTGCAATAATTTGGACCAACATAAAATCATAAACTTCCATAAAACATTGGAATAGAGATATATTTATTCCCTTGTTCGAAAAATGAATTCACATCTGTACAATACGTGAAGCTTTTTTCAAGAATAAAATTCACTAATAACAAAATTACAAACTCAACTAATAAGATAAAAAAAAAATAATGAAGTTTCCTATAATTAAAAATTCTTCTCATATTTTTATTTTCTAAAATATTTATTATTTCAGCAATTTATATGCTCGACACCAACTAAGTCTATAGTTATATCATTCTAGTACAAGGAGACAAGGAATTGGGGTTTTCTAAAACAATCACAATTAATTGATAATTTCTTTCCTGGGCTAAAACTTGTCAGGACTTGACTTTTAGATCTTTGCACGTTCTTACATGTCAATAGATAATGGGTAGTCAGGGATTATTATATCCGTGACCTTTTTAAAAAATAAATTATCATTCCTCATATCCTTCATTAATTTCATTTGTTTTAAACCAGGGCTATACAACTGGTCCGATATAAAGTCATAAAATTACTCAAAACATTGAGATTTATATGTAGATACTGGAAAACACACAACAATTTGGCCTGATAATTTTTTTTCAATAAAATAATAAATCTGAAAATCCACTGTGAAGTTTTCAAAAAATAAAAGTCCTAATTTTAAATCTGGAACTAGATTTCAAGATTTCTGAAAAAATAATCATCATTTTGGTCTATTTTCGACTCCATTTTCATTAAAAATAAATTTTCTACTTGCAAACTTTCTGATTAAATCTTCTAGAACAAGAATTAGATAGCGATCTGAAAGTAAAATTGAATATTGTCCCTTTGTTAGAATTTTATATTAATTATCTAGCCAGAAAAATATATAAACAAATACAAATAACATAATATCGCTTTCTGTAAGTATGTAAGTAAGTATGTAGGTATTCACATATACGAGAAGCTATTTTAAAGTATAGAATTTATGAAAAGTAAAATTAGAAGCTCACTATGGGCTAAAAAAATAATAAAGTTCTTATTTCTACATTATTAACTGTCTTTTTTGAATTACAAATACCAATAGAATTATAATATTTTATCCGCGGCCTGAAACATTTGTTTTTTCTTGGTGGCTCGTGTAAGCCAAAAGGTTGGACACCCCTGTCCTAGAATATAATATTTTGAAAAAAAAAATTCCAAAGATCTCGCTTGAAATGCATTTCTAAGAAAGAATAAGCGAAAAAATTGAATAAATTCAGAACTTCGGTTACCCTGCGAGATAGTGCTCACCTAGCGTGACTAAGTTATCTTCTTTATATTTACTTACCTACTTTATAAAAGGAAATATGCTTTGATTTTTTTTTTTTGCAAATGAGCTTAGAGAAAATCCATTTTTTGAATGAAAAAGTGAAGCGTCTATTCTTTATCTCTCTATCTAACCTGAAACCTATCTTCTAACTCAGACGTAAAGAGAAAATATATTGCAGGCTCTCTGGGGTATAGCTTGATATCGACCAAAATATTTTTTAAAAATATGATGAAACTTATTCAACTTTTCCGGACAAAAGTGAATTGAATTACACAAAGTTTTTTTTTCCTTTAGCTAAACTGAATTGAAATAATGAAAAAAGAGGCCTATGAAAAAAAAACTTCAACAGAGAACATCCTGATTGATTTTCTATTTTAAAATAAACAGGTCAATAACGAGTAGTGCTCCTTGTCGACATAAATCTATATATAACAGTGGCGTGTGGTCTATGGATGCTGTGGATGCGACGAATCCCTAAATTTTACAGTATTTTCATACCGTGTGATAAAAAAAACTAGTTCGTATTCGATGTAATCTGCAAAAAAAGGCGAAGAATAAAATAAAATTTTAAAAAATAAAGGGTAATTTTTTAGACAGCATCCTCTGGTTGAAAGGTCACCGCCAGCCTCTGATATATATGTTGCAGTAAAAACATGTTTTTTTTTGTAAAAACACGTTTCGCTGAATACCTTTATGGCAACTAGATTTTACTGATGTTGGTTGAGTTTGGTTCAAAGGTCTATTAATTTTTGACCTTCCACCTCATTTCGTGTGTTTATTTTCAAAAATTTTTAAACGAAAATGTCAAAAATTACATCCTCTACAACTTTTCTTCTAATGGGGGGGGGGGGCACTAAATGAAATTATCAAATAACTCCTAAACTATGTATTAACTCTACGACGAATTCTGTTATAAGCAAGGATGTGATTTCTAACAACTTTTCTTTAAAGAAATTCCAAACAAAAGACCGAAAAGGGTGAGAGGGTCATAAAATGAAAAATAGATATTTTAAGGACCCCAATAGAGTCCATTTTAATTAAGGAATCCTAAAAACAAAAATAATTTTTGAAAATTAAAACAAAAAAAAACTAAATTCTTACATTATCTAGCTATTATACAATTGTGTACAATAACATCAATGCCTTTTCAAGCAGTATCAACGCACAGCTCTAAAAACGACAGATTCAAATAGCTATATTATTAATTTGAATAGCTATATAATAATTTGAACCAATTCATAACAAAATTAATTAAATTATTCATAAAATAATGTTGTATGAATGTGTTAAGATTGAAATTTTCATGGGAAAACTTATATGTTATGGAATAAATATCAATATGGAATCTGAATTCTCCTAGTTTGAAGGTACAATAGAAATGAATAATGCGAGAAGATAGAACAGTACAAACTTTGTTGATTATACATAATGTCCCGCCTCTTGAAAACTATTCTGTTAATGCCAATAAACGTATAATATAACTTAGGAATAGATGGAAATGAAAATAGAGGATGAATAGAAAATTGAAGAAAGATTCAAGTTCTTTTTTTATTATTATTCAGGTTTCCTCTTACGTACCTAGGAGAATAGGTTAACTTACAAAACATGTCAAAGAATTAATTTCATCTCTGTGGGAGATAATGGGGCCGAAACAATGAGTGTATCATCAGTACAATAGATGTTGCCCAGTCTTGCTATAATAAAGCCATCTCACTCAAGTCCAAGTCATTGATTTCTTCGGAGAAAAAATGATTCAGCACTCACGGTAGCGAACACCGTTAACTGATCTTATCACCTTACTTTGTTTTTAAAAATCAGATCCAATGAATTACCAAGAAAGGACACCAAATACTGATATTGGGGGAAAATACATGGGCTATTCTTTCTGTGCTTGTAATTTATTTTTATAATATGTTTGGACAATAAATTAATGTTGATATAATATTCCATTTTGTAATGATTTAATTTACAAATAAGAATATAACGTTTTAAAGACCAGAGGGAAGATAAGAAATTGTAGTAATTTCAAATCGACTACCATTTGTTAGAAAATTAATTATTGAAGAATCATAAGATTTATTTTTATTGAAAATTTCAAAAGCCTAAAAAAGTAAGGTTTTGAAAAAAAAGTCATTTTTACAATATCTCAATTTGTAAAGTCTCAATTTCTGCCCCGGGTTTTTATAAATCTAATCGAAGTGGAATTACAGTGAAACCCCTCAAATCCGAAATCCCGGGAAATCCGAACGAGTTTATTTTTTAGAAATTTAAATTTGGGTAGATGTTTTCTTGAACTCGAGGCTAGGCCAAAGCTTCTTCCAAGTTTTCCGTAGTAAGTTCACACTTGTATTTTGTCGAGATTCTGCAACCTTGTAAATAACGTCTTTTATTGTAACTGTCTTCAGCTTCTCAAGGATAGAAAGAGAACCATTTTCTTCAATAAGATATCCAAACCACCAACTTTCGGCTAAACCGAACAAATTGAAATCCGAACAGACTACAGTGGGAATTAGTTCGGATTTGAGGGGTTTCCCAGTATATTAAAATATGTAGATGTGGTCATAAGTGTTAAAATATATCTGGCCTTTTAGAGAAATAGGTGTAGACTTCTCTTGTAAATCTCTTTGCCATCATCAGTCTCGATTATTTACATCACCACATCTACATAAATAACAGTCAAAGTCAAGTACTACGTACTAATTAATTAAATTAAAATATTTTCTTACCCATTTGCCATTGGCTGCTTTCATTGCACCAAATAGAAGTTTGAGCTCTTTCACTGTTATACTATAGCTGGCCAATACACCCAGCATTTCTATTAATAAATCTGAAACAAAGAGATAAAAAGAAAAATTAATTATGTGGGTTTGCTTAAAAATAGTTTCATTTTTATTTGTAAACCAATAAATAATTCAATGAAGTTTCTTTTTCAAGTAGTTCAAAACTACAGTGTGTGTGGCCAAATTATTACACTCAAATGATTTTTATCAAGTAAATTTATTTGATATGAAAATTTGATTGTCTTATCTTTTTGAAAAGTGGATGGAAAAATCTTTCAAAAAAAGAACAAGTTCCGGGTTTCATACCTGTATTTTAATTAGGCATATGAGAATTTATACAAGAACAATTTTTTAAATGAGTAATTTGGCCACTCGTTGTATTTAAAACAAAACAAAGAGCTAATGAATTATTTTTCAATAGAATAAATCACTATCTAAAATAAAATAAAAAAATAAAAAATAATAGAGGAGAAAGGTCTTAAATTGGTGTAATTGAATTTAGAAAGGGGGGATAACTGCAATGTTTTCATTTTCCTATTATTTCTTATTAACTATTTATATTCAAGAAATGGTTTAAAAAGAAGAAATAAAATTGCTTAAGGTGCAATTTTAAAGAGTTGAAAATAGATAGAGATAGATAATTTTTTATTTGTTTTCACCACCGATTAAGACTTGGAAGCTTCTAAGAAAAACAATTCGGATATAAATCATTCCCTCACTAACAATACAATTAGTATTAGATGAAGGAGCTATCAGCCAAAGATGGAATCACTGGGTTCAATAAAACACATTTAATAAAACGTTTCGGCCTGAATTTTGATTTGGCCATCTTCAGTTAATTAGGAGTTATACACAAAATGCGGTACACATATGTGATCGAACCAAGCCTTGTCAAAAATAATTTTTTTTAGCTTTACTCTAGTTTTATTGAACCCAGTGATTCCATCTTTGGCTGATACCTCCTCCTTCATCTAATACAGTTTAATCACAGCCACGAACTCTAATAATATTAATAAAATTAGTATCCAGTGCCACCTTCTCATATTTAAGCCAATAATTATTTAATAGTTCACGCATAGTATAAATAGTAAATTAAAAATTATTTAAAAATTCAGTTGATTCTTCTTCTAGGAATATTAACAAGGGTTGATTAATCATTAAAAGTTCAAAGTTAATCTTAAAAAATTATATTCATAAGTTTTTGCGTTGAATACTTGTTTCAATAGAAAGTTCTGTGTATTCTAAAACAATTAATTTAATTTGTACCTGACTTTGGAGAATTTGGAAAATAAATAATAACATCCATTGACAAATTGTTGTGGAAACAGAACCTGGTATTAATAATATTGCTTTAATAAATGGAACATAACAAACCGAAACGGCTTACTGTACCTCTCCCAAACATGTTTATTTGTTTGCTATGAGAAGGTTTAAGTGCAGGGATTTTTTTAAACAAAAGAATAACAAACAAGTTAATATTTTGAAATAAAACCATATTTAAAGTCATTTTGAATGGAAAAACAGATAATGAAGAGTAGAGAGAATAGAGAATGATAACATTCAAAGCAAAAAGAATTTTGGAAAAAAATAAAAAATATTTTTATGTTTTTTTATAGATTTATTTTATTTATTTATTTTTTATTTTAACATTAAAAAACAATCAATTTAATAGAGTATATAGAGAAATATTTACTTTAATGATAGTAGAATCTAAACGAATTACTAAAATTATTTTATCTCTTAAACTAGATTCCCTATGCAAATGATCTAAAATTATATATTCTTAATGTGTTTATTTTCATATACCTAGAATGAATGAAACATATATATCATTGGCGGACGGGCGGCCTTTTTTTATCTCTCTTAATGATTCTATTATACAAATAGAGATATTAATGGTGTTAAAAAAAATATAGGATAATTTATTCGCTGTAATTTTTCAGATGATATCAGTTAGAATTTAAATTTAAATAAATCGATCAAGCTCCAGTGGGTATTCCCTAAGCACATAGATGCCTACTAAACGCTCTTCTAGAACCAACTACTTGATAGATTTAGTGTAGCTATGAGTCGTGTTACCAGTATGGTATAGTATAGTATAAGGCATCAGTTGGCTAAATAAATTTTTTTATTTTTAATATTTATTAAAAATTGTGTAATGTACCTAAATTAATTAATCCCCTAATTAATTATGTAATTTACCTACCTAAGAAAAAGAAAAATATATATGACTGTAAAAAGTATTATAGGGGTATTATAGAATATCCCATTCCACGCCAAAACGCACTGTTTGAAAAATTTTAATTTTTGATTTCCTTCAATTTTTAACATTTTTTAGTATTCGTCAAAAAAAAAATTTCCTAGTAAATTTTGAAATTTTTTTGATCACCGGTTTTGAAGATATCGAATTTCGGTTTTTTGAACATAACTTCTTCAAAAATGGTCCAAATTCAATTTTTTTTTTGAAATTTTTGTTTTTTTACATAATTTTCAGAAAAAAATACTAAAAAATATTTAAAGTGTTTTTATATGCGATTTATGAGTTTGAAAATTTTAATATTGTTTTGAAACTATGAAATATTCGATTTATTGATAATTTTTTATTTTAAACTTCTATTCATTCTACAAATTTTAAGATCGCGTTGATAGTGGGCCAATGATTATTACTAATTTTTTTCGATTTTCGATTTTTTATTTTGATTTTCTTTCAACAAACTAAAATACTAATTATTTATTTTAAACATCTGTTAACGATAAAAATCAATTCAAAATAACTAAAAAAAGAGGACTCAATACCAAAAGTGGTTTTAATAATGGTTAATAGCGAATAAAATTTTTTCGAAATTTTCAAAAGGCCAACTATCAACCCGGTCTTAAAATTTGTAGAATGAATAGAAGTTTAAAATAAAAAATTATCAAAAAAAAAAATAGAAGATTACATACAAGTTCAAAAACAAGATTAAAATTTTCAAACTCAAAAATCGCATATAAGAACACTTTAAATAATTTTTTGTATTTTTTTATAAAAATTATGTAAAAAAAAAACTAAAAATTAAAAAACAAAATTTTTGAATTTGGACCATTTTTGAAAAAGTTATGAGCAAAAAAACCGAAATTCGATATCTTTTAAACCGGTGATCAAAAAAATCTCAAAATTTACCAGAAAGAGTTTTTTGATGGATACTAAAAAATGTCAAAAAATGAAGGAAATCAAAAATTAAAATTTTTCAAACCGTTCGATTTGGTGTGAAATGCCGCTATAATAAAAGGTATTTATTAATTAACGTCTTTTTTGGCATAAATAGGAGCTGTCCAAAATTTTAGTCCAATCTGCTATTTTCTTTCAGAGATGTACCTTACTAACAAAGACACAAAAGCAAAGGACAATAGAGAATGATCTTATAAATGTTTCATCCACGAGTTTTTGAGGTTAAATTTTCTCACATTCTCTAAAAATGTTCATTTTTTAATGGAAATTGTTTTTCATTAATTTTTACCAACAGAGCTATATAGCATGAAAACTGCGGAGCAGATAAGTGCCCCTTTTATTGTCAATGATGTAAGAAGAGGAGATCAAATTCAGGTGGTGCTCGAATAGCAAACAAAAAAATTCAGAGATGAGTAGGGTATTACTTTTTCTCTGATGTTTTAAGGTAAGATCAATGCAAACATTTTAGATAAGATGCTCTTAATTTTGTAAGAAACATTACTATTCCATCGTTTCCGATTTTAATGAGAAAAATAACTGATCTCTTGAATGAACCTTTAAAATTCTCACTAAATTTAGTCATTTAAAAACTCATTGTTGAAATAATGCAATTAATATAGTTTCATGAAAAATCACTAAAAACGAAGCATTTGGAATTATAGATCAGTATTTCATTTTCAATAATATGAGTAGTGAATATTCACTTCTCAGTTGGATTTATAACTCGAACAATTACACATGATGTCTGCAATGATAAAGTTGTAAGAATAATTTTATGTGATTATCAGATTTTTGTCTTCAGAATCCGAAAATAAGTTTCTTTTTTGGCTATCAGATCAGATTTCTTTCAGAAAGCAAGAATCAATGACTGTAAAATGTTTAGGTAAGAGCCTCAACCTATTTTGGCCTGTAAAAATACTTCTATTAAAAAACAAGACTGTTTCCTCAGAAATACAGTACTGTAGGTACTTGTATGTATTGTTTGCTTGAGAATACAACAGAGAATAAACTGCCCAAATACCCTTAAACAAAGGAAAAGTACGTACTTTATGAAGGCATAGAGCCTTTACTACATGAACATGTTTTTTTTTGCCCTGTTAGGGTGTGGCCAGTTATCTGGACAGCCGTGTTATCGAGTGCCGAGTTTTCGGGACTCTACTGTATTATGTTTTGTTTTTAGAATTTTTTAAAATCATATTGCTATTTTGGTGAGTAAAAAGAGAAAAATAATAAACTTTTAATTTATGAATAAGTTATTTGTTTGAAATGAATGAGAAAAACTTTTAAATTACATCCTGTATCACTTAATTGGGATGTGATAGAATTTTTTTATATACCAATTTATATTGTATTTGGGTGTAGGAATCAGAATATTACTCAATAATACCAACAACTTTTCAAAAGTTGAATTCCACAGAACCTGGGTTATTGATTATGATGATCAGTGAATATTCACTGATTCCACTTAGAGCAGTAGTTCTCAAAGGGGGTGTCCGGTGACATTCGTGGGAGCCGCCTAGGAAATCCCAGATATGTATAGAGTTATTATTAAAATGATACTTTAGTTATATAATGTATTTATTCGCATTTTGTGTCTGTCTATACATACATAGTGCTTCTACGATTTTTTGTGAAACTACAAATGTGCCACGACTTAAAAAAGTTTGAGAACCACTGACTTAAGGTCGTTGCACACGAGGCTTGTTTTAATTTTTTGTCTGCTTGCTCCCACTCAAAAGCATCTCAGAGCCAAGCTGGAAAATAGAACATGTCCTTTCTTTTAAATCAAGCAAGCTAGCCAGAAAGAGAAGCAGTGACGTCATTTCGATCCCGGCAGGCCTAGAAGTTGCAAACCAGAGCTCCCATCCCAACCTACACTATTCTCCCTTAACAAGATAATAGGGTATCATAAATATGAATGAATAGTCTGTTTTTAACCAATACCTTAGATGGAATTTACATTTTCTTTTGGCTAGTTCATGATCACGTTCAATCGACTTAAACTCTTTTTCTTTTCAAGAGATTTTTTCTGCATTTCTTACCAATATAATCATTATAGAGCGTGATTTTTTTAATTGTTTATTATCATGGCGAAAAGTTAAAAATCTCTGTTGAAGGAAGCATGATCCAATCAATACCCAAATGCAAGTCAACACCAAGGTTCATTTAATATTTAAACTTTGACCTTAATCGATTTGATATCATCATCCCCTATGGGTTATATTTTCAATTTTTATCAATTTTTTAAATGATCTTTTTTAATTAGTAAAATTAATACTTTTTTAATGAAAATTTAAAAGTAAAATGAAAAGAGGATGATAAATTGATTTGGGTCAAAATGTTAATTTTAAATAACCCTTCTTGGTCGAATGCCATTTTTATTTTAGCTGGATCATGCTTCTTTTAGAGGGTCAGGAAAACCGTTTAAAGCCACTGCAACCCCATTGCTTCATGTCGGAAATGAACTGTAATAGAAACTGGTGTTGGAATACCGCACAAGTTCCTATTGGCTTAAAACTTATTAATGCCGATGGTGTCGGCCATCCGGATAGAATTTGTATGGTAATTGCATTTGTTCTCTTTGCAAAGATTTTCTCTAAATTCTTGAAAGCGTATTACTAGTAAAATAGTTTTACCAAAAAAACTAAAGTCAATTGAATCGATTTTATTCAATATGTGTGGAAATTATTCTTTCAATTTGTACAAATTTATTAAGAGAAAGTTTTTTGATAGATTCTGGATATACAGACATTTAAAATAATAATATGTTTATTCCAATAAAAAAATACAAATATTTATAAAAGAATTTTGAACTAATATGGATTTTTTTTAATGATATTGATGTGAGAAGGAGATACACTAGAAGGTGCATCTCCTAAAGGACTCTATGGGATGATGGCCCCTCCATCGGGAAAATAACAGAGTAGAAGGAAAGAAGCCGGGATCATGAGCCAAATCTAAGAAAGTTAGATACAATCCAATTTACTAAGTTTCTAGGGGCTTCGAGCAGTGGTAAATTCTCCGCGCGATAAATTAGGTTAAATTTATCTCCCACTTAAATATATGTCAGATATGGATTGTTTTTCTAATGTTTATGAAAGTTTTTTAGAGAAAAAATATTTTTTCATAAATATTTATATTTTTTATTTGAATTAAAGGTAATTTGGTCACCAGGACCATTTGTACAATTGCCTGTATTAAAATATTTAATTTCTTCGGGGTTGTTGTCGAAACATTATGGATCTTTTTTCAATTTTAAAAAAAATTCTATTGATAAAGGAAGAATTTCTCCTGAAACGTCTAGTTCAAAAATGAACTTTCCAAGATTGTTTTCTAAAGATTTGTATTTTTTTATTATATTGAAAAGAATCAATAATTAGTTTTTTCTTTTCAAAATGTTTATTCCTTTATTATTAATCAGATAAAAAGAATTTGGTCTTTTTCTAAAGAACTTGCGTACTGTAGAGTAAAGGACATTAAAATGTAATTTTCCTAAAAACTTTATATAACCTTTTTTGATTACCTCAAGGAAAGGCCGCGCCAAACCATTCGGCCGCCCGTGTGCAAACTAAAATTTTCCGACTCTTCAGGGGGCAGCAGCTTTAAAAAGGTTGAGAAGCACTCAGTTAGACTCAAGAGAGACGGTTATTCAAGTGTCAGTCCAGCTGTTTTGCCGCCCTTTGACTTGCCCGCAAGTGTATTTTGCATACATTCGCAGTCGGCGCGGCCTCAAGGTACTTAATTAGAATATTAAATTTTTAACGAAAAGGGCCCAAACTTGGCTTTAAAAAAATCATACAAATTGTTTACGTCGAAATATTTATTGTAGAGAAGAAAACGGGTATATGATTTTAATTTCAGAAATAATTAAATATTATCATAAATTACTTTGTGGATAAACATTACCCCTAGCGAAATAATTATGAACACCATGATTTCTACTAGCATTGATGGCAAATTTATAACCCATTCTTTAAGTTGAGCTAATTCAAGATTATTTCACAACATCACAACTATTAAAAAATACTTTGACTAGGTACTCTAAACTCGAAAAAATAAAAATTTATGTCATGTATTGTAATAGAGAGGCGAAAAATACCATAATACTAGAAAAATAGCAACAAAAAATCCCAGCCGCCTGACTGGAAAAAGACTGTCGAAACTTTTGTTTTTGGAATCATTTTGTGGAAATAAGTTTTTTCATGTTTTTTGTGTTTTTTTTTAAGTTAATTTTTAAATTTAAAAAACTGTACTCTACATGACTATGACTAATGACTACTGTTTTTATTAAATAACCTTTGGTTAAACTAGCTTTGAATGTAAAAAAAAATGTATTTTTAAGATTAAATTATTTTTACTATCATATTAGGATGTTTTTATTTCTCAATAAGTTACAATTACTGGTTAGTTTTTATATAAGTTAATATCTAAAAAATAATTAATTAAAATATATCGTAAATATATCGATATGTATGCTGCGATATATTTATGTATCGATATAGCGCTATAGGCTATATCTATATATTAAAAAATTTGCCATCCCTACTAATAAGGTAATAATGGGCTTTGACTCTTCTAGGAAATCTCTCTAAGATGCCGGACCTAATCTATCTACTCTTATTAAACGAGCAAAAATTGTATAATTATTTGTACATATATATATTTGTTTGTATATATATTTGTTTGTTTATATATTTGTATCTTGGTTATATTTTGAAAACGACTCTACCGATTTTGATGAAATTCACGGGTTACGGGGTTTTTGGGGTGACAATTCGATCTGTCACGGTCTCATCTTCGACAAAATTGTTTTTGATGGGTTTTTCGTAATCAAATTAATTATTCTCAGGTAGACAAATCCCATTCTTAGGGTTTTAAAAAAGGTTTCCCTTTTCCTTTTGTACCCAGGCAGACAATGGGTTGTCTTAATTCATTGTTCTAAAAGGCCTTGAAGAAGTATTGTGATTGTGGATTTTAACATATTTTGTTCTCCATAAACGTTAGAAATATTAATAAACTTTTTATAATTGTTTTTATAAAGAACTTTATTTATTTAATAGAATAAAAAATAATCAAGAATTTATTTAAAAATATATTTCGCATAAGCAGGTCTCAATTTTCTGAAAAAACAACACATTTTGATAGGTTTTATTTATTAACAATTGGATGAATAAAAATGAATCATATGGTTGAATCAAAACAGGTGCAGGAGGTGGGGTGTAGTGGTGGGGGATCCGGGGGCAGGGCGAGGTTTCGGGGGTGGGGTCAAGCGGGGTGGGGGTACAGTGGGCGAATACTATATATATTTGTATTTTTTTTAATTTGAAAACGGCTGTCAAATAAAAATCGACCTTTTTATCAGAATTTTAAATTAAAAATAATATTAAAATAAAGGTTTTAACTGAAGGAAGAAGTTACCGAGCATCGCTCGGTGCCTCCAGGTACTCTATATTTATAAGAGAGAATTCCCATATAAAGAATCCTATAATTAAACATTATCAAATGGTAAACAAACATACCTTGAAGTCCGTACAAATGCTAATTCTTTCTAACAAGTAGCGTTAATATTAATTAGTGAAATTTTCCTCTACAGTAATATTCGAGTAGAGAGATGTAGATGTGTATTGGTCGAGGTTTAGAAAAGAAAACGAGAGGGTGGCTCGTGTTTTCCACAGAGACTATGTGCTCAAAGGATCAAAAGAAAAATTGAAACCTTTCATTTAGTATTTCCTGGTTGATGTTTAATTCTATTAAATTTTAAAAGGTTTTTAAATGATTATACTGAAATTAATTTAGAATAAATATATTTATAAGGAATAATTAATTATTTAATTCAAAAGGTCGCAGTTTGTGCGGGGTTTATAAATTAAAAAAAAAATGATTTTAAATTTGCAAGTGTTTTTAAGTTTTATAAAAGAGAGCTGACTCTGTCAGCTCCAATTATAATTATTTATAAGTGCTGGGTGAAAGTCATAATTTAACTTTATTCTATTCATTATCATGATTGCAATGGAAACAACGATTTTGTGGATTTTTTTTTCTCTTTGTAATGGAAATGGACACGCTTCAAAATTTAAAATTCATTTATGTCCTCTGTAATTTGTCTAAAATGTCAATATGTAATTAAAAACTCTGAAAAAGAGAAAATTATCCCTTATCAAAAGCTTAACAACAATCAAATAATCAGAGAAAAAATATAATGGGAAATCTGTTTTCCTTTCCATTCTAGATTCTTTAATTCATTAGTGATCTGTAGTCGAAACTTTTCTTTTTTCGGAAACTTTCGTTTACTCTGAGAAGGAAGTTAAGGTCAAATAAAAGCTTTATTTTACTTTTTTTATGACAAAAGTAATCCATTTAATCAAAACCAAAGACTAAATAATTTAACAAAATTTAAATTCGTAAAATTTATAATTAACGATTCAAATATTTATATTTAATTGGTAACGAAATGAAGCTATATAAAGAACAAATCAATTGGTGTATGCAATAATTAATCTGACCAAAATGGGGCCAAGTTCGGTACAAACGGCTTCACCGACAAAAGAGTTGAGATCTAAATGGGTGCCAAGTTCCATAGCAGTTGCTTAAATCATAGCCATAGGAATGAACAACGTTCTTCAATTGATGTAAAAGAAGATTTGTTAAGTTCTTTGATATTAAATTTATAACTTGGCAAGTTTTATATCCAAAACTAAATTGTTTGTAGTATAAAATAGAACAACTAGCAAAGCTAAATTTTTAGCTTCTATTAAATTTCATCACGTTAAAAGTAAGTTATTGACTAATATAACTTCTCAAGTTATAAATTCAATATCAAAGAATGTAACAAATCTTCTTTTAAACCAATTGAAGAAGGTTGTTCATTCCTATGGCTAGCAACTGCTATTGAACTTAGTACCCGTTTAGATCTGAACCCTTTTGTCGGCGAAGCCATTTGAACCGAACTTGGCCCCTTTTTCACATTTATGTTTTTGGTCAGATATAATTGATTTTTAAAAAATTTTATCCTTTAATTTATCTAAATAATTACACTAAAACATTTATATTAATAATTACTAAATACCATATTTGTCATAAAATATCTGTTAAAAACCCGGTCGGTTTTTCATAAATTTCAACCTTTCATTTCGCGCCCCGAAGAAGGGTAAGTTTAGGTTTTTCAATTTCCTCCTTTATTAATGTGCCAAGCTTTACCAATATGCCAAATTTCAGAATTCTAGCTTGATTGTATTTTCACGATATGTTAATTAAGACTATAATAAATTTCACCCCTTCATTTTAAGTCCTGAAAAAAGGGAAGTTTCACTTTTTCGATTTTTTCCTTTAATTGTAGCCCAAACTCTACCACTATGTCAAATTTCAGCATTCTAGGATCAGTGGAAGTTCTTTAGGTTTTTGATATGTCAGTCAGTCAGCAGTCATTGTTAAAAATGGCACTTTTCAGAGCTTAATAACTCAAGAATTATAATAGATTTGAATTCAAAATAGTTTCTAGTTCACTGGTAAACGTTTTTATAAATTGTTGCTATATATGTATATATGTGTGTGTGATTGTAATGAATTGTGTGATCTATCTATATTGAAGATTTAAGAATGAATGTTTCATGTGAAATGACAAATTCCGGTTCTTGAACGAGATAACTACTGAGGATGGTCGACCAGTGGTGACCGAAACTGTATAGTAATCAATTAAATAATTCTAATAGTTATTAAAATTATTGTTTTATTATATTTGTGACAAAACCAATCCCTTCAATTTAATGAAAAATTTAAATCAAGTCACTTAAGTTCTGGAAGAAAAATAATAGATTTATTCATGAAATTTGGGATTCTAAGTGTTCTAGTGAGTCTTATTAGGCATGCAAAATTTCAAGTTGTGTAAATCTTATGGTTTTTGAGTTATGGAGGGGGGGGTCGAAAGTAGCTTGAAATGGCTCGTGTAAATAAACACATGGCCGGTGCGTCGCCCGTTTTCCTGAACTTGGCTGACACACAGCGGTTTGTCTAGATCCCACACAAAATACTTTTGTAAAAAATCAGACCAAGTTTGAAAAAGTAGTGAAATCTAACAATCAACAATTCAAACAACAAACTTCGTCCCATCGTTCATCCAGGAATTAACGATTCAACAATATCGGAGCATTCACCCAGGAATCGAAGCAATATTCACATTTCAGTCTTTTATAAACTCAGCTTCTAAAAATAGGGGGCCAAGTTAAATTCGCCAAGAATAATAAAGTTGGAGAAATAGTACTTTCAATTACTCGAACTTGGCCTTTGCACTCTGTGAGCTTTGATAATCAAAAATGTTTAAACTATGAATTTTCATCATAGCTTTCCCAAAGCATTTATTGTTCATGTAAACTTCCGGAGATGATGCATCTCTAGACCTTGTCATTAACCTTAATTATTTTCTGTTATTTTTCTATATTAGTATGATAAAAAATATTAAAAAGACAAAAAATCAAAATTTAAAAGTACTTAAATATATAGTGAATTTTAGATAATTTTAGGCTATTCAGGTAATGTCATTTAACTTTAGGGGTTAATTCTAGTGGAAAATTGTTTGTAACTCTTTCATTAGGCGTTTACAATCAATTCAATTCCACTCAGGCACATGAATAAGTGGGTCGTAATAAGCCAACAGCACACATAGTACCTATATCGTTTAAGCTGTTAACGCTCATACTAAATTACCTATAAAATATTGATATCTATATATTCCTAAATCCATTAAGATTTGGTTTCCTATTAATTAAATAATCTTTATTTATTTGGTAGAAGATACAAATATTTTAGGCCTTTTGGGCATAATTGTTTTGTTATTGAAGCTAAATGAATACATAACTCACATAAATGCACTTTAGGATTCAATAAATTCCAGTGGGATGGAAACAATAAGGGTTAATAAAAAAGTAAGTTTGTGATAAAATCGCCGAATTAAGGCATTAATTAAAAACATACTGTATTAGAAAGTTAATTATCCAAAAACTAACCATGCTACACTCTGCTTAATTTATACAAAATCTATTTTTCCGTTTTGCTTGTTATGACCAATTCACAAAATGTTTGAAATGTTTTGCTTTAATCTTACTAAATGCATGCTTTAGATCAGGGGTCCCCAAACTACGGCCCGCGGGCCAAATCCGGCCTTTGGAGCTTTTCCATCCGGCCCGCGGCTACTACAGAATTAATTCACAAATATTCACCTTATTAAATACACTGCTCGGCAAAAATTAAGCAAAATTTGTAACCGTAAAGATAATAATGAATTCCAGTAGAGATAAAACCCTACTGGAATCCATTGTTAGGTTTACGGTTACAAATTTTGTTTAATTTTTGCCGAGCAGTGTATTTAATAAGGTGAATATTTGTAAATTAATTCTGTAGTAACATAGCTGATTATTATCATGAAATTTCCCGATTTTTTACAACAAGTCAGAGTTTTGAGATATTATCGGTCAAAACGACGAAAGAGATCATTTTGCCCTATTTTCTAGTCTCATTAGATATTAAACAGCAATATTTGAAATCAAAATATTTTGTTGGCGTAATAGAAAACAGCTTCTTCTTTGATTTTAAAATTAGCACTTGTTTTTAAGCCAATTAGAACTGGAGTTATAACTAAAAAACTAAAACTATATGTTTCTATCTATGTTTTTTTAATCCTTTATAATCGCGTAGTTTTGGTTTTTTAGTTATAACCCGAGTTCTAAATTGAAAATCAAAGAGTAAACTGTTTTATATTACGACAACAAAATATTTTGATTTCAAATATTGCTGTTGAATAACCAATGGGACTCGAAACTTGGTCAAAATGGCCTTTTTCGTCATGTTGACCGATAATATCTCAAAACTCAGACGCGTTGTAAAAAATCAGGATATTGCATGATAATCATCGTATAAAACTCTTCTGGAATTCATTGTTAGATTTATAGTTACACAGACACCCCCTACTCCGAACATGTCAGAGATCTTGGCATAGTCATTAACTCTAGATTGACATGGAGTGACCATGTTAGTCTGATCTGTAAACGAGTATACGGTTCGTTGTATCCTCTCCGAAAAATGGCCCACGCAACACCTGTCTGGCTGCGCCGTAGACTTGTTCTCGATATTATTACCCCACTTCTTGAATGGAGAGGTCGTCTACTACGGCCTCGACAGCGTTTCTCTCCACAGGTTATCGGTGGCACTTAATTCGTGCATAAGATACATCTACGACCTGGGCCATATGGATCATGTCTCTGAGAAAGCAGTAGAGGTGTTAGGCTTCAGCCTTCCTAACTATCTGTACCTGAGGTTTGTCCATAGGGTCCTTATATCAGGGTCTCCCTCCTACCTGGCGGAACTACTTACCCCTGGTCCTTCAATAAGATCAAGAGCCCTGGTATGCCCGCGACACCAGACTGCCCTCAGATCGAGGTCATTTGAGATCACAGCCCCACGACTGTGGAACTCAATGCCCTCTGCCCTAAGACAACCATCCTCTGCTGCCCGCTTTCTGCGTGGACTCACTGTCACCCTATCATGCTAATGCTATAGCCTCTAACTTATATTTTATATTGTGTAATTTATATTTTGTAATATACTTATACTTTGTATTTCTATTTTGTATTTTATATTTTGTATTTTTTTTACGTTTTGTTCTGTTTCTTGTATTTTTGTATCTAATTTATATTTCATTTTTCTTTATATTGTTAATCTCTATATTTGTCAGTTTCTTTTTTTCTTTTTTGATTGTACACTATAAGGGTCTACTCTGACCTATGTACATAACATCATTAATAAATAAACAAATAAATTTTTGCCGACCAGGGATATTAATGCCATATAATAGCGTATTATTAATATGATTTCAGTATTATATGTGATATCCGGCCCGCCCATAGTTTTAGTGACATATGACCCATCTCTAAGAAGTTTGGGGATCCCAGCTTTAGATTTCTGAATTTTTTTAGAATCTGTCATATATGAAAGTATGCGAAATTAGACAGCTACTAAAAGAACATGTTACGACAACCCAAGAAACTAACAAACGTTTTCTCTTATCACCACAATAAAAACACCAGCTATAGTCCGGCTATAACCAGTTCGAAGGTAGACTTCTAATTTCACGAATTTTTGACTAGGTCGTAATAATTTTCCATTTCTTGCTTGAAATGAAAATTGGTTGGATACACTAAGAAAAAAGAAAGCTTTTGTATCAATTTAGAGTGGAATTTTATTTTAAAGATAAAACTCACCAGCGACGACTGTCTCTGCATGGCAGAGTCGGTTGAGCACGTGCTCAATGAGACCAACATCTGTGCACGCCTGAAGATTGCGCACCGATTTCCGGAGGATGGCAATGAAAACAGACCAGATCTCCGCCTGGAAACAAAGAGAAAGTTTCAGTTAGTCAAGTGAATTATTGTAATCAAATAGAAACGATTAACAGTTGGTAAAGTTTTTCGAAAGGGCTAGTAAATGGGTAGTTTATAATACATATTTATAAAATTGCAAGTAAAATTAAAAATAAAATTGGAGGAAAAAGAGTGAAAACTTTTTCAAGATTCGGCATACTTTATGCAAATTTTGCAGATGCTGTCCCATAATAAATTTAAATATAAATGTATTTCTATAAACTTAGTATCGTAAAACATTGGAGCAGTTTTTTCTACTTTGCAGGTGAAGATGTGTGTAATATTAAATTTATTATATTTATATGTAAAAGACGTATTTCTCTTTTTTTTCAGTATTGGGTGGTCTAACCTGAAATAAGCTTCATGTTATGAACGGCCTACTTGGACCTATTTTATTATAGCTAAGTTACTATTGAACATAATATGCCTTAATAGGCTAAATAATAAATACTAGTGAGAATGATTGATTGACACAAGATAGAATCTATTAATTGAACAACTTTTAATTATTAAATAAAATATATGATGTGGCCATCCCATGACTTTACCCTTTGATTTTTCACCCCCTCCCACCCATTTTGGATAGTTTATTTTTTCTCTAATAGTTTTGCTATGTCCTAAAGAGTAACTGTGCAAAATGTTCAAAAAACAGCATAGGATTTTGATTTGTTCTCCCTCCCTTTATTTAGATAAATTTGGATAAATTGGCTTAAATCGAAAAAAGGTCATTGAATTTGAACCCACCTTCATTACCAATTTTGGATATTTAATTTTCGCGTTTCATGGTGTTATAAAGTAGTAACTATGCAAAATTTGATCCAAATCGGACAATGGGTTCAAATTTTTAAAAATCCTCCCCCTTAATATTTGGTGCCATTTCCAAAATCTATTGGAGCAATCGTTTGATTGGTTTTAGCCGTAGCTAAATCTTTTGGTAACAAGTCCACTGACGCACTAACAGACTTTTTGATAAAATAATTAATATCTATTAAAATATAAATTTTTCGATTATCACTTTATTGTAGACTGAAACCTTGAGATTTGATTTTTTTAAACACTTTCAGCCATTTTTGAGATATTTCGAAAATATGAAGAAAAAATACCACTTTTTCATGCATGGTTCCAAAACTTCACCATACCCTGTATGGTAAAATAAACAAGAGTTAATTATTATAACAGGTATATCATTTTTCATAAGAGAAAACAGAGATTGTCCTCTGCTTGATGCAAATAAACTTACATACACATATAATATTATTATTATTATTATTATTATTATTATGTGTAATTTATTTTTCGCCTCAAAGTGCAGATAACAAAAGTTTACTTATTAAGACATATTTAGAAACAAAATATGTTCACTTGACAGCCCCCCAACGACTCCCATCAGCAAGACGAGAATCAAGGCCAGAACCAGTTAAATTCTCATTAACTATACTCTTATAATGACTTTTATCGTAAAATACTAGATTAGTTTTTATATTTTTTCTTATTACTTGGATTTATTTTTGATCCAAAAATTAATTTTTTTTGTACATACCTAGTGTTAAAGGACATCAGTCCATCTAATGATAAATAAATATATATCAAATATATAATATGTATATTTACAATTATTTTGTTTGAGATTATATTCTCGAAGGCTTGTCTTTCATCATCAATCTCTTTAATTAGAAATATTGTATCTATTGTTTCTCATTAGGTCAATTAGCAATTGGATATTAAAAAATCGTTGTTATAGCAAGCTGCCCACATAAACGATTATTATTTGAATCAATCTGAGGACAACCTCTTTGATTTCTCTTATGAATCAACAACTCTACTAATCTCGTCAAAACAAAATCTTTTCAATTAAATCATTTTTATTTAATAAGAAAGTCGAATGATTTAGAAGCTGGGAATTCGAAAGTTCCCCATAACTACTATTTGAATGTCACAGAATATAATATGACACCAACATTTACCTTAAAAAGTCCCATAAAAATTGTTTTTGTTAGGTTAAATAGGCAATTTCCTAAGTCGATAAAGAAAAAAATACAGTTTCTCTTTTTAAATTATTCAATGTAATGAAATATCAAGAAGCGGATGATTTACATTGAATATTTAAATTAATAAGATTTGATTGATTAAAGCATAAACTTAAGAATTTATTAATTTTAATGTAGTGTTCGTTTATAGTAGGTTTTATTTTACAAAAAACATAATATCCACCATATTCCACGTCAAATATACATATTTATTTAGTCATTAGGCAACACATTAGAATAGAAAAAGAGTGATTAATTTCTATTATAATTATGCACATTTCACATAATGCAATTTAAAGGACAATTCAATATGGGAAAGCGTGATCGGGCTTATAGGTCTGTGTTAATCATGCTGATCGACTCTATTGTTTTACAGAGCTCTTTAATAAATTTCGAAATAAAGAATAGAGATCTAATGGTAATAGCAGAGTAAAAAAGTCGAGTGGAACTCTCTCAATGTAACTGCTAGAACTACTCATCAGAATAATGAAAGTGGTCGAGAAAGGAGGGGTCCTTTAAGGTAGAGAAGCCATAAGGGTTGAACTTTAAAGGCAATTATAATTAATAAAAAGTAGAAAAGGCTTTTTCACATTTGTCTTTGAAGTTAATTGTTACATTGTTAGTTACAGTCATATGTATGTATCTATGGCTTTGATAAGAAATTAAAATTTATTTTTTATAGATTCTACCATGGCGATTGTTCAGAGGAGTTAAGATTCATAATCCAAAAGCTTCATTTGCACGAATTATAGAATTTTCTAACATTCAACATCTTTTTGCGATTAAAATAGAGACTAACCCAATTAATGCATTCGCCAATTCGTTTGTCCCTATGACTCATAGAGACTGGAATTTGTTTCTCCGTCCGTCTTTTCGGCTACATATAATATTCAATCTTTCAAGACATGCATTCTCAGATACATTCAGCTCCGACCTAATCCCTGAAATTTATGTTTCTTTTCAAGCCCAACCCAAACTACAGAGGTTGTACCTTTTTGGTGCAACTTCTTCTTGTAACAATACCTAAAATAAGAAAAAAAATTGTAATCCCTATTCTTTCGTTCATACGTCAGTCTAATCACAATTCCAACGGGAGCAGAACAATGATGCTATTATCGTTTTTTTCTTAAAAAAATTTAAGCAGATATATTGAGGGGGTGTGGAATGAAAATATGTGATTAGAATATTTAAAAAAATCTAACTTGTACATAGTAAGTATAATCAATGATTTTTTTGAACAAAAAACAAAAGTAAAAAATATCTTGAATTTCCCATAGCTCGATCTTTATTCCTAAAACTACTAGAAGAAAGTAATCCAAAAATATTTTGAATATAAAAAATCACAAACAATGCTATCAAAAGTTATTAAAATTCATATCACATAATGAAATTACGTGGTAGATCTATCTTCAGAGAAAAGGTCTCCAAAAGGGTCGCTTTGTGGTGTGTCGATTGTAGAGTGATGTGACAACCTGTATATTCTAACAACCTTGAATGCTGAGACTGGTCTCTGGTCGCATTCAAACTTATTTATGTGGAAAATTCTCAGTTCAATTCGATTATGTTTGGATGACAGTGTCTCAGTCATTCCAATATCCCTTCCTAGCATTTAAAACATCTGCAGGCAAATTTATATTTTACATTCATCAGAATATTAATAAGATTCATCCGCTTGTTCAAGAAGTTTATTTCTTCTGTTATTCAGAACAGAGAAGTTAGTCAAGAAAAAGTTTCAGAAAAGTGTTAAGCGTTTATTGTCAATTTATTTATTTTTTTGTCTGCCTCGAGTTTATTTATGAACGGTGTTCCTATCGTCCATTCTCAATTGCTTCAGATCAATTCAGGGGATATTATTCTTCCTATTAGTAGGTTGCAAAATCCACATACTACTGTGGCGTTGCACAACAAACGACGGAACAAAGAAAGTCCTTCCAGATGATCTGAGAGAATTTCCGTTGCTTACATCAGACAACACTACCAGCATCACAATATTTGTCTAAACTGACCTGGAATTATAAAATAATATCTTGGAAAAATGTTTAAAAATGAAAATATTCGGTGGAGAAAGAAATTGAGGCAAAATGTTTGTCTATATGTACAGTAAAACCTCGTTTATCCGGCCCTCATTTATCCGAATCGGATTTGTAGACATTTTTATTTTAATAAACGTTCCCACAGATAATAATTTTTAACTCTGATAGCAAGAATGTAATTATAATTTTACCAAAAATTCGCCTTAATTTTTATATTTTTATATTGACGAAGCCGAAACGGAATAAAGAGAGACGCGGGGCATTGAAGTGGATTGACTCTCCCTTTGACTTTGAATTCTATGTAATTTTGATATAAACATATTTTTTTATCGTAATAAATTCAAATTCGCTTATTTGAGGATTTGTTTTGTTTTTATTAGCCAAATATCCGGATTATCCGGATTCCCTTTGGTCCCAGTTAGTTCGGATGAACGAGGTTCTACTGTATTTACAACCCTTATGCAATTCTATTGAATTAACATATTTCTCTAACTGAATATGGAAATAACATGTTATCTAGTAAAATATTTATTTAAATTTTCATTATTTATATGTATTCCAATATTCTCGGAATAAGCAATCCTATTTTCCTTTCATCAGATTTTTTAGCAGAAACTCTTCTCTATCTGTGAGAATTTCCCATTCAAAGGGGAATTGATTTGAATTTTGATCAAAATCTATTTTTTTTCAATTTGCTTATTAAAATGTCTGTTCAAAGTGCAGATTCTGTCAATAGAAGACATTGTATTTAAACTGATTCCACTGAGACGTTAGTTCAAAGATCTCGAGAATAGTTTATTTCAAATTCTATCTACTCTAAGGGTTGCGATAGACATTTTTCTTATTGTATTTTTATTTGTTATACTTTCAGAGTGGCAATGGAGTGTCAGACAAGTCCCTCATGTCAATCCATCTCTTCATCTCTGCCTCTGAACCATCTCTTTCCTCCAAATCCTCGTTTGAGAGTTTGGTCCGTCTCTGGGATTAGAAAAGCGCAAACATATTGGAGCCGAGAAGATGAGTACCACGGAGATAGCCAAGGAGGTTGCATTCAACACTCCCGAGATGGGATTCAGATGTACACATGAGATAGAGCCATCTATAAAAATGAAAGAGGCGCAAGTGAAAAAGAGCGAGGCCTCCACACAAAAGGATATAAAAAGAGAGATGATTAAAAATAATCTAAAGGAAATAAAAGACAATGTGCGGTGAAAATAAAAATATCTAGAGATATCATAAATAAAGGAAAAGTTTGTAAGGGAAAAATGATGAAAAAGATTAAAAAAATAATATAATAAAGATTATTATTTATATTATCTGTTTAGACAGTATATTACTCGGCTAAGCCTGTCTGCCGGACGACCCTAATATTATTGAATTCACGCCAAAATAAAAATTAAAAAAAAAATATTTTCTCATTAAGCTTGAAAAGTGGAGGAAAATTATTTTTAAGCATTATTTGTTTTCTGTTTGTCTGTATCTCTGTATGACTGGATTCTGATACCCACGATAACTCAAAATTGGAAAGTAGTGGAAAGTCTGTTCTTGTTCCAAAATGTTTGTGTTTTGATGTAGAGTAATGATGATTAATGTCCAATCTTTTTGGCTTATACGGGCTGCATTTGAAATAAAAACAAATTGCTCGGGTCGCAGATAAAATATACTAATACTATTGTTTTTTTTTAATCAACAAAGATATATAACAATGTAGATTAATGATATCCACCATGACAAAGTAGCAAAAATGTCTTAAAAATATTTATATTAGTTTGGAGTTGGAGATGTTTCAACACCAACTCCAATTTGTATAATTGTAATTTGTAAATTTTAATTTTTATATTTGTAATTTGTATAATGTTTCACTATAAACCAACACTGCGTTCCCTAAGTTGATTAAAAATATTTATATCTAATTAAAAAATGGAGTCAAAATATGACATTGTGATTATTTTTTTCGGAAATCTTGATATATTTGTTCACATTCAAAATTTAAAATTTTCCCTTTTATTTTTCGAAAAAAATCTTATTTTAGAAAAAAAAAAATATCAGGTCAAATCGTATCAGATAAGTTTTCCAGTAAGTAAATAAAAATCTATAATGTTTTAAGAAAGTTAATAATTTCATGTCGGTCCGCATTCATTGCAGTGCTGGGCCACATGCGGCCCGCGGACCACGGGTTGGACAGCCCTGGATTAGACTCTAAGTTCAAAAATGGAGAAAACAAAATTTTCATTGATATTTTAAGGCTGTCATATAAGTAGTTATAGTAAAGAGAGTAGGTATATCGTGTCTTAAAAAAGTCTTTACTTTTTCCTCCATTTAATTTAAGCCAACCAATCAGTTTAGAACAACTTAATTGGGACTAGGCCAAACTATACATTTTCATGTTCAAAATAGAAATAATAAATTTTAAAATGAAATGAATTCATTTAAATTTCAAAAGGACTATTCTCAATTTGAAATAAATTATCCTGATTTCGAAATTGTCAAATCCCAGTTTGAAAATGATTATTCTCAATATGAATTTGTAAAGTTATAGATTATTAAAGTTTCAGGACAAGTTAATTTATTCTAGTTGAAATTAGTTTACACTTTTGTCCTTAGAATAAATCAATATATGGTAAGTCTGATATGCTTGGTATTTTTCAACTTTTATACTCAAAACAACCTATTATATGTCATCTCTGAATGATTTACCTTACAACTCGACCAATTTGTGTATCTATGGATAAATGTTTATTTTATGATATAATTATTATCTAGTTTTAAGGATTATGTTTCGTGAGAATCACCCTTTATTTAATATATATATATTGCATAACTCGTGTTTTCATGAAGTTAAAGAACTCTTAGTATAATTAAGGGCAAGATGGTTTCGGATAGGAATAGTTTTTCCATGAAAGGGGAGGTTAAAATTTTTTTCGAAGATTATCTTGATACTATCAGAGAATATAAATAAAGATATAATATATGTTATCTTATTTATCTTAATAAGCTGGATAAAAATAAATAAATATTTGAAAAAAATTATTTACCAATGGTGAAGGAATGAATCCGCACCCACCCCCTTAGCTAAGTCCCTTGTTTGGGGAAATATTGGAAGGGACGACTTCGCCTCATCTTTCAAACATTATCCTCACATTGATCTTACCAAATTTAATTAAAATAATGGGAATTTTATCATATACCTATGTATAAAAATAACATTTCTGAAATTAGAACAGTGAAAATGAATAAACATTTTAACAAAAGGTATCTTCTTTATTAAATCAGTACCCTTGGGATGCAGGTGTGGTGTATTGTATTCAGTCGCATTTTTTGTTTATTATCTTTAGAAATGTCTGATACTTGGAAAAAATTATTTACAAGTATTATTTTTTCAGTATGTTTATCTAGGTTAGAATATACATGATAACACAAGAACAATTTTTTAGAAAGCATGTACTAGTGCCAAAATCTTGGTATTTCCAAAGTAAAGAACTGATTAGATTTTGGGCATTTTAGTTTCAGATTCAGAAGAAAATCAAATAGTCCTATGAAGGAACTATCAACGGTTATAATTATAACAAATGGGTTGAAAATATACTGGTAGAAAAAAATCGTAAATTTACTATATGTTTACAAAACGAATTATTATAGTATAGTATAGATTGTATAGTAAAAAAAAATCACATTAACTCATTGCAAAAATCCAAAAATAAATTGTAACTTTACTTTTTTCTTGTATTAATTAGATTCGTAAGTACAGACAACTCTCGATAATTTGAAATCCACGGGACTACAAAAAAATTTGAATTATCAAGAAGTTTGAATTATCAAGAAAAAGAAAAAAATTCGAATTAAGACTTTTTTTTATATTTTTGAAAATATGTATGAGCTTATATAAATTTTTATATATAGCCTCAAGTAAAAAAGTAAAAATAATGAAAACGACAAAAAAGAACAAAACATTACATATGTATTAAATGTATTAATAGAAATGAGATAAACATTACGCGTTAAATGAGGAGTAAACATTGCTAGGAAAAATTCGAATTATAAAGAGGGAAGTAGCCTAGTTCGAATTATAGAAAGTTCTCTCCCCCTCTTGTTACGAAAAAGATTTCCTAGTTATCGACCGTATCAAAATACACAGCATTTTTTCGATTTACCGAAGTTAACAGCTGAAGAGTTTGAATTATCGAGGTTCGAATTATCGAGAGTCGACTGAATTAGTAAAAAAAATTGTTGTAAGATTACCATACTGGAATGTAGTATTATTAAAAAGTTTTGAGGCCGAACTTCTCATTTTTATAGTAAAATTATATAAGAAATTTTTAACATGTAGGTATATAAATTTTTATTAATAAACTGCAGCTCTGTGTAAAGTTTTTACTTTCTAGCTCAAACCGTTCGCTGGCAAAAATTCACAAATCTTTCAAATTTGCGGATATCAAACCGAGCTTAATTAATAGATAAATTTCGTTTGAAAATAAATTCAGATAGCTATAAGAGCTCAATTTTTATATATTTTAATAAAAAATAACAATGATTTATTTTTTTAATTTTATTAAACCAATTATTTTAAATGAATTAATGTATACATTGTATTTGAGCTTCGACTCCGGAGATTACTTCTCCACCATCGACTGTCCTTGATCATCTTGTTAGTCCTTGTTTTTAATAAGAGGAAAAAACTAATTAAATAAAAAAAAACCTCTTTTATTCCAATTCGATATTCTCCCTCTATCTCACCAAAATTCAATAACAATGATTGTCTAGTTATCCACATGTTGTAACTTCTAATATAAAATTCATTTACAACACTTAATCGTTAAGAAGATTATAATGAATAATTGTTCCTAGAAAAGGCGATTGAGTAAATTTATTGGATGTAAAAAGAACGTGGGGGCGGGCGGATCACTGGATGGAACATGGCAAAGAGATTAGACGTCGTTAGATGGGTTGCATGTCCTCGGAGAGCAGCCCAAACACAAGTGAGCTAATTGAAACTAAACTACACCAGACATGAACCCGAGGGGAGCAAATTCACAAATTCAAGAACCACCCATATGACATCGACAATTATTCAGCAATGCCGTTCAAGTTTAATTGAAATGAGATGTGACTTTGTTTCTAGAGAAACATTTAAAATGAACAGCCATTTCCAAATGAGAAACTTTGTAGAAAAATCGGAAAGGAACTTTCATCAGCGGCCTGCATAAGAAGTTTTTATGAAAGATAACATTTATAAATTTGAACATTTTTAAAATACGAAATTTATAAAAATGATTTATTAATATTTTTTTGAACGTAAGTAATTCCATTTTTGAAAGTACTTAATACTCGGAACGCTCGTGTAAAAAATAAACTATTGTTCACTGCCCTTAAAAATGTCTGAAACATGCAAAAAAATCAATTTCAACCTTTTTTCGTCTGTGTGTCTGTCTGTCTATCTGGATTCCGAATGGTGTGAAAAGTTCGTTCTTGTGCTAAAATCTTTATATTTTCATTGCCAAGAAATAGGGTTTGCAATACCGGACCAAAAATGGAATACCGGTATTCGGTATTTTTAAAACGTTGTACCGGGATACCGGTATTAGGAATTTTCAAAAAGGTTGCCATATTTATTAGTTTTATACAAAAAATAATAAACTATAAAAATATAAACAATTTTGTTATGTACAAATATCAAATAAACAAAATTATAATAAAATATTATTAATAAGAGCAGTAAAATAATACATTTCTTATTTTAGAGAAAAACAATTATCATTTTACATATAAATCTCAATGTTTTAAGTAATTTTATAATTTTATATTTTGTAACGGATTGGACAGCCCTGGTTTAAATCAAATGAGATTAAATAAGGATATGAGAAATAATAATTTATTTTTTAAAAGAGTCACGGATATAATAATCCTTGACTATCCATTATCTATTGACACGTAAGAAAGTGCAAAGATCTAAAAGAAAAGTCCTGACAAGTTTTAGTCCGGGAGAGAAATTATCAATTAATTGTGATTGTTCTAGAAAAACTCAATTCCTTGTTTATTTTTTAAAAGGGTCACGGATATAATAATCGCTGATTATCCATTATTTATTGACATGTAAGAACTTGTAAAGATCTAAAAGACTTAAATACTTAAAACTTTATAGCATAAACATTAATTAATAAATGACTCTAAAAATAGATTGTTCAGTAATCAATTAAATTGACATACAATCAGCGTGATAATTTATAGGTTTAGTCCAAGCCACTTGTTGAAATGTTAATCAATATATTCGTAAATGATAAGATAACTAACTAGAATAAAATAGAAACTATTTATAATTATTTGCAAATTAATTTTAGGCAGTATAAAATAAATTAAAATTTTATTTTTGGATAGTTAGGCTTATTAGAGAAAAATTGAATTGTTATATGAGAAAGGTTGTTGAAATAATTAGCTGAAATTTATAGCAGCTTTATCCAAGTTTCAGCTTTCTAGCTCAAACCATTTGCAGACGACAATTGCTCAATTACCAAAATATGCTGTGATGTACCACAGAAATAAAATACTTTCATTACCTCTAATTTAATTCTTTAAAATTTAAATTAAACTTTATAAAAATATTTACCTCTTCAAACGATTTTTTGATCTAATAATTTACATTTATTGTAAAATGTCTTGAATAATAGGATGATTTTGGCTTCAAGATACAGGAGAAATTCTTTCAAACATTTTTTTATTAAAGTTTGTTGATTAAAATTTCACAAGAATGTACGACGCTGATTCGGAAAACAATATTTATTTAATGAAAAAGAGACCCGTAGTATCGTTAATCTTAAAAAATTTAATAAAGGGCATTTTTCCAAATAGACTCAGTAGGTGCAGCCTATTTTGAAGGTAAAGACAAGTTTTTTTAACATCTTTTAATAAACATCAATTGAAAAATATATTTATGATATATTGTAGTTGATTTTATTTTTTTGTTAAAGAACGAGGGAATTTATTTGAAGAATAGTGGGCAATTTTTTAAATGTTTGGACATAATTATTAATGGTGGAAATCAAAAAGGGCTTTTCCAGGTTTGTCCTTTCGCACCTTTGTAAAATATCAGTCAGGGTGGCCAATATGCGGCCCCAGCTTTTTATTTTCGGTTGGGCGACAATCGGCAGAAAAATTTAGAGATAAGCCCTGAGGTGGCCAGCAAAAATGTGCATTATTTCAGGTAATTTAGATTTTTGTATAATTTAGATATGACTTCTCTTCTTCTTATCAATCGTGTATTATTGAAAAGATCTTCTTAATTTTTAAAAACTGTATTATTGTTAAAACATGTTTCCGGGACATATCTGTTTGAATTTTTGTTACAATAAAGGGGAAATGACCTAATAAAGGGGAAATAAAAGACAAGCCTTGATTTTAAAATACTAATATAAATTTTCCTAATTTTAATAAATTTTATTTGTCATGAACTATTAGTGGGTTTTAAAATTAAAGTTCCATTTTCCCCGTGAGTTTAATGTGGATGAGGCTCAGATATTTTTTTATTCTTTTACATAATTCTTGTATAATTATATTACAACAGATGGGTTCGAGTAGGCCCGAAATATGTTTTAACAATAATACATTTTTCAAACCTTAAGAAGTTTTTTCTTTCTCTTTTAATAATACAATATTGATAAGAAGAAGAGGGAAGTTAGATTAATAATTTGAACAATCCAGAATATTTTGACTGTATATAATTTAGATATTATTTTTTAATAGTTTAGTTATAATTATTAAATTTTTATTAAAGTCTATAATATTGAAAGCGAGTGTTTACCTTTTTTTATTTTATCAACTCAGTTTTTCAATATTTTTTGCTTAAAAGCTCAATTTAACAGTTTGGCCGAGAACAATTCAAGTTGGCCTACCCTACTAGGCTCCAACACAGCTAATTAGAAAAATAAGAAATGAGCTCATGGGAGATGGCCGTCAAATTTTAAACATTATGAAAAATATGAAAATTTGAGTGTCTTATCTCTTTGAAAAAATGGATGGAAAATTTTTTCAAAAAAAGAACAACTTCCGGGTTTCAAACCTGTATTTTATCAAAGATCTTAGTAGATAATTATCTAGCTATATATTATATATCAGAACGTTTTATATTAGATCATCTCAAAAAATTCTAAAATATAAGACACAATTTTTATTTATTATTTACAAATATCATACTTAATTTTATAATAGTTTAAAATTTAATTGGTCGATTTTTAAGCAAGTATATTCCTGCATTTTTACCTCTTTAAACCCGCCTAGATTTAGTTGAAAAAATATAATATATACATAATAATCTACTAAGATCTTTGATAAAATTGTCCTTATATAAACAATTTTCATATAATTATGAAAAATATTCATTTAATAAGGACGCCTGTAGGGTAGGCTAGTACGATCCAGAGACATCTTTCGGTTGCATAGATACAGGCGGACAGCTTTCCTAGACTATACAAAAATTATATATGTTGGTTGATATATAAAAAAAATCGACATGTGTGGGCACAACACGACTTTCATATTAGTTTCTCCCTTGTTTGAAATCATCATACCAATTTTTTTCATTCAAATTACTTTAATTTGGGTTTCCCCAAGTCGTTTTGAGTAAATCGGAAAAATTGCAAAATACCAAAAAAAATTCAATAAGAGTTGTTTTCATTTAAATATGCAATCTAGGTGGTCTCTTTCGATAAAAAACTCAACGACCAATTTAATAAATAATTTATTTAGTTTATTAGGCTGGTAATAATCACTCTAAGGCGTGGTACATAGGAATGTTCTGATTATTTTATTGATCTTTTGCAGAATGTCATAAGCAGAATTATAAACTTGTCCAGTGGAGAGCAATACATTGCGTTCCAATACCACATTACCTTTAATACACTCAGACAAGACAATAGGATCTCTAATTAGAACAGAGACAGGCGGGCCAATGACTCTAAATCAATCACCCTCGTATTAACGAAGCCATCGTGTCAAAACAACGCGCTCCTCTCATAATATTCATTACATATCCAATAACAACCTTTCCATTAAAAGTATTTTTATTTTCAATTGTGCCTATATCTAACCACCCTATAGAATTTAACATTTATTTTAAACAATCGTCACGCTATATGTACCATATATATATATATAATCAGATTTTAAAACCTTTCAATAAAAAGGGAATTATTTTCATTGAAGGATCTAATTCTAAAACTGGTGGAAATCCTTTTGGTAATTATTTGTTGAATACCAATTTTATTAAGAATTTAATTAAAACGCGTGGGCACCAAATTATTCGCAACTTCCCACTCATCTCTTTTATTCCATTAACTTGAAAAGCTTTCAGAATTGCTTTTTTTTTATAGATCCCTGTGTTTTCAGATAAAATTTGAAAATGTTTAAAAATGTTTTTTAATATGTATTGAACGAGACCGAGAGAAAGGAAAACGATTTTAAGGATTTACATGAATATTTAGCGGGGTTTTTTTTTCTCTCTTAACTCATGCATTAAGTATTTCCTTATATTGAATGTGTAAATTTTTGTTTCTTCCTCTAGTCTGATTCTTCATGTTTAGGAAAAACAGGGATGATAAACATTGAATACTTTTTAAATAAACCGGCAAGTGCGAGACAAACTCGACTGATGAATTGAGTTATCACCACTCATCATCAGAGGTCCAAGAAAATTATAATTATATAAATAATACAGTAAAGTACCGAAAACTGGGCCTAATGTGGACCGAGGGGTGGCTGAGTTTGTGAAAATGTCGGGTTATCGGGAATGGGGTTAAAAAAGAATAACTACGAGTGTTTCCTCAAAAAATACAGTACTGTACTTGTATGTATTGTTTGCTTGAGAATACAACATAGAATAAACTACCCAAATACCCTTAAGCAAAGGAAAAGTATGTACTTTTATAAGCAATAGACCATTTACTACATTAAAATGAAAATTAATGAATACACAGTGTTTTCGCCCTGGCAGGGTGTGGCCGAGTTATCCGGACTGCCGGGTTATCGAGTGCCGAGTTTTCGGGACTCTACTGTATAATTAAAAATAATCCATTCCATCTCGGATCTAGTCGATTACAATCTCTTGTTATTTTCTTAGAAATAATCATTGGGTCGATATTCCCTTTAAGTCGTATTAGTCATTTATAGTAAGATACAAGCAACACGACTAGGAGTTGGATAGTTGTATTATAATCAGTCACAGCACATAATGTTATTAGTACTATTATTAGTCACCCTTTCATTTGAGAGCTTACCACACCATATTATGTGTTGTTTACCTAGCGAAATCTATGGAATTGTATAGTTGTAAGATGCACAGTTATATCCATTGTTTCAAATATCAGACTAAATAGTATTTTGATAGTGTCAGTTTTCTAAAATGCTAAATCCCTCCCATTTTAGTTTTATTCTTTTTATTGGACAATAATCCCTAAGATTTTTTACTCTAAACTTGAAAGCTTCTTATGAACCATTAGGATTAGATAAATAAGAGTATTACTTTCTTATTTTTATTAAGTTTTGATCAATGGAGCTTTTTTAGAAATAAATCCGAGTATTTGGCAAGGTGAACACGATTTCCCTCCCTAGATAGATAGAAATGGATGAGCAATATGCTGCAGGTCAGAGCAAACATACAAACACTTCACATAAAAACAAACAATCTAGATATTCGAGGGCAGCGATCGGAGATTTAATCCAGCATCAACCCCTGTGTATTCTGATCACTCCGCTGAAATGGGATGAAAGAGAATTAGCAATACCAGAAAAATTGGGTAATCAAAGAAATAGGGACATCAAAAGAGTAATCCATTTGGTAATATGATACTAGAGGATGGCAGGGAATGGCACAAGGATTTTTCTTACAAACGAAGCTCTGTTAAAATAAAGATAGAACAATTTAATGAAAAAGTCAGTGGACGATGTAAAAAAGGAAGTTTATTTTTTTGATTGTTTTTTTAACTCTTTTTGTAAAATTGAACTAGTTTTTAATTACGAATTTTAATTACTGTCTCTGAGACTAATATGACTTTCTTGCGAAGGTATTATGTAGTCACAAGAGTAGTGGTCTGGAACAATAATCTTTAGATTGATGAATTTAGTTGACTCTGTAGTTATCAATCATGTTTATGAAACGGTTTCAAGATTAGAAGTTTAATAAATAAAAACAAGTAAATTTCTTGTTCTAAGATTAAATCGTATTAGATGAAGGAGGAAGTATCAGCCAAAGTTGGATGCGCTGGTTTCAATAAAACACCATGAATAAAACGTTTCGGCCTGAATTTATTTGGCCATCTTCAGTTATAGACAAATAAATTCAGGCCAAAACGTTTTTTTCAGGGCGTTTTATTGAAACCAGCGCATCCAACTTTGGCATATACCTCCTCCTTCATCTAATACAGTTCGATCACAGCTAGGAACTCTAACAGCTAAGATTAAATCATTAATATTATATCTGTGTACCCACTTCTGTAAAATACGATCAAGTTCGATTAATAAAACTGTTTGCCCAAAAAAAATAATAGTGAGATCTAATGTGCTGCCAAATTCAACATCATGAATTTATTAAATGAGTCGAGAATATAGTAACTTCAATTTAAATGCATGTTTTTAATTTTATATGTCTTGATTTCATGTTTTTAGTTGAAAATGGAGGCCCTAAAAACAATAACAATAATAACATAATGCGTAAATGCCAAGTTTCTGGAAAATAATTTCAATTAAAAAGATGAAATCAATAAATATAGATAGACATGTAAAATTAAAAAATGAGTTTTAATTGAAGTTACTAGATTCTCTACTCATTTAATAAATTGATGATGTTGAACTTGGCAGCACATTAGATCTCACTACTTTTGGCAAAAGGTTTTTATTAATAGAACATGGCCCTTTTTTTATAGAAGTGGTTTTGCTGGGATAGTATTTCTATGTCGAAATGATTTTGTCTCAAGAGTTCAGCCAGCTGCTCTGATTACAAGTTTGTAACTTGAGTTCGACTTCCGAAGTTCTTCTGGCATAAGGCCTTTAAATTCTATTTTTATAAATTTTATCTAACTTTTAATTTTACTATTGATAGGCTAATGAAGATGACAATCGATTTTCAAAAAAGTTCCTCTGAATTTTGCTTTGCCTTCCAAATTGTTTGTCGCGTGGAATAATTGATAAGTTGTAAGTAAAAGTGTTTAAATATTAACCATCAAGATACAAATAGTTACTATAAATACTTAAATATGTTTCAAACTAATAACAATGTTTCTTTTACGAAAACTTTCAATATGTCATCAAACTTGTTCACTTCATTAAATTATTTAACAGAAAAAAAGAACAAATTTAGTTAATGTAATCATCTAGAGAAAACTATATACTAGGTGTTTTTTTTTTAGTTATATAGAAAATAAAATAGAAAATTTTAATTTGACGATAGTTTTTTCTGTAAAAATTGTATAACAAAAATGTAAATATAAAAGATTATCTCAGGCAAATTAGACCGAAAAAATCTCTCGATTCCAAATTCGTTAACATCAATAATATACTGTTTTATATATTTTGAAATTTCTTAAAATATTTTCTCCAATACAATATGAAAATAATTTTAATCGACGTTAGGCATCCCAATTAAGAGTTATATGAATTTGAGACGGTTTCTGGCTGGTGCTAAATTGTTTTAGGTTTAAAAACCACGAAAATTTTGGACTTTTTCAGATTTTTGCTTATAACTCAAAAACCATACGTCCTACAGAAAATTTCACTTTTACCAAAATGAAAGAACACAAAATTTCGCGTCGAAGAACGTACTTAAAAGTTGAGATGTTTAACCACAATCGATCGTCAAAGATAGGCAATTTTTACCAAAAGTTGGCGGAAAAATAAATTATTATGCTCATTAGGTGATCACAAGAAACCACTCTTCGAATTTTTGCGGTGCTGACCCCCATAATAGTTGCCAATTGGCTATAAAATGAGATTGGCAGAGTTTCATCTTAATTAAACAACTGTTACCCGTGCCGCAATGAGGTTGAACTTTTTGAAAAACTGGAAAAAATTGCAGTTTTTCATTCATAAAATGAAAACCATTCATCTGTGAATTGTAAACAAAGATGAATGGAATGAAGATAGTATTGTTTTGCTTATTTTCATTAATGTTATTATATATTTAAGTAGTTATATAGTATTTATATAGTATTTCAAAGTCTTGAAGCTCACTAAAATGCTAATACTGAAGAGGTGCTGCAAGCCCTTCAAAATATTTAGAATATAACTAGTATAATATAATAACATTAATGGGAGTAAATCGAAACATTTAAAGATGTTAATAATATATTCTTTTCTACTGTAAAAGAATCAGAAATTCAAATTGGTGTCCGCCTTTAGATTCCAAAGCTTTAATTTTAAATGAAGTAAAATGGGTGTAGACGATAATGTGAATGAAATAATAAATTAAATTCCAAGGAGAACTGCATTATCAATCTCCTTTCTCTGTACTGTGGTCTTTTAAATAATTTAGGTAAATTTCGGGCTCGCCTTTGTCACTGTAATATACCTACATTATAGAGTAGGTAAATAAACCTATTTCGCTCCTCTTGGTAACATGAGTTAGTTCTGAATGACCCCTGATACTAATGTTGTTTGATACACGAGTCCATCGATATTTCTCTACCAATTGTATAAACGAGAGGGGCTTAAATGAAAGCAGCTGAGGGCCTTAGCAACGCCTGGAATGTAAGTGGAAATCGGTGTCTTCTTGTCTTCCTTTTAGTTCAACATAGTTGTTGTTTCGATTACGTCTTGAGCCAAAGAAAGGAAGAGTGACGTTTTAGAAATGAGAAATACAAACAGCTATTGATAAACATTCCAAGACAAATTGTTTATCGAAAAAGGATTGCAGTTTTGACTTGCTAATTTTAATTTATCATTTTCTTCCGAGTGAAAGAAGACTTGAATATTAATTATATTTATATTGAACTTTGCTTCAATCAATTAAAATTGTTAATTAAAATTTAACAAAGAATAATCATTTGTCAAGGAGGTCAAATTAGAAATAATAATACCTTTAATGAGGAGAATATGAAAATTAATAAAAAATTAACTTTTCTTGATGTTTTAAAATATTATATATTTTTTTAATAAAGAGTAGGTATATGAAACATGATTTTTTTCGCCTCGATTCTAGAGTCCATTTCGCCAGATCATCTGTAGTACTTTTTTTTTGATGCAATCGAATGCAAGATCCCCATGCAGCCCCTATGGATCTCGAAAGACCCTTGCATTACCGAAGAGAAGGGAAAATTGATCAAGTGAAAGGGTGGAGGCCTAGGTGTTTTTGCGCCCGGGTTTAGAAGGTTTGAAGATTATGAGTCTCCGAAAGATGGAGGCCGAGAGAGAGTTCCAGCTCTTCGAAGTCAGAGGGACAAACGAATTGGCGAATGAAGTGGACAGGCACTTTTCCAATTTAACCGCGAAAGAGTGCTGGGAACCAGCAAAACGCGTGCTACGCGGAGGAAATTACAGATTTTAACTCTTCAGAGAACCTGCCGTGGTAGTATCCATAAAATAGGGAAAGCGTGGAAACACTTCTCCGATAAGCCAGCGAGTCGAGGGAGTCGGCGAGGTTCGAATTGTCAATTAGCCTGACAACTCGCTTCTAAATTCCATTCAGGGTGGCAAAATAATGCTTGGAAGCCCACCTCCACAGACACAGACAGAGGCGGATTTGGGTCTTGTAGAGAGTGAGAAGCTGCAGGGGCGTGAAAAATCGCCTGGACCTTGAATAAGAAGCCAATTTCCCTTGCTGCAGATTTCGCTAAAGAGGAAATGTGTTCATTCCAAGACAGATCAGATGCGACTGAGACACCCAATATGCACAGACTATCACACATCTTCAGGATACTATATTAATTTATGGTTAGTGTTAATTAGATTATGGTGGCATCTTCATGCTGAGCGAGTCTTTAACTCATGATTATAAGCATAAACTCAATACTCGATTAACAGGGACACCCTACTAAATATTCATATGTTAGGAAATCTTGTTTACTAAATTTGAAAATCGTTCTTAGAGTGTAAACCTGATAAATCCATTTTTTATCATAAATGACAAATTAATACCCTTTTTTTTAAGGAATTTGGTGTAGGTACTTGATGAAATATTTTTTAAATTATTGGATAAAAAATACTTGGTAGGTTTCCTACAATTATATTAATACTGTTCGAAAGAAAAAGAGATGCATCATCGTTCAAGTAAAACTTAAATTACGATCGTAAATTGTAGAAAAAAAATGGGAAAAATGGTTTCTTTCCATAACATCAATATTAAATTTTGTTTGTTTATTCACTGTCCTGTAAAATTTCCTTGTTGTGAATTATCAAGGTTACACTCTAAGGCAGTGGTCCTGGGTTTTGCGCGTAATTTTTAAATTACTTTTTGTCTTTTGATGGAAATCTATGGTCATGTTATTTGTTAATGAACATACATTTCTATTTTTTTCTTTTTTTTTGTACTTGTTTATTATTTGTTAAATTGTTGAAATTAATTTGTATCGATGTTTGTTAATGTATTGTAGCTAGATTGTATTGATGTTTGGAGGACCTAGCCACCGAGGACTTGTGCCTCTAAGCAGGTCGAGGAATAAAGATTTATTTATTTATTTATTTATAGGATCTCGCGGGCCGAATTCTTTATAAATGTATATCTTAGCGGCACCTTTAATTAAAAAAACGCAACATTTTCAATGAATTCATGAATATTTTTGTGCTGATTCATTTTTTCCAAAATATTTGTAAATTTAATGAAAATATTACGTTTTTAAACTAATGGTGCGACTAAAATATACAATCCTTTTCATTAGGATATTATTAAGATATCTAGTTGTTTTTTAATCAACTTGTAATTTGAATACATTTAAAAGATTGCTGATACCTGAATTAAACGAAATCATAAATTTGGGTTAAGATTAAAAAAAGACAAAATCTGTAGTCACGATTTATTAATGTGAAGTCTGATGTTGCTTTTCAGAAACTAATTTTTGAATATTTGGTTCAAGTTGGGAAATGTTTCTCCTTAATATGGAATGAAGGTGATCATCTGAAATCCGAGCGCGAGACGCTGGTTTAGCTCTTTTTAAAGTAGAAAATGTTTGTTCACAAATATATGTACTTGCAAACGCCGTAGTCATTTTCATTCCAAATTTCCTCAAATTAGGGTAAGAGTCTAACGCTGCATAAAAATCTGGTAAAGATTTCTCGCGAAAAAGATCTTGTAATGGTGTTTGGCATTGTAATTCTATTAATTCTAGTTATAAATTATCTGGCGCCGTAGAAACGTCCACACTGAAAAAGGATTTTCAAACAAGCGTATTTCATTTTTAATCCGGTGAAAATCTGTAAATCTATCTTCGAAATTTTTGCTGAGTAATTGCAGCATCTTGGAAATTTTTTCTTTTGGAAAACGATCATTTTTCCTTTCTTTACTTAAAGCAGTACAAATCGGAAAGTGCGTCAACTGTTCATTTTCTGTTTGCTTTATGAAAAGCTTTAATTTTGTTTGAAACGCACATAAATCAGCATATACATGAGAAATAAGTTTGTCTTTGCATTGCAACTTGAGATTTAGTCGCGGGCCGGATTGTTCCTCTTCGCGGGCCGTAGGTTGGGCACCGCTGCTCTAAGGCGACGAAATGTATTTTTTAAACTAATTTTTTGATAAATATTTTTAAGTTAATAACTGCGAGCACTTAAATCGAATAATTAATTAACCGTTTTAGTGCCATTGATTTTTACTCATATCTACTTAAAAATGCCCTTTTGTTTTTTATGTCATTTACCCTTGTCTCGAAAAAAAACTGTATCTCTTCCAAAAATTATTCAATTTTAATAATTTTTTCGGTGTTTTATTAATAAAAACTTGTACAAGAATAATAAAATACAAAGAACATTATGGAACTTTTCTAATAAAAAAACTTTAAGGGGAAGATGTAGACGGAGTAGCCGTTTCTGGTCTATTTTTGTGGAGCAACCATTTCTCTTCTAAATCTTCAATTATACTCGTTGTAAATTTCAATCTCGTCATTTTTTGCCAATATTTTTCTCACTACACAATATATATGCATTCAGCAACATCCTTCCAAATACAGCAAATACAACCTTTTTACCAAAATTTGAGAGTTTTTCGTTCATCCAAATAGGTGTATAACATTTTGTCGCTCTCGTCTACTCCGCCCATAAATTGATTATATGTGTGAATCATTGATGGTTTATTTTTTATAGATTCGTAGTTTCCTCTCTTTTTTGTAACAGATACATTTGCCGTATCGCTGCACGTAGAAATCAAAATAACCGGATTTTTTTTGACCTTTTCTCTCTAAAGGAACACATTAAGCGCCAACGCGGTCGTGGCATTTTTGGATAGAAAGCGCACGCGCGCGTTGGCGCTCGTCGGCACTCTGACGGTTAAAATAATTCATAGTGTTAATTCTATAAATATCTTGAGAATTATTTGATTATTGAAAAAAAAAAGAAAAGAAAAGTGAAATAAGCATTGAGGATGGGGTCGAACTGGCAATCTCAACAGCTCGGATTTAAAATATAGGAATCTCTCGTGATTTCTCTAGGTGGTTTCAGTCACGGAGGTAGGAATTCGAAATCTATAAGAAGTATACATTTTTTAAGTGCTTATTAACAACGCCAAAGATGTATACAAATAGTATTTTTGTTTTACTATTATAAAGTTAAGAAGAGATAAGAATTGTTTCATTTATCAAATAGCTTTTTTTCTCTTATTTGTAGTATGACCTTGTTGACTTCTCATTTTCTTATGGTTTAATTTTATGTCAACTTAAAAAAATAAATAATTAAAATGAAAAGAAGGTTGCAGAAAATAGAGTTTTCAAATGTTATCAGGCCAACATAATAATCCAATTTTCTTAAGGGTGCACGAGGTTTTCTTTCTAATTTCGTTATGAAATGACATAAATAAAGCAAATATTTCTTTGTTCACTACAAGAAGCCAGTGTCTGAGCATTTTGTCCTGAAAAGTAAATTTATTTTTAATTCAAAATGCCTATTCAAGACTAAATAAATTTCAATTTTTAATTTTTATATTGTTTAACAAGAAAAACTGTATGTAAATAAAGAATCAATTTTTAGAATTTACAATGTTTTATCATTACATACAGAATAAAATCTTAGAAAACGAATCATCTTGTATTAATTTTTGATTGTATATGTAGTATTTCTTGTTCTTCTTCAAGCGCCATACTCGATTCCGAGCGTCGCGTCGGCTACTTGTGAGTATCCTCTCCAAAATAATTTTCCTGGGGAAATTTTTCCCATGGGCGGTTTTCCATTGCCTTCCTCTGAAGGGATCAGATTATAGCCAGACAAAATTTGCAGGGAGTCGGGCTTGATCCCGCGCTAGCTTGATTAAAGGTGTTATACCTTCTGGGGATGATTAAACGTCAAGTCGAAAATCTCACTATAGATGAGAACATTTAAAAGCAATTTATGATTTAGGGGCTGATTATGGTCACGCTCAAATACTCTATAACACTTTAAGATTCTCTCCTTAAAGACTTAAGGCCAAATAGCTATTAGAGATATTTTTTAAAGAGTTAGGTGTCGATTCAAGGTGAAACATTTTAATAATAAAAAGTAAGTAAAATTGTCAGTTTTCTATGTTAATTTCTGATGATGGGCTCAAAACCTGAAATATATATATATCGGGATAAAACTCAAAAAATAATATAATTTGTTTTATTTTGTGAAATCTACCTTGAAATTTTACTTACTTTTTATTAGCTATTAGAGACTTGAATTTAACTTTTTAAATGCTATATTTTCCTTAAAATTTCTTTAAATCTTATAGCCAGTAAAATCTCCCTTTAAAGCTTATATAATAGAACTAGCTACAAGGCCCGCCTTCGGCGGCCCTCTTGCTAGCCAGGAAGCACGCCCCCTGGACCCCCAACCCACGAATTCAACCCCCCCCCGCCCCCACCCCGTGCCCTCCAACCCCGCGCACCACAGCCCCCGCCTAACCCTCTGGACCCACCCCTACACCCCCGCTATTCCCCCTGGCTACCCGCACCACCCCCTTCAACCCATCACTACTCCGCCTCACTCCCCCAACCCATCCTCGTTCCCCACCCTCATTCCACCCACAGACCCTCATACCAACACCCGCACCCCATACATTAACCCACCCCCGCACCTAGTTTTTGCATTTCTAGCATTCGAGTGACCCACAGATTATGTATACAAAATTTGGTCGAGTTTCCTCCAAGAGCAAGAATATACATATTTCACCCCCTCCCCCCTTCTTTTGGGTAGTTTTTTTGGGCAAATTTTTTTAAACAAAAGTTGTCAGAAATCACATCCCCTACAACTTTGCCTATAATAAAATTTGCCGTAAGGTTACTAGTTTAGGAGTTATTTGATAATTTTCATTAGTACGCCCCCCCAAACCCTCTTTTGTGGTCAAAATATAAAAACGTTATATAGTTATAAACGTAAGTTAGAAGACATCTGATGCAAATATGAAATTTCATAATAATCACTTTAGCCATTTTTACGTGAATCGTGAGCAACTTTTCGGGGAAACCACGAAAACATACAGACATACATACATACAGACAGACATACAGGAATTTTGTTGAGGGTGTTTTCGTTCATAACTTTGCTTGAAACGTGTGCAACCAAAATTTGGCGTGATTTGGATCAATGTACAGACAAAACCTTAATTTTATATATATAGATACGATTCATTAGGTTGAGTGTATTTCACTATCATGCTAATCTTAATCTTCATTTATGAATAATTGACCCAAGTGAACTTAAAATTGGTTTATTTCAGGATGATTAATAAATCTCTACTGATGAAATTGGATGGTTATCCAAAATTAACTCTCGCTTGATTTAAAGATGCCATTGCTTTTCGGTATTCCAAAGTAGTTGGTTATTAGTCGAACACGATGCGTATAATTGGTATTATATCATGGAAGGGTATTTATATTAGCACCAAATTTGCTTATTAACCTCCGGTTTAAATCAAGTTTACCTCGAATTGCACTCCAACTCAGTTAAAATTAATTAAAAGATAATCACCAGGGAAATCTATTAAATTTTCAATTTGTTTAAAGAGAATTTCGTTTTTAATGAAAAATGCTTCTTCATTCTTCTTAATTATTATCATTTTAATATTCAGAGCAAAAAAGAATGATGGCGTGAAGGCAAGGTGTAAACGGTGGATTGTAGAGTGAAAATAGTTATTGAAGTATTTGCATACCTATCATATTCACGAACGGATAAAGAAAATGATCATTTAGAAATGATATTGCTCTGAATAGAGATAGTCAAGCGTGTGTTGGATGATTTCATAATTAATTTATAGCGTGAGAAGACAATTCGAAATTCGATCTGGGTGAGAAAATATCGTCTCACGCGATGCAGTTGGAGAAATCTAGAGGAAAATTAAAGATTTATAACCAGAGGTTTTCGTTTATCCGCTGAGGGGTTTTCAGAGGAAATAGAAATAAATCATCTTTCTAAATTAAGTTGGCCTTGCAATGCCGTATAAGGATAAATACTACTTACAAGGAAGAAAGAAAAATCGTATTATTTTAAATCAATAAAAAACACTCTTTAATTACAAAATATATTAGAATGAAATAGGCACCGTGCGTCACGACTTTAGCGCCAACTGGCGACGAAAATATAAGCTTTGGGGGATGATTTATTAAACGTCCAAGACAAAGAGACTCGCTCAAGGCCCCCTAGGCTCCATGCACTCTTTTATCTTAGTATGATGATACATACTATAATAAAATATTTGCCCCAGTTCTCCCAAATTATTTGAATAAATAAACACAAGAGAGCGCTACCTTCGGCAGTAGTGCTGCCTCTATGTTTAACGCGCGAAAATACAATTTTTAACCCTTCTGACATAATGTAAACGCGTTAAATATTTCACTTTCACTCATAGATTAAATCTTCATTTGAAAAATCTTGCTGTCTAGAGAATTAAAATTTAAGCACATAGCCATGCCATATAGTTTAAATAAAATTGATGGTTAAGTGTTTCGAATTTTGAATTTCTTAAAAATGAAGATATTTTAGTGAAATATTTATCGCGTTTACATATGTCAGATGAGTTCACCTTAAGTGTAGCTAATTGGCCCGGAAAGCTATTTTGGCAATTGGGTTCGATTCTAGAGGGGGTAAAAAACAACCCTTATGACATATAATTAAACAAAATCATCCATTCCATCTCGGATCTAATAGATGTCAACTTCTTGTGATTTTCTTAGAACCAAGTTAAATATATTCTGATTAACTGGATTTAACCTCAAACTTATAATTAATTACAGAATATCTTAAGCCTTTGTAAAAGTAATCTGAATGTTTAATTTCTCATTGAAACTAATCGATGTAAATAAAATCATGTATTTTTTTATTTTTGACTTTTTTAATAAGATTTGTAAAAAGGACAATTCATTATCAAATATCTCCAATATTTATCTTCTATTATAAAGCGCTTATCCTGTCCGTCGCGAGCCACTCATTTAAAACCCATAAATAGTTTATGTCAAATTTATTAAAATTAGAAAATTTAAATTATTATTTTAAAACCCACGAAGGCGGAGTTCGCAGCTGGTAGAATAATAATACCTTTTGAGTTCATTAAACAAATTAAGGATAATATTTAAAAATTTATTATATATAATTTTTAGAAATCTGTGGAGGACTTTCTAGCTTATTAAATAGTGTAATGAAATTTTACTATTATCATTTTCGTCCATTATGTGTATTAATTTGAAAGTTTATAATAGGAAATAAAAACAAGTTTTTGTGTGACTTTTTTATTTAACAACCAACGTTTCGACTTTGCCGACTTCTTAAGGGCTTAAAATAGTCGGCAAAGTCGAAACATTGGTTGATAAATAAAAAAGTCACACATAAAAACTTGTCCTTATTTCCTATAATAAACTTTCAAATAAAATTTTACTTTGCTTCTTTGATTAATATTTCGAGACTCATTACTTTCAAGAGTATTTGGTGGGTACCGACTTTCGAATATATTATTTAATAGCGGAGGTAAAATAATGGCGACCGTGGGACTTAACACATTCTTAGATAATCAAAAAGCAAGTGGTTAGTTATATCCTAATAAATTGCGCTAATAATTAGCCTCTCACAATAAGTAAGAAATTGAAGAAAAAATAATCATAGTGTTAATTATTTAAGTATTAAATATATTTTTTCAATTTTTATTACAAAGCTGCTTTCTTAAGTTGTTTCCGAAACAATGATCCGTTGTTATAAAATATAAAATGAGATAGATCGCAAAAATATGTAATTTGATTTAAGAAAATTTCTAAGAATATTTTTTTATGCTTTTCAAACAGAAGTACTTTTTACAAAATTGATATTAAAAAAAAAGAAGAATTTTCTTTGCCCCGAGGCCGTAAAAGTGAGTCGAAATATGATCCCCACCTGGGGATTTTTTTTTTATTTCATTTCAAAAATAAGAAAAATCATTTCTCCCATTCAGATCTATTCATTTAACTGGAGTATAAATTCCAAAGGGAAGATTCGAATCATTTTATCCGTCAAATAAAGCTATGAAATGGGAAAAATTTTATTGTAGAATAAAAGTGACAATGGCCTCCCTTGAGAAAAGTATTTTAATTAAATCCAAGAACATGCCTTCCCAATGAGAATAGGTTTTTTAATCAAATTAATTTTCTAAGGAAAAATAAGAAAAATGGTCTAGAATCATTCATTATTTTCCCTCTGGATTGATGAATGACAAGGAGAGAGAGAACCCGGTGATCATCAATGTCTGTTTCTGATGTTTTTCCTAAATACTTCACGAGAGCTCATTATAGACATGTTTTTCATATTTGAGGTGGAATGCCTTAGAGATGCTGGTATTCTCAACAGTCTTTTCTTTCCATTCTAGACTATTTGTCCTTATTATCTTCTTTGCTCTAAAACAATGGTTTTATTTAACTAAGATTTTTCTAAGCCATTGAAAGATTATATTAATTAATTAAAAAATATCTAATAAAATTGGAATGTTGAGGGGAAAAAAACTCTTTTATTTAACTCTGAGTGAGTTTTTAAACAAAGATAATGAAGAAGCCGAGTGATAAAAATAATTAGTTTTTCTCATTTTATATAGTCATGAGTTATATATTGTTCAATTCAAAAGAAGGGTTGATCTGCTTGCTCTACCTTCTGGGGCAGGGTGGTTCGGTTAAAATCAGGGTGGTTAAAACCACTGATTTAAACTGGTTTAAACCGTGCTGGACTTTATACCAAAAAATTGGCACATCTAATATCTCTAACCCTTCAAATCTTGCTTTTTATATTATGAACGAAATAGTAATTATTAACATGTTCGCTGAAGGCATAAACTTGTTTATGTTCTATGTAGAACGGTAGAGACAAGTTTTAACTTGAATTAAGGTTTCAAAGAATAAACGAAATATGCTTTTTCCTAACACCTAAACAAAAAGTACCCGATTCGCGCAAAATAATAAACGAAAGTAGATCTTTTCTTTCCTCATACGAGTTTCTTGTATTAGTTAGTTATTAATTACCATGGATACCTTCTTGAGAATTTTATAAAATTTAATTTTTTTAACAACCCTGTATCTGGGGATGATTAAACGACAAGTCAAAAATCGGGTACTATCTCACTATAGATGGGAACATTTAAAAGCAATTTATGCGAGTTTAAACAAAAAACGGATGCTCTAACATCAGGTTTCTGTTTCATAGTCTTCTTTAAGTCGATTTCGAGCGTCGGCGATTACTATGGAGAATATCATCTCCATTGTAATTTTCCTAGGAAAATCTTTCACAGAGGTGGTTTTCCATTGCCTTCCCCTGGTTCTAGTGATTTGATAAAGATGAAATTTTTCTGACTAACTAAGACTCGATCCTGAGTCAACACGATTTGAAGTCAAGCGCCTCGTCACTGCTCTACCGCCGCATCTTGATAGCCTGATTGATCCCTATTTAGGCCCAACCATTTCACCCATCAATTCATATATTAGAGCTTTTAAATAGATGATGCATTTAAAAGTGAATGTTCATCAAAATATGTATTATATTATTTTCGTTCTCATTTCTTTCATTTCATTTACTTGAATTCAAAGTTTAAAATAATATTAATATATTGTTTTTAACTAAAGCCAGGAAGGAGTACGTAAAGAATACTAATTTCGGAAAGCTGGCTGCCTGTATCTATGCAACCAAAAGACGCCTCTGGATAGTACTAGCCTACCCAACTGGGGCCCGTTAAATGAATATTTTTTATTGTGTTTAAAATTTGTCGGTCATCTCCCATGACCCCATTTCTTATTTTTCTAATTAGCAGTCCAGGCAGGGGTGGGTTGGCCGAGCTCCTAACTTGAATTGTTCTCGCCCAACGTGCTAAATTGAGCATTTAATCATTTAATCAAAAAATATTGAAAAACCGAGTAGATAAAATGAAAAAAGGGTAAATCATCGCTTTCAATATCACAGATTATAATAAAAATATAATAATTATACATTATATTTTGTTTATTGGGCCTCCGAGGAGCGGGCCGCCTCTTACAAAAATAAAATAGATACATATTTACAAGATCATTATTTCAAGATAAAAGTAAATAAATATTTTATGAAATATTCATTTACTATGAGTTAGGTTTTCTAGGTCACTTGTTTCATGTTAAAAATTCAAAAAAATAAAAGAGGTAAATTTTTTCAATATATATATTTCGAGCTATCAACCCATCTTCAGGAAGTACAGAAAATAGTTATTTTCTTAAAATCTGAATTACCCGAATTAATGCACATTTTTGCTGACCATCTCAGGGCTTACCCTCTAAATTTTTCCGCCGGGTGTCGCTCAACCGAAAAGAAAAAGCTGGCGCCGCCACTACTCGATTGACAAGATTAAAAGCAAAAAAAAAGCAAATTCCCGATGATAATTTTAATGAAATAAATAATGGAGGTTTCTAAAATTAAACAAGTCTAATCAGATAACAAATGTCAGTTGAAGAGATGTATAAAATCTCAAATTGAGTTTGCAGTTGGACATTTCAGGTCCACAAGTGTTTCTTCCAAATAACACTGATAATAAACAGACAATTAAATATTCCAACTATGGATTCATATCAATGAAATTCGCAATTCAATCACTGCATTAGAGCTATTATCAACTAAATCAAGGAGTATTAATGTATAATAATACCTACTTGATAGAGTATTTTCCAGCAAATCAATGATCACTTCAAATCCTCTGACATGCTTGCTGCAAAGCTTTAGAATATAATACGTATTTAATGTACAGTTTCTAATAAATTGGTGAATATGTTTAATATAATGGAATTTCAAAAGATAATAATCATGATAAATTCTGATACCTTTGTTTATTTGATCAGATGTTGTCAAACAATGTCATTGTTTAAAAAACTAAGGAAGTGTTTCCTCTTAATCTAGGACCCCACTCTTAGATAGGTACTTATACATTTTTAGAATCTAATTGTATATCCATATATATATATATATATGTTGCAGTAAAAACCGGTTTTTAGTAAGAACGGGTTCTTACTAGTTAAAACGCGTTCACTGAATACCTTTGTGGAACTAGAATTTACTGATGTTGGTTGAGTTTGGTCCAAAGATCTAGATATTCTAGATTTTTCATTTTTGACCTTCCGCCTTATTTTGGGTTTTTATTTTCAAAAATTTTCTAAACGAAAATGTCAAAAAATTCATCTCTTTTCTACAACTTTGTTTCTAATGAGGATGTAATTTTTGACATTTTCGTTTAGAAATTTTTTGAAAATAAATACCCAAAATGAGGCGGAAGGTCAAAAATGAAGATTCTAGACCTTTGGACCAAACTCAACCAACATCACTAAATTCTAGTTGCAACAAAGGTATTCAGTGAAACGCTTTTTAACTAGTAAGAACCCGTTCTTATTAAAAACCGGTTTTTACACAACGTTTAATACACCTAATATAATGAGTGTTAGGATGGTTAGTTTTGAAGCAAAAGATGGTTTCAATAAAATCTGAACTTCAATCGCTACTTCAAAAACAACCATCAAGGGTCTTATTTCCTAATAAAAATATTTCCGGTCTTTCTTTAAATCCTTCAAAAATCAATTTAATTTTTTTTACTCCTTATGATAGAAAAAATGATTTGACATAAAAATCGACACTAATAATTGAGAAAGTTTTTATGATAGAGATAAAATAAAACAATTTTATCCAGTTAATACAATATTTATTTTATCTCTCAAGAAAAAATATTAACCCTTTTGATGATCGTGTCGTAATTCTTATAGAAAGTTCTTATCCAAAGATTATAATGTTCTTTGGGCTATAAAATATCTTATATATTAACCATAAAAATATTGTTATTATAATTTCTGAAAGTTTTTTTATAAAAGTATCAAACGTCAAGAAACAACCGAAAAGATAATTGATAAAGGAAAAGTTTCAATTATCCAATAAACTGTAAGGAGATTATCATCTTCTTCTTAATAGGCATTTGCCCCCGTTCTTCCAATTTATTAATTAGTCGGTGTCAAAAGATTGATACAATATTTTTTTTGGCCTTCCTCTGCTTTTTGTTTAATGTGGACGATTGTCGCTAACGATTTTCGGTCAACGGTTGACAATTATCCTCTCCACATGATCGCCCCAGTACTTTCTTCGAATGTAGGTTTTGTCTTTTATCTTGCTTTGTTCCCTGACGTCCTCTCTGGGGAATTTGTCTTGTATGGGTTTGTCGTGGATAGTTCTAATAATCCTCATCTCTGTTGTTCTGAGATGTTGTTTCGTGAGAGTCGTATCCGCTCTCGATTCGACACCATAAGTAATTACCGGACGAAAGCAGATCTTGTATATTCCTAATTTGATTCTGGAGATATGTATTTGTTCTTCCAAATCAGGCTATACAGGGATCAAGAAATTCTGTAAGGAGCTGGCTGGATTAAAACAACTGGATCACTGCAGGCTTTTAGCTAGGAAATCCAAGCAGATCCAACATTAATAGAATATGTATAATATTCGGTCAAGATTGTTTATTTCTATATGCAGTTGCCAAACGCGCGGTTACGAAGATCAATTTAATTTTTTAAATATATTGATAATTTAAACTCTGTTCATTAATTTCACTGAAATTAACATTGTATGTCTTTTAAATTTTATCTCAGAAATTGTATGTGGAAGACATATTCAAAAGTACAAATAGTAATGTTGTTTGGGCAAATATTCTTCAACTTTGTTATCGGGTTCTTTTTTATTCTATTGATAAATTCCAATCAAAAAAATATTCGCATAGGCTCTACAACAACTTGATACGGGTGAGTTCTGAGATAGTTCTCCCTTGATGTATGATATAAAATGACTATTAAATTTTCTTTATTGTAAATTCATGTATGACTTTTTTGTTTACATCAAAAAACATTTTCTCTTTTGTCAGCGAGTTATTCCAGCTTCTACATTAAATGGTAATCCATTTAAGACTTCGGAGGCCCTTTGGTATTCCGGGGTCCTTCTTGGCCGCGTAGCCCGCTTCCGCTTAATCCGCCACTGCCTTAAACCGCCCCCCCCACCTTACCTATTTGCCAGGTATTAATGATTGTGAATTTAATTTGAATGTTCTTCAATAAATAAATTGGAATACTCTCAACTCAAAGGCTCATCTATTTTGAGTAATAATTATTGCCAACGGCTTCGTGTAATTACTGAATAAATATTTTCATAGTTTCACCTACCAACCAAAGCAATTAATTTGTATAATCGTAGGAAATTAGATGGCAATATAATCAGTTTTGAACTAGACACCTTTGAATTTGATTATTTGTATCATTATAATTTAGCTCATTTAAATAAATAAATATTCCTCACATTTGAAAAGCCACTTTGAAAGATATTTGCACTATTTCTATATAAAAATATAAAGTTGAAAATGTATAAGAAAATTGACTTCTTGATTTAAGTACTCACGTAATTGAATATTTAGAAAGAATGTACGAGACATCGATAATATTATTATTCTAACGTAATATTGATAAAATCTTAAAATTGTATTTGATTAAATTCTAAAAGATCAATCGAAATTTCAATTATGTTTTCATCATTTTATTATAAAATAAGGGGGAGTTTTTATTACTTGTTGAAAATTCAATTACTGAATATTAACTTCATCCTATTTATCATTTTAAAGAAAAAAAATGATAATTTAATATTGGAAAGATTCAAATGAAACAAACTCATAGATAATCAATAATTTGATTAAATTAATTTAATTTTCATTCAATAATATGACTACGATAAAATGATTAAAATATGTTTTGATTAAATATTAACAAAAGAATATTAGACAATTTGAAAATAATTTAATGATTGATGATTAATGAGATATTCCATATTAATAATTTTAATAAGCTTAGTAGAGAACAAAGAAAATCAATGGATTCTAAATATTAGATAATTAGAACGAATCAAGCCAATATAATATAATATTCATTCAGTCGAATTAATTTAGTACGCTTGGATGACGAAGGTTCGAAGTCGGCTGGGCAGACCGGAGTATTGAATTCACTCGGAATGCTTTTTGATTTTCTTTTTTGAATTCATGTTTAGAAATATTGAAAATTGAGAAGTATGATTTTTTGTCGTAACGTAAAAACAATAACAAAAGATTGAAAAAAGTTCTTTCTGGTACCATATTGTTGTATTTCTAAAACACAGGACTATTCGTTTTCGTTCTTTCTAGATTCATAAATTCTGGTTGAAAAATTTAGTACCTATATCAGAAAAAAAAATCGAATTGTGTTAAGGATAATTATTCAACGGTTGTAGAAACTAATGAACACAGAATTTCCCACAAGTTTTTATCAATAAAAAGTGCCAAAATTTTACGTTTAAGTTTAATATGACAAAACAATTAATTTCTAATTCATCAAAATTTCAGGAATCGAGTCAAAATCGAGTCAAAATTATCTTACATTTGTACCTCCATTTTTTTAAATATATGTGCTGTATGAATCATTTTCTGCCTATACCTACCAATTGACTTGATGAGAAAAAAATAAAACCGACTTCAAGAAACTTAAATGCAACAAATAAAATAATTATAACTTAAAAATAAAATAATATCCACTAAAAGGTATAAAATAATTATCTTATTTAGTTACAACTAAAAGACGAAATATTAACATGAAATTACTTTTTAAAGTCGGTGCCAAACAAACTATACCTATAAGCGAGCGTACACGCCAAACGTACTAAGTAAGATCCGTCAAGTGCGATTCATAAAATGTATGTTTAACATATTAGAATGTATTAGGTATAAATGTATAAATATAATTTATTTGTTTCAGACTATAGTTTCGAAGGTGTATTACTAAATAAAAACACATTGCTTAAATTTTCAGTTGACATTCAAAGCTTATTATAAAATGTTAATGTACAATGCTTCATTATTTATTTTACCATGATTTCTTCACCAAATGCCATACTCGATTCCGGGCGTCGGCGATTACTGTGGAGAGTAACCTTTACATTGTAATTGTCCTGGGGAAATTTTTCACAGAGGTGGTTGATTCCCATTGCCTTCCCTTGAAGAGATCAGATTATAGTCGGTCAAATATTTGCCGCGAGTCGGGCTTGAACCCACTCTAGCTTGATTAGAAGGTATACTCTATAACCACTAGGCCAACCTGACCCTAGAAAAATATATTATTTTTTTAATTAGAAATTATCAGAATTAATTAAATATTTTACCCCATTATTCTGCTTTAGATCGCTCCATGAAATAAATGTCTATTTCTATTGATCGTTTACTGAAAAGGTGCCTTGAATTTTGACAGAGATGGAAATGTTTGTATTCTGCAACTTAATTAAGCTTACAATTTATCTCCACTAGAATTCTGGCTTTCGAGTCATTTGGTAAAGAGCTTGCTGTTTTAGAGGAATTTGCATTCACTTTTGCTGTTTATTAGACCTACATGCTCTTGCGGCTTGCTAGAGCCCTTCTGGACCTCTGACAATAGTCACCTACCTAATGCGAACGTACAGTTTACAATCTTCTGAATCCCATGAAGGGATTAATTCTAGTTCTCTCACTATTTCGAGATTTAAGCCGATTTGAAAATCTGTAAATTCAATCTTAACATAAATATTTTTAATTTGTAGGGTATTTGTTGAGTAAAATTTAATATTTTTATTATTTTCTGTTTTTATCAAATAATCGTAGTGTGGAAAATGAATAGAATTTATTTTCTCTCTGGTTTTATTCAATAAAATATTTTGCTTTGATTGGCCTACATATAACCTTCAGCCGTTACCTATGAATTAAGCTAACCCGAGTTCAAGCGGGGCTCACTGCAAATATTTGACCAGGTTTAATCTGCTCCCTATCCCCAATTTACACACACATTCATGGATATAATAAAAAATAACCGAAACTGTGACGACTCGGCTAAATGGGCAAATTAATAAAAAACACAGAAATGTTCATATTAAAATTATTAGAGATTTATTGATCAATATCAAAGCGCGCAACGTGCGCAGGCCAAATTCAAACATTAGCTTGGCCGTACACACTGTACGCTATTTACACGAACCATTTCGAGCCAATTTCGACCCCCTGCAGCTCGGAATCCATTTGAGCTACAGAGCTTAAATTTATACACAAGCAATTATATAATCTACCTTGAGGAGAGTACCGAATTTCATTAATAAAGCTTAAATAGATTCTGAGATATGGACCTGAGAAAATAGCTAATTTTAGCACTCCCTCACTCACTCACTGACAGGTCATCAAAACCTATAGGCTACTTCCAATCATGAAAGCATCATGAAATTTCACCTGCTAGTAGAGTTTATGACACAAACAAAGGAAAAATTCCAAAAATCCAAACTTTCTATCTTTGAACCCCTTCAAAATGGGAAGGGAAGGGTCAAAAATGAAAATTCTAGCCCGTTGGACCAAACTCAACCAAATTTTGTATACATATTCTGTGGGCCCCTTAAAGGCTATAAATGCAAAAACTAACCAACCGAAATGGGGGAGGGGGGGGGGGTCAAAAATAAAAATTCTAGCCATTTGGACCAAGGGGCTTCTTCATAGGTTACAAAAAGAAGAGAAATCTCAACGAAAAAATTCTGTGAAAATACAGGCCAAGTTCGAAAAACTAGTGAAATCTAGTGTGTAGCCAAGTTAAATTCGCCAAGAATAATTAAGTTGAGAAAATAGTAGATCTCTCAACTTAATTATTCTTGGCGAATTTAACTTGGCTACACACTAGATTTCACTAGTTTTTCGAACTTGGCCTGTATTTTCACAGAATTTTTTCGTTGATATATATATATGGATATAGATAGATATATAATTATTTAACACTTGATGATTCAACCCGCCATTCGGATCGTTTTATTTGAATGCATAACTAACTCTTAACAGGAAACAATGAATATTTCTAATCAAAGCCGAGTACAGTGGAGCTTTGGTTAACAATTCATTCCCTGAGTCTGTTCATTAACCGAATTGTTCAATAATCATAGGAATTTTTCCTATAGAAATTAATGTAATTTATCCTCCGAAATTTTTGTAAATTTATTTTTAAATGAGTTTTCTTTGATGAAAATATAGGGAAGCGTTGTATCTATACCATTAGAGTAAATGGAATGCCATTTCGATAAAAAATAGATAAATAACAAAACACAAACGAAAATAGGAGTTTAACACAAACACTCGGAAAAGGAAAGTTTATCGCGAACACGCCTAACAATAACTAAAAATTAACACGACAAATTGACCTCTGAGTGCTTTTTTTACCCGGATTTCAGTAATTTTGCAAAATTTAAGTTGATTAACACAATGTTGTCTAATGTCTAGGCGCGTGATATTTCATTTGATTCGACCTCATTTGAATTTTGTGACAAAATATCGATGTTGGGTGTTACCCTGGGGCCTGCCCTTCTTGGATTGGCCACATTACTTCAAAATCAAAAGCTCCTGCATGGTAAGCTTGGGTTTCTTTTCCGGTACAGATGCTTTTTTCAAGCCCTCCTCATTTCTAAGAAATACACGATTTTCAAACATTCAGCACACACACACACACCTCTTTGCAATTAAATTAGATACTAACTGAACATACGCATTCACCAATTAGTTAATCCCTATGACATTTAGAGACTAGAATTCGCTTCTTCCGACAGTCTTTCCGACTATAGCTTTCATTCTTTCAGGCACGCATCCACAAATACCTTCAAATCCAAAACCTGAAATTTCTTTTTCCTTTTATTTAAGTGTCCAATCCGGTCTCCAGAGGTGGTACCTTTTTGGTGCAATTTCTTATTGTATCAATAACATTATAAAAAAAAAAAAAATATACGAAAGTGAAACCCCTCTCGATTAATCTAGTTTTCGACGTAATATATTTTAATGGATCGTAAATAATTCTCTTGTTGGCGCTGTTTGTTTTCCTAAAATGCTTTTAAAGGAAAACTTTGGACAAACAACCACTCTCATCTATTTCAAACTGCTACTAACATTTTTTACATATTCAAATCACTCCAAAAATTCTTCATCATTTCGTGTAGAAAACATTTAAATTTAATACTGAATCAAAACTTATCAAAATCGAATGAACATTTGTTTTAAGTTAACTGCATTTTTTTGAAAAATTTAATTTCATTGTGAACTTAATTTTATCTATCAAAAAATAAGTACATAATACTATTTATTCTGAATTGAAAACATTCGAAAGCAATATTAAATAGAAATTAACACTAATGATAGCAATAAATATTTATGTTTGTCGGATACTCTTAATAAAAAGGCTAGACAAATGCGAGTCGGGCTCAAATATCCGTAACTCATACAAATATTATAATTGATGGTGATTCAGATTCTTATTAAAAATTTTTAAATTAAAGGGGTTTTTTATCACCTAAAATAAATAAATACAATAATTTTTTATCAATTATTATTATTTATTTGATTAATTTACCAGACTGTTTCGGTCACCTGTGATTGACCATCTTCAGTATTAAATTTCGTTCAAGATTTGGAATTTGTCACTTTGCATACATAACTCATCCTTAACTAAGTAACAAATCATAAAAATATTTTTATTTTTATTTTTGACCCCATATAAATTTCGACCCTTCCCAAAATAATCATTAGATTAAAATTTTAATAGGATTTTTGAGTGCGCGGCAATGGGTGCATAGAACTTCTAAATTTCAATATTATAAATTTTTAATTTATTTATAACGAGACTATAGTTTCGAGAGCTTTGCCCTCTTCATTAGTCTAATACATTAGGTTCACAGAAATTAATGTATAATTCCAGCAGAAGACACACTCTTTTCGGCAAAAAAACTTTCAATTTAAAGATAATAACTATGTTTAATAAAATTATAAAAGATCCCATTCGATGCAATTTTTCATCTGCCATCTAAACTAATTATTTTATACCAAGTTATATAATTTTTGTCAAAGTAATAACACTGAGCTACGTTCATGAATTTTTACTCAACGATGAGTGAATTTTTTTTTTAGAATTTAATATTTTCCGAAGGACTCTCAAAACTTGATCTGCACTTGGACAGCAAACTCGATGTACATGACAAATATAAAGTTTTAGACTTAATATACTAAACTTCTGTGACAGAGAGGACAGGCAGATAAATAGAAATTCAAGTCTCATCACAAGGCTTCTCTGTTTTTCGCCATTTTTTCTACATTACCTTAAAAATCTAAAGTACTTCAAGCTAACAAATTTTACGATACTCCTGCTCACACTCATATTATATTTAAATAGTTTTGTTTCTTTTAATAGATTACAAATAGATATATATATAGACACATAATATTTAAATGAAAACAGAGAATTCCTGAAAAAATCTCTAAACAATTTTCATAAAAATGTTCGATTTTCTTAACATAAAAAAGATTTAAAAAAAAAGAAAACAAGGGAAACAACTTTGTTGCTTTAAATTAAAATGTAGACAGAGAAAAATCAAGAAAGGAAAAAGCCTGTACAAAAATGATTGGAAAAAATACATCGTGATGTCTACATGATGGGGGAAAAATCAATTCCTTCTGGCCATAGAATTTGCATTCAATTCGTCTCCTGAGAACGTTGCGGCCATATATGACAAAAAATAAATAACAGCCGCGTTAAAGATGCGAGACACAAACGGGAAGATCGACTTCAAATGACTTTCAAAAGAAGATATTGAGCCAAATAACATCACATGTGTCACTGTCACGCCACGTCTTGCAATTTTGTAACAAGTAATCATTGGTTAGCTGTGAGGCGTTTGTGTGTATTTTTACCTGCACATCTTTTCGGCGTTAAAGGCCTCAGGAATGCAGATATTTGCAGTCTCAACCGTGGCAATTTTTGAGAAGGGGCCAATGAAGTCTGAGACCAAGTGACGGACCATTTGACCCGGATCTATTTGATACTTGGGCGATTTTTTTTTCTTTGATAGACTTGTAGTTGAAACGTTCAAAAGCAGAGTGGACCAACACCACTTTTGGTTTTTTATGAGAAATCCAGCAAAATAGAGGTTCGAGACAAAAGTGGTACCTGTGGTGTAATCTAGAAGGACGTTTAAAAACTAAGTTTAGACCACTCTGTCTATTTAGTTTTATCAAAAACCTACTTGATTATAGAAAATTAGATTTGTGGGTTGATCCACTCTGCTTTTGAACGCCTCAGTTCAAAAACTCCATTATCCGGTTGTATGTGAACTTTAGACCACTCAGCAGAAGATTGCAAATTTGGTGGTTGAGTTTATCATAAAAACAAGTTTCGGCTAAAACCACGGAGATTGCACATTTTTAATGAGATCATTTTTAACCGAGCATCGAATATGAGCTTATCTCATTAAAAATCGGCAATCTAGGTGGTTTTAATTTTTAGGATTTCGTTCAAAATCAAAACGGGACCTTATTTAGTGTCTCAACAATATATGCCTGTCTATGTCTCCAACTGCCAGAACATAGTAGCTCATAAACTAAAAATGATAAATATATTCATTTTCTCTAAAATCAAAATTAATATTAAAATTTGAATTCAATTATTATTTGAGGGGATTCGAATTTCTCGTGGGGCTAAAAACAAAAGCTATTTTTAACCGACTTCAAAAAAGGAGAAGGTTTTCTATTCGACTGATTTTTTTTTGTGTCTATGTTACCTCATATTTCCGCCAATTGTGAACCGATTTTGAATTTTTTTTTTGCTTTGGGTTCAGTCTAGCTTCCGATTGGTCCCTTTTTTCATTGGTATTAGACCATTTTTGTTAGGTTTGTTCAGGCCTAACTTCTTTGTTTATGAACCGATTTCGATGATTCTTTTTTATTGGAAAGGGGGTGTCTTAGGGATGGTGCGATATTAATTTGGTCAAATTCTGATGATATGATCAACGACGAAATAACGTAAATCTCCAATTCTTATGAGCAAATAATCGAAATTATGATAAATAAAATCTTTTATAAAAAATCTTATAACCACTATTAATAACATCACTAAAAAGAGAAAAATAAAAATAAATTTTATAAAAAAAAAATAAAACCGACTTCAAAAAACTTAAATGCAACAAATAAAATAAAAATAACTTAAAAATAAAATAAAATCCACTAAAAGGTATAAAATAATTATCTTATTTAGTTACAACTAAACGACGAAATATTAACATGAAATTACTTTTTGAAGTCGGTGCCAAACGTACATTTTATGAATCGCACTTGACGGATCTTACTTAGTACGTTTGGCGTGTACGCTCGCTTATAGGTATAGTTTGTTTGGCACCGACTTCAAAAAGTAATTTCATGTTAATATTTCGTCTAATACATTCTAACGGTGGCTTTGTATCGGTGGAGCATAAGCATTTTCCACACTACGAGTATTTGATAAAAACAGAAAATCATGAAAGTATTACATTTTCATTCAAAAGACATACCTACAATATAAAACCTACAAATTCAAAATATTTAAGATTAATGAATGAAAAGAAATTAATTTATCTTGTCTTAATTTCCCTGATATTAGTTGAAATATTTTTATATTGGATTATCAGAGGGTTCGTCCCCCCAGGAGTTGAACCCAGGTACTAACACACTGTCCGGGCATGTTAGTTCGACCCTCAGGACAAAACACCTCTGACATGCAATATATTAAAATCTAGCAAAAGTGTTTTGTCCTGAGGTTCGAACTAACATGCCCGGACAGTGTGTTAGTACCTGGGTTCAACTCAAATCAAATATAAAAATATTTCAACTAATATCAAAAAAATTAAGACCAGATAAATTAAATTATTTTGATTAATAATTTGGTTTTCACCGCGAGTTGATTTTTGAAAAAATTCCATCTTTTTTCAAAAAGAGATACTCATTCTCTAATTTAAGATTAAATTTATGGATTTTCAAATCGATGTACGTTCGCATTTCAGAATTGACCAATAAGTTATAATTATAAGATAAAGTTATAAGATCCATAAGTTAATTGAATTAATTTTGATGAGGCAGTTTAAAAGGTTAAAAAAAGAGAAATAATTATAACTATCTTTTTTATTCAAAGATGACGTTTCGGAGGTTTCTTCCCTCCTTCATCAGGGTTTTGAAAGGTCAGTGAAGGAAATACAATGTGACACTCCCCTCAGTCTCCTCTCTCAGTGGTAGTAACAATATTATACAGTATTTTATTCTCAGCAGAATTTAGTGTAGTGTCTAAACATACTGTAAATTTTAAAGAAATTGAACCTAGTTAAAGAGTTCTCTATAGGAATATTTCATACTCTAAAATAAAAAAATAGATTATATTTTTGCCTTCATATAAAATTCGATCTAGTTTCAAAAGACCGTTCCTAGAATAATAGAAATTAACAGATTAATCTGTACTAGTCCTAAAACAAGTCGAGACTTGTATTTCGGATCCTTGATCTAAAAGAAGAGAGATTATTCTATACATATCTTTTTTAATAATTTATCTCGATCATATTGTTACTGCCACGGAGAGAGGAGACAGAGGGAATGTCAAATTGTATTTACTTCACTATAACCTTTCAAAATCCTGAAGAAGGGGGAATAAATTTTCGAAACGCCAGCTTTGAATACAAAAGATAGTTGAAATTATCTCTAGTTTTTTCAATCTTGGACTGCCTCATCAAAATCCATTCAATTCACTTATCAGTCCATCTCCAAAAACTACTTCAATCGTGTTATAAGTTAAATTTCCTTCATGCTTCATTTTTTTTAATAGCGCTCATTATTTTTGATTTTGAATGAATGAATTTTAACATAGGATCTATTTTAAATAAATGAACACTTTGCAACGGGTTTAGCATTTCAACTTCATTTAATGATGTGCCTTGTCCATTTCTCACTAAATAAGCATTATATGCAAATTATCACGAGTCAGCCATCGTGAATATATTCAGTTTGATAAAGAGAAGCAGCAGCCATTCGTCAGGAGAATGTCATTACTCAGTCATACATTAATCTTTTTCCAAGTGGAATTACAATAGATGGACTTTTTTAAACGTAAATATTTCAGGAGTAATTAACAACAAATAAATAATACAATGTAAAACGTTAACTTTTGGTTTTTGTTGAAATATTGAACTCTTTTCAACAAAAGGTGAGTTTTAAATATTGGAGATATAAAAAATATTTATTCAGTAATAGATAATTTTCAAAGAGTCTTTGATAAAGTAATTTGCAAAATAATGAAATAAAAACAAAGCAACAAAGGAAATCCAGTAGTAATTCTAGGTCATGAAAAACATAAACATAAAACAGAGGATTTTTTAAAGTCCCAAGAATTTGAAGAAATAAAAACCGGGTTGAAAAATTCAGTAAAATCGTAAAAAGATAAAAAATTTATTTTAAAATTTAAAAATTTCCATTGGCCAAAAAAAAAACACACTGCCCATGATAATATTCACTTAGAAAAATTCAAAAATCCGATAAGCAGAAATAAATTGCAATTCGACCAGTTGTCAGTTATACAACAAACTCCTCAATTACGTGATTTCTGATAACTCGAAATTTTTATCTTTATAGCACCGAATGAGAAAAATTAATTTTCCTAAACAATATTCTTTAGATCTTCGACTTAGAGGTATATCCTAGAAAAAAATAGATCTGTGTGAACTTATTCACACGCGCTTAAATCACAATATCTTGCAATTTGACTACAAATTATTGGAACTAAAAACGGAATGTTATAAGAATCTTTTCTGTCTCCATTGCTAGAAGAAATATAAATAGGAATTGATAGCGTTTTTCTTTAGGAGACGGACTGGTATAAATATGTAATTGGATGTTGATGAAGCAGTCCACGGTGGTTGTAAAAAAATAAGACTATAATGGTTTTATTGTTTTACATTTATTTGTTAAAAAAAGGTTTTAACAAGTAAATGTAAAACAATAAAATCATTATAGTCTTATTTTTTACAACCACCGTGGACTGCCTTCATCAACATCCAATTACATAAATAGGAATTTTTAAACGTTGTGTGAGATGACGCGTTCTCAAACTTTTTTAAGAAGGGGCCACCGCTAACATAGGATAATAAATTATTTTTCAACTATAATTGCCTTCTCTTGCATATAAAATATTATTAACACGTTTTGTGATTATATACACGTTAAGTTTCCCTATTTCGGGAGAGTGGGGTATTTATTGATACGATTCTATATTGTGAATATTAAAATCTTTGTTAGTTCAGATTGGTACAACAAATGAATTTAAAAAAAAGTATCTCAGGAGCGAGTGTTCGTGCTCGAGAGTACTTTCTTATTCTGATGACGAGAGCATCAAGCGGAGAATGTCTGGGTTATTGACTAGGTCATACCACTTTGCCATGTGACAAATCGTCTATTCGTTTACACTTAGTCCTTCACACTAGACGACGCAATGGAAACTCGAGTATCCTGAGAATATCTTTTAGAATCCACTTCCAATGTTGAGTAGTGATGAGACACAGTGGAGCGATTCCCAAGAGACGCATATCCTACTCGTATTCCACGCAACTTGCCAGAAAGGTCGTCCTTCAGTTCAGTCTTTTGTCCGTCTTCTGTCCTTGATAGGAAACATGTATTAATGAATGGAGCCAAAACAGTTGAACGAGGGTTCTTCATGGCTAGATGCAGACTGAATCGCTTTACAGTATTTTCAGTGTGTGGAACTAAGTCGCCCGTGGGTATCCTAGGCCCAGGCAACTAAAATTGACAGTATTCGAGTTTCAGTTGCGTCGACTGAGAATTACCTAGTGTGAAGAGAGCCTTATATGTCTTTAGTAACTAGAACTCTAGTTCTTCTTTTAGCATTTCCAAGTAAAACAAGTTTCAATTCTTCAAAGTTTTGCTCCACAAGTATCTCCAACTTGGAATCAACCACTAATTCCTCTTTTTTTCTAGGATAAGAGATCTACTGCACCTTCTTCGTGTTTTCAACTTCTTGTATATATTAGATCGAATTAAAACAATACAGTTTTCCATATTTCTAAAATTTACACATGAATGAAAAACTCCTTTTTACATGATTAATGTGAAATTTCACCCTAAAGCATTAATCATCATAATTTTTATTTGTTAAAACTATAACTTTTAAGGAGTTAGGTGTTGGTTCTAGGTAAAACATTTTAATAAAACTATGTATTTAACTATTTATTTTAATTCAAAAATTTTTAAAGACTAGAAAGAGTTTATGTTTTTTAACAAAGTTTTAGTGTGTGTTTGAAAATGTACCTACATGAATATATTATATTTCAAGCTCTAAAGACAAGAAAAAGGATATCATATCAAAGGATCATTGAGGAAATAATTATTTATTAATTTAGGTATCGTTTTTCTGTCTTTGTTGGTATTAATTAATTTCTCTATCGTTGTCTGGGTCTAATTTCGTAACTTGCGTTCATTTATGAGTTATATTGTTCGCATGGACAATTTTAATGTTCAACGATATTCGTTCGTGGTGTTAGAGAGAACATTAATTAATGTAAAGCGAAAAGGGTTTCTTTCTCTAAACATTGCAATACACAGTTTAATATAAGATAATATAGAATATTGTTTGTTTATTATCTCAATAGGAATTAGAGAGAGAAAATCTATATTTGGAAATAACTTTTCAAAAACTAAAATTTCCAGTTCACTTTATTTGATCTATATTTAGTTTGTGTATACAATGTTAAATTTAAGTAGAAATTCCTTTGACTATGCCAAATCAGGGTGTTTTTTATTTGAAGCTTTGTGGTTGATAGAAGAGGCACTTTTTTTATGTGAGTATTTATAAACGTGGTTTCAACTAACATGTGGTCTCTTTTATTAGTTCTTTTTTTTTACTTTTTCATTATTGGTGATTACATTAATTAATTACTATTTTTTTCACTGGTGGAATTTAAGCTGTTATCTTTTGCATAAAAAGCCGCATGAAACGGATTATCAGTCTAAATCTACTTATGGAGTCTTCAAGTGAGAATAAATTATTAGGAAGTGAATTGCAACTGAAAACCAAGCGACCGATGAGTGTAGATTTTCGAATTTCTAAAAATGAAGAAGAGGCCTGAACTTCATAATAATAGCAGAAATTTCCAATCTTATAATATCTATTCCTACAAAAATAAAATATTTCTGTTTATATCTGTTCCAAGATCGATTTCTTGTGACCACCCTAGTGCTCATTAGGGAGGTCCTTATTTTGGGTATTTTCAAATTTTTACGCTAACAGAGGCTCTTATAGTTCGAAATAAATAAAAAAAAATATGATCCAAGTTTCAAGTCTCTATCTCAATGTCAACCTGTGTCTCACAGCACATGGGATTTTTGGGATTGAACGATCAATTTTTTATTCCGGCCAAAGTAATTGTTCAAAAAATTTGGAACTCTGTAAAATATATCCTTATAATAGTAGCTATCCTTCAGAATTTTTACAGATTTTTAGCTATTAAAATTTTGGAGTTTCATCTAGATAAAAAACTGCTAAATCTTAGTGTTCTTAGTAAGTTGAGAGACTCTAAAATTATAATAGCTAAATATATGTGTAAATTCTGAAGGATAGATACCATTATAAGGATAATGTCTACAAAGATTCGAATTTTTTGAACCATTACTTTGGCCGGAATAAAAATTGATCGTTCAATGCAAAAAACCCCATGTTATTTAGATGGGAAACTTGCATCCCTGTGAGGCACAGGTTAAAATTGAGATAGAGACTTGAAACTTAGGGGATATTTTTTTATTTATTTTGAACCATAAGAGCCTGTATCAGCGTAAAATTTTGAAAATACCCAAAATAAGGAGCACCCTAGCTGCTCAGAGATGGATCGCAGAATAAGCCGATATAGAAACGTCGTAGTTATATTGTATTATTAGTTGTTTGTGTTCAATAAATAATTATAATTAATTATGTCTGATTTAAACAAAATTTCATCCTTCAATTTAATTTATATTCTTATAAGTTAAAAATTACTCTACTCTTTCATTTGCATCAATTTTATTAGAACAACTTTAATTTCAATATAATTATAAAAATGGAATGCGAAAAGCAAGATTAAAGTTAAATGTGATTTTAATGCAATTTCTTTCCTTGAAGAAGTTTGATTTGGTTAAAATATGTATCATCTAAATGAGAAAATGTTGCTGACAGTCAGTCCCTTGATTAAAAAGTAAATATAGAAACGAATCTTTTACATTTATTAACTTTAATTATATATCATTTTAATTAATATATTTGAATCCCGAGTAGTAGAATCGAAAAGCGTGTAATTTAAATTTAAAAGCATACAGAAAAATACGGTAGGTTTATATTTCAGATTAAATAATAATAATAATAAAAAAAATAATAATAATAATGAAAAAACCCCAGAACCAGCTAATTCAATTTATTATTACATCATGTTAGACTTCATATTAAAATAATTTATATTAGGATTACGTTTCTTTCGCTGGAAACCAATTTAAAAAACCAGAATCATTGAGCGTTTAACCTGGGGGCATTTGATATCACTAATCGAACCAAGACAAGATCTATTCAAGGTTGATCCGCTTACAATGAAATTCTTAAAATTGAATTTTTATATTTCGTTTTCTTCATCTTAGATTTGATTTTAAATATCTCATTTCAAAGTACATTTACCTAGTAAAAATTAAGCACAATTTTAGAGAAAAAGAGAGAAAAAGAATTTAAAACAAAAGTACTAAGTAAAATGGGTGAACAATTGGAACATTCGATTGAATTCCATAGTGGAACAATATTACGATAGCGGGAAATAAAAAAAGGTCGATTTGAAAAAATAAAGTAAAAGCCTGCAGGAAGCAATTCCCGAAAACGAAAAGTAATCTGAGCCGAAGGGCATTCATTCCGACCTTTCTCTGGTTGAAAATAAAAGGCGATCTCTAAACTAGATATTATGAATTAAATCCGATTAGAAGCAATTCCATGTCTTTTCATATTGATTTGGAATGTGCTTTTATATTACTATTTTATGGATTGAGTGTAAAATAATTCATTTGGAAGCTGTTTTCTAGTTCTCTCTTTCTATGGCTATTTAATATTTTTCAATTTCATCACATTTAAGATTTAGATTCATTCGGTTGATCCACCTATGATTCAGGATGAATGGAGGTCAACTTAGCTTTAAAGTCAAAATAACTATTCTATAAAGGTTAAATTCAACCCTCATTCGAATATGGCTAACATCTGTGTAAGATCTTCATTAATAAGATAATCGAATCTCACAGATAGGACATCGAGATAGTAACCTAGTAATATTTTCCGTCCCCAGAAGGCTTTCCGCGGCAGCCTGGATCCCGGCACAATGGAATCGGTCAGGATGCATACATGCTTGCCTGGCTGTGCCCCGGCGAAGACGGTTCTAGGTTGACTTGACAGGGTGTCGGGGGTCGGAATATATCAAGGAAAATATATCTACATGCTGGCGTATATGACCATAGTAGTCGACCTGCTGTTAAACAAAATAATATAATACAAATAATCTCACAGATACTCTTGATTTGTGGATACTATTCATGCCTTCTAATCAAGCTAGCGTGGATTCTAGCCCGAATTGCTGCAATCCGACTTTAATCTGATCCCTACTTAATTGAGAAAACGAATATATGGCTGTCCAAAATTAATTAATTAATCCGTTTTCATGTATAAAAAAAAAACCTATTGATATTATATCTTCATTGATGGCGTGTAAAATAATTTAAACACATAAATAAAAATGAGATTTTATTTTAGCTTTTTAAATTTAAACTCTTAATGATAAAATACAAAAAGAAACAAATGATATTCTATTCTGTGGAAGAAGAACCCCCATGCAATAAAAACTGACATTCTGCTGTTTTTACTTTTTTCGACTTCTGTGGCTTTTCGCTAGGATCAGCTGGTTTGACCAAAGAACTATGTGGTAGTTAATTTGTAAAATATAAATGTAACCTAAAGATAGATTCTAAATTAACAAACCAAATGGAATAAACTTCGTTATTGCCTCCTGTTTTGCAGTTATATTTTGTTATATGATATCCTTACTTGCATGATCAGTTAATAATACATCAACTCCGAATATAATTGATTATTATTTTAATTTGTCCTCGGAGATAATTATTTAAAAATGACGCAAAAAATTTATGTCGTATACGGAACAGAAGTCGTATACCGAGGAAAATTTGTCACTTCCAAAAAGGACGTATTCCGAATTGAAAGTGTTCCAAAGGAGACGTATACCGAGATTCCACAGATTTTTTTACAACGGAATTTTCTCTGGAGAGAGACAGACTGGTAGAAATTTCAATTGAATGTACTGTAATGGAAGGCAGCCCAGAGGTAGTGAGGAAAGAAAAAACCAACACATATCAAATAAGGTGTAATTTATTGGAATCCTTCCTCCTTTCCTTTCAAACTGACGTTTCGGAGGATTTTTCCCTCCTTCTTCAGGGTTTCAAAGGGTCAATGAATAAAACAAATAAAATGTTTCCTTCTTCTCTCCACAGTAGTGTTCAAAACTTTCTTCTTTTTTAGAAAAGGCATAGAAAAAGAAGAAAGTTTTGAATACTACTGTGGAGAAGAAGAAACATTTTATTCATTTCATTCATTGACCCTTTGAAACCCTGAAGAGGAGGGAAAATCCCCGAAACGTCAGTTTGAAAGGATCCCAATAAATTACACCTCATTTGATATGAGTTAATTTTTTCTTTCCTCACTACCCCTGGGCTGCCTTCAATTACATTCAATTAATATTCCACAGTATTATTAACAATTAAATATGAAATAAAAAAGTTATTTAATTTTAATCTCGGCGACAAAGTGTGGCGTGCAGGAAGCATTTAGAAGCTCGACACCTCTCCTCGTTCTCTGTGGTAATCCGATTTCGGTTGGGATATCCAGAAAACGAGGCGAATACTTTGACGACTGAGTAATCGAATTGGCGCCCGGACATAACATAGGGCAGACTCTAATGCCAATTAGCGGCTGAGGGCGATTCACGCGTGACAAGCATACGAGATGGCTCGATGCACACAAGCGATTCACTTTGTCACAAGGCGCTCACATTAGATCTATCTATCCAATAACCCAAATGCCAACAGACGGAAATTGCCAAAGGGACCATGTTTCCATTTTTGAAATTGAAACCCGCTCTATTTGGCAGACATTTGCTTCGATTTAAGTTAACCGGTCGAGATAGTGTTTTTTTTTTTTATTTTTATTTAACGCTCTGTTGATTGTGGAAATTTACTGATCGCATACGGAGAGATAGCATATATCATTCGTTCATATTGAATTTGCTATTTTTTTGTTGAATTTACAAATAGAATATAAAATTCAATATTAAAGGTATCGAATTCAAAGTTAAAAAATTGAAATTATTTTTGGTTTAATATTTTATTAAAATGTATATGTGAGTGTGTATAAAAATTGTGGTTCTAATTTATTTGTGAATTTGATAAATATTTGGGAAAATATTAGCATAATTGTATCTTCTATTAATAAAGCTATCTAAACACACAAGGTTTCATTCATCATCATTGTCACTGAAATTTACTCACAATTGTTAAATAGCATAAGCTCAACCGACCAATGTCAGACCTGGGTTAACGTCATAACTCATAGTAAACATGCAGCACATATTTAATTAGCACAATAGTATTTTAATATACCACGTTTTATCACACATGAACTAAGGATTATAAAACGAGATTTTTAAAGAACGAGTATAATGAATTCATGTAAAATAAGTATTTTATACAATAGAATTGTTTTTTTTTAAGTATTGGAAATATTTTTCCCTTATAATATTGTTTCGGAACCTACGTTTAGGAGGAACTTCCCACCTTCCTCAGACCAACCCATAAAATTCTTTCTTCTTCTTTTCACGATGGAGGGGCCAACCCAGGACTTTATGGGTTCCACCTTTTTGGTGTAACTCCTTCTCTCATCATTATCATAAAAAAAAAGATAAAAATGGTTAATGAAGGAAGCACATAGTACTCTTCCTTCTTGTCTCCTCTCTCATTGTTAGTAGGTATGTATAGAATACTTTAAAACTTTGGATTATCAGTAGAATAGAGTACAACTACTCTGTACGAAGTCTTAAAGTATTCTCTACATACCAACTGTCTTCATTCAATTCTGAATATTTTATTCTATTTTGACTATTTTGTTATTTGATTATTATATATATTACTATTATTATTTCATTATTCGTGTTTAATAATTAAAGGAATCGTAGGGAGTTGGACAAGACTTTAAATTAAGTTAAATACAAGTTTTGATTAAATATGCCATACGTTAATTTAATTTAAAGTCTTGTCCAACTCCCTACGATTCCTTTAATTACTATTATTGTTTTGTTTTTTGTAAAATATAGATATACCAGCTGCAAAGTTCGCCCTCGGCGGCCACCGTGTTTAAAAATTTTAGATTTTAAATTATTTTTAAACTCGCACGGACATTTATTTAACGCATTTCCTAAGCACGGCCAATCAGTGACCTCCATTAGAACTCTTTGGCCAATAACACCGATCATGCCGCTGCCGCCGTCGTAAGCCGATTATTATTAAATATGGAATGTATAAATGTGAGATAAGTATCTATTAATGAGTATAGGCAATAGGCTGGCTAAATTTTGTTTCTTATTAAAACAAATCTCTAAAAACCGAAAAAATAAAAATAAATGTATTATGTTTTAAATCAAACAAAAATAAATCTGTTTTTTTATTCTTTTATTTTATCTTGTTATCACATCATAAAAATCATAAAATAAATCCACCAATAAGACCAATATTATCGACGATAAATTTTCACTTAACACCTTTGTCGATGTTCATTATTAACGTTATTAGGTTTTAAATGAAAATGAAAAAAAAAAATATTAAAAAAAGAATGATCTACCACTTTGTTAATTAAACGTTTATTTATACCATATTTATGATAGTTTATATTTTATAAAGTTTATTACGATTGTCATAAGGAACTCTGATCTATTTTCCACAATTCTGGAGAAATTGTAACTTATTACTAAGATACAAAAAGTTCGATAATAGAAATTTATTAAATTTTATATTTCTTTATTGTATCTTTCTTTTTTTGTTCACATTTAAAAAATTGGAAAACTAATGGAATTCATTCCAGTTTTTGTGAACATATTTTTAGTGTTTTGTCAGGGGACTTAATGCTTAGAGCATCTTGCCTGCCTGGTCCCGGGAGAGGAAAGGCCGTTATGCGTCATATATCACACGCATCGTGGAGAGAACCCGAGAGACTCGTCAGAAAAATCGGACATACCTCGACTAGTAGGCAAACATTTGCAGAGCAGTTAAATAAATAAATAAATCGTGAATGGCTCTAGGGAAGTTACATTTCTAGAACAAAAAGATAATGGCAAAAGAGAGAAAATGAGAAACAGAGGGAAAAAACATTAAGATATTAAAAATTAGGTAAAAACAGCACGCTGGTCATTGTGAAAAATAATCCTTTTTTATAACAAAGCATAAAAATGTAATTATTCAATATAAAATAATTATTTTAACCCTGCGAACAAATTAAACATTAAGATTAAGCTCCGCCTATGGACGTCGCGTCGGAAAGAACAGGGGAAAGAGAGGCACTTGCACCTTATAAAAAGAATCTCCTGAAATAAATAAAAATTCCTTGGTTTGAATTCTAGAATTTAGCCTTATGTAAAGTTCGTTTCTTTATTATTATCAGAGTTGTGACACTTAGGGCCAGTTGTATGTCGGCTTGTAAAGTCTTTGTTAAGTTGACAAATGGTCAAACCTTAGTATTCACCATGTGCCCGGCCGGATGGTCAATCAGATGACATGCACTTTCTCAGGATGAATGCTGTTAAACCTATGCTGTTTGACCTATCCTTTTTTTTTTTGTTCTTTTTTTGAATTAGGCTCGAACAATTTGGAGAAGGAATTCACCCTGAACCACATGTTCTTCTTTAGTCTCTTCCATTGAGAAACTTGCGTACTATATGTGGCAAGTCTGTAGAATAACTGCCTGTTGTGCGATCTTTAGAATGTTGTTATTATTACCCAAGTTGTTGCACTATCTCAGCACTAATGTTGGTAAACTTTCACCACCATAGCAGTTCTTTTCTTTTCTAAGGATTAGGCTCGAAAAGGAAATTCACCCTGGGCTGCATGCCGTTTTCAGATAATGTATTAATTAAGGAACTTGCAGACTATGTGGCAGGTTTGAAGGAGTATTCCCTTCTGGCCAACTCTTACTATGTTGGATAGTAAGATAAGTTCCTCGATGGTCTTGGACAGTTTTTGGATACTAATCCTTCCGCGGAGATAGGTATGTGATGTATCTTATAGTCACCTTGTTGAGATTCCAGATATTTTTTAATTGAATAGCGATGAGTTCCCCATTTCTTCTTTGGTTTTCCATTTCAGACATCTTGATATTGTGGGTTAAAGCAACTCCTTTGTTAATTATTAATTTTGTTTTCGTTTCAATGTTTCGATGTTAATTATGGCAGAATATTTGGGCTATTATAATCGATCATTTTATCAGTTAGCACGGGGCTGTTCCAGTAGAGGATCGTGTTTGAATTCTTAAGCTCTGGTGCTGGAGTATACTTATAGTACGGTGGTGTTTTTTATATCTAGGATTATTAATATCCGAGTTGTGACACTTATTCAGCATGAATTCTGAGAAACTTTAACCTATCCTTTGGTTGTTTCTTTTTTTTGGATCAGGTTCGGACAATTTCGGATTCAGTTAATTCTTATAAATAAAATTTATAATTCCAGCAGAAGACACACTCTTATTTTTTTTTAATGATATTGATGTGAGAAGGAGATACACCAGAAGGTCCATCCCCTAAAGGCCTGTATGGGCTGGCCCCTCAATCGTGAAAAGAACAGAGTAGAAGGAAAAGAAGCCGGGATCACGAGCCAAATCTCAGAAAGTTAGATATAGTCCAATTTACTAAGTTTTTAGGGGCTTCGAGCAGTGTTAAATTCTTTTATTGTCTCCTTCAATATATACAAATTATGCTACCCTCGGGACAAAAACTTTCAATCTTATTATTATATATTTTTTAAATAATTTGATATATTTCTCGCCTCCCCACTTCTAAATTAATTCCTGACGACACTCACAAGTATTATATGGCAATAATGATTCCTCGTAGGATCACTTTAAACAAAGTGAGGAAAACTTTACTTTATTTATACAATTTTATTTGGTAGTTTTTAAGAAATTTGGTGTTGGTACTTGGTGAAACATTTTTTAAAATTATTGGATAAAAATACTTGGTAGGTTTCACATTAAGATATAAAAAAATAAAACGAATTTATTTTTAGAGAATCTTTAATCTCGATATATATATTTCGGGTGACTAACCCATCTTCAGGAGATACAGAAAGTAACTGACCTGAATAAGTCGAAATTGAATACAAGTCAATGGTAAAATTTATTTTTTAAGATAACAAAAGGGTAAATATTTAAAATTAGTGGAGGGAGAAAAGGTAGGAAGTCTACTTTGGATTAATTTTGAATGGCCTTTTGAGAAAAGAGGATTTCGAATTTGAATACAACTCAATGGTAAAATTTATTTTTAAGATAACAAAAGGGTAAATATTTAAAATTAGTGGAGGGAGAAAAGGTAGGAAGTCTACTTTGGATTAATTTTGAATGGCCTTTTGAGAAAAGAGGATTTCGAATTTGAATACAACTTAATGGTAAAATTTATTTTTAAGATAACAAAAGGGTAAATATTTAAAATTAGTGGAGGGAGAAGTCTATTTTGTTTAATTTTGAACAATTTTATTTAATAGATCAATCTAAAAAATATTAGTTACATTTACATTTCGTTTAAATAAATAAACGACTGGTTTGTCTGCCTCTGGTCAAAATGTCAGATATATTTGATTCCAAAAAATTAACTAATGGTAAATAAGTTACCATTCGAAAAATTACAAAATCAACTGGTGTGTGAACCACAAGACTTTCACTTACAACCTCGCTTTCTTTGAAATCATCCTGCCACTTTTTACTTCCACATTTATATTGATAGAGTATAATGGGAAGAATTGTTTCGATTCAAATTAATCCCTTCGTTGTGTTTCAATCGAGATAAAACAAAAATACACTTCGCAGAAAGTTTATATTTGATAAGGACGTTTTGATTTTGAGAAAAAATACCACCCCTATCTCTAAGGGGTAGGTACAAGGAGTATGTTGATTTAGATCAAAAGATTTTCTACCACCTACTATTGCTGGCTGATTTCTAGCTTAACTTTCAAATTTCGTTCCTCTCTGACTTAATGATGCTTATATATTGCAGTGCACACACGCCGAGTTCCGACTTAGATGCTCACACAATTTCTAAACTCACTTTCTATATCTTTAGGGCATCAAATACTAACACTTGGATTTGTCCGAGTGAAAGTAACTTTTATAGTTTTGGAGATAGAAGACTACAAAAGTTGAACCTCTCGAAAGTGAATGCAAAACTTAACTTTTATGTAAGTGAAAGTAAACAACTTACTTAAAAACCTGAAAAAACTCTCAATCATTTAATAAAGTTCCCTGGGCAATTGAAAACACGTTCATAACTAGATGTAGAAATGTCTGATGAGTTTACCCCAATAAAATATACAATCAGACAAAACTTCTTTTTTGATAAACAACTCAGCATCTACTAACTAAAGCATCAAATCTGCGACATATTTTAAATTTTTGAAATCATTTTTTTTTTTAATCCAAGTTTGAAATGTTTCAATACTAATTAAATAAAATATATTTTTAGATTTAAGGAATCATTTTGGGTTTTATTCTATTAAAACAAGAAGAAAAAGTTAATGGGGAATTTAAACGACATAATAAAATTAAATGTTTCCTCTCCAGAATCGTCTCGATTTTCTTCCCTGTAGGTTAATTATCTTATCAATATTCAAATACAACCCTTTATTGCTTAATTTTTATTTTATTATATTAGAAGACATTTCAAATAACTGCTTCCTTAATTTATACTGCACCATTGGTTAAGTATGGGTAAGTAATATTGCAAAAAGAAAAAATCATGTTTTTATAGGATTTTTTTGAAATTTAAAAAAAAAACAGCAAAAATTGTTTCGATAAAAAAATAAATAAACCAAATCTCATCAATCATTTAGTTATTTTCAAATTTTCTGTTGTTTACAAATTTTCAAATGTATTTCCAAGCTTATTGAATTGTGTTTGTGCTTCACTGGATTTTTATTCTATAAGATAGAATTTAAGCGATTTGCTATGAACCAAAGTGGTTATCTTATAATAAGCGGAAGAACCATTTCGCTTATCTTGATGAGATTTGACCCCGATCAAACGTGGAATTGAAAGCAGCCAACCGTTTCTAGATTGACTTAGAATTTTTTTTTGAAAAATATTGCTCTTTTCGTTTTGGTTAGATCAAATAGAAAAATTCCTCCATAATTATTATAGTATTAAATATGTTTTGAATTACTTTTAAGTATAGGTATCACAAGTGACATTTTCTAGTGAAGTATAAAATCAAATATTAAACCATGGCTGAACTGTTTGTATTTTACTTAACTAGGGATTTTTTTTAGATAAATACTACAAATGATAAATATGAATCAACTTTAAGATTTTGTATGAAAAAATATTATGACTATTTAAGACTTTCGTATGAAATTACATAGTAATAAATAGACTCTCTTTAAAGGTACTTTATACAAATCAAGCGGTCGATTAAATTCACTTTAATTGCCCGGCGTAAAAATCAGTCCAATTTTCTAAGGGCTCCGAAAATATTTGTGTTCCGTTAGTTTTATCATCTTCTCATTTTCCAATAATTATTTTTTCTCACCAGTTCTAAGCACTAATGACAATCCTCAAATTCAATTGTTGCAACATTCGCAGAATCTCATGTAAATCTAACCTAATGGATGATCAAGAGCAATTGGAAAACAAAAAACTGTCCTTCTAAGCTTATACGAGACAATATAATTAATAGCCCAGACGTCCTTAACTACACCTATATTTCGTATCCAAAGAATTCGATGTCTTATGGATTAAAATCGCGATAGGCCACGCTATCAAATTCTTCTGTATACTAAATTTTTCCTCCAAAGATTCTAGATACGAACAATTCTTTAACTACCTACTCGAGTGCCACATGGCAATCTCCTGAAAGAACCTCTTTGGAAATATATTTCCTAGGCGACTTCAATGTCCACAACAAGAAGGAACTTATAATCTCTATCTCTAGCCACAATTCTCCTGAGGGCTCAGCCGCAAAAACCTTTTCCTCTGCTTGTAGCATCACGCAAATCATTGTTTCTCCTAGAAGAGTTCAGGACAAACATTTTGAAAAAATCTAATTTTCTAGATCTTTTAATTATTATACGAGGTTTGTTCAAAAGAAAAGGTGAAGTTTGAATTTTTTTGAAAGGTATTTATTTATTCATCAATATCCATTTTGTCCCCTTCAAAATAATCCCCCTCAGATATAATGCACTTATGCCAGCGCTTCTTCCAATCCTCGAAGCACTTCTGGAATGGGCTTTTCGGTATGGCCATCAGCTCTTTCTTCGATTCTGACTTTATCTCATCAATTGTGACAAAAGGCTTTCCTTTCATTGGTGTCTTCAGTTTTGGGAATAGGAAAAAGTTGCAGGGAGCCAAATCTGGTGAATAAGGTGGTTGAGGCATGATTAGGGTGTTGTTTTTGTATGGCATGAGCCGATTGATATGCCAACATCCTCTGCCACTTCCCTAATAGTGATTCGACGATTTTCCAAAACAATTTTTTTCACTGTTTCAATGTTTTCTTCACTTGTTGACGTGGTTGCAACTCCAGGAAGCTCATCGTAATCAACATCTTCTCGACCTTCTGTAAAGCGCTTGTACCACTTATAAACACTTTTTTGAGATAAAGTGGACTCGCCGAATGCCACACTCAACATTTCATGTGCCTTGGAGCACTTTATTCCATTTTTAACGCAAAATTGAATACATTTTCTTTGATCCATTTTTTTCAAAAGTCAAAAATCGAAGAAAACACACAAACGTGACTAACCTTTTCAGTTGTCAACAACAAACTACTAATATAAATGGGCTGATTATGCCAAGATATGACTAACACATGTGTACCAACATAACAAAAAAAGTTCGATAATCGAATGTACACAGCCCGCGAAAATTCAAAATTCACCTTTTCTTTTGAACAAACCTCGTACTTTTCACCCTTCATTATATTAGGCTAGAATTTCGGTCGATTTAGGGTCTGTTGTAACTCGGTTTGTAAAGTCTTTGTTAAGTTGACAGACCGTCAAACCTTAGTATTCACCATGTGCCCGGCCGTATTGCCATTCAGATGAAAGTGCGATTTGACACCCGGCCAGGCACTTGCTGAATATTATGGTTTAACCGTCTGTCAACCTAACAAAGACTTTACAAACCGACATGCCCTTAGGCAATTAAAAACACAAATTATTCTAAATTAAAACTTTTGCTGACTTACCAAAAGTCCCAACAATCCATCAACTCCTGAAAAATTTAACTATTTCAAAAAACTGATTGGAATGACTTGCGTGATGACTTCTTTGACAGCTATCAATAATTGTATCAAAGATAAGAACGTAGGTAATACAGAAGGACCTAAAAAACTGTTTCCTTAAAATCGGTTAAGGGAAACAAGGATTCTAACCCTTGGTTTGGTAGGCAATGCGCAAATGACATTGAAAATAGCTTTAAAAATGGTTTTCTTTATGTCTGGAATGTGACTGAGTTGATTTCACTAAATCGAGATCAGTTTGCATCTTGTCCCAACGGAAAGCGTGTTTAATACTCTTTGTACAAAACAATATATGGTATAAAGATTTGGTATCGTACTCGTTTCCTCCTCCCTTACACCGAAATGAAAAAGTTTTCCAAAAATAAATATTATTTTTATTTTGTTATAAATAAAACAAATCATTATAAATGTAAAGAATTTAATCTATTCGATCTATAGATATTTGATTGACTCTCATGGCTTTATTGTTTGATCAGATGTGTGAAATCCTCTACGAGAAACATATTGATCAGTGAATTTATGAAATTGAATCCATGAAACCGGAATAGGAGAGACAAACGGATTTCTTCCGTCACAGCATTGAAGATAGGGGAATGGAGAAAAGGGAAGCGAACTGAAAAGGACCGGAGCTCGCAGGAAGGAAGTCATAAGAGGGGCAGGATGTCCATTGCCCAAGAAAGGCCATTGTGCCCCACAAGTCGTTCGCGAATTTCCAATGCAAATAAGAAACCAACGAGAAAATAGCCATAGGCAAAAATAAGAGGTTGGTTTTAAGTTTAAGAAATGAAACATATTGTATACCTCCCCTCACATTTCTGTCAAACATTTTATATTTAAATCAGAATCTGGTTTCTTATTTAAGTTTGGAAGTTAGTGTGAGTGGTTTCCAATAGAGAAATTGTGTATTTTTTAGATTGAAGTTATCAAGTATTCAACATCAAACATGGTAGGTATTTTGCTATTCAAAAATATACTAATATAGAAGAACGATAGCTTGTTTCTTTCGATCATTTATAAAAACAAATAAGGTCTACAAAAATGTTACTTTTGGAAAGTTATTGCTATTATAATTATATATTAAGTAATATTCTGGTTCCTACATTCAAAAACAGTAGAAATGGGTAAGTAGCTAAAAAAAATAATCACAATTATTTTTCTCACTTTTTCAGAGATATCAAGCTTCAAAAAAGTTACACATTTTACAGACCAAAATAGCGAGAGCTTGAATTCTAGTCCTTTTTTCATTGCTTAAATAATAAAAATATTAAAGTTTTTTTTTTTTCTTTAATGCGCCAATAAATATAATTATGATTAAAATAAGTAGTTGTGCTTGAAACCAAATGCAGTGGCACTGCGAGCTTATGATTTTCGGTTGCGCGATAGCCGGCAGAAAAATTTGGAGGGTGAGCCCTAAGTTAGGCATCAACAATCGGCATCATTTCGGGTAATTCAGATTTTTGAATAATTTAGATTTACTCCTATTATTTTTTAATAGTTTAGGTATAATTATTATATTTTTATTATATAAAGTCTATAATAGTGAAAGAGATGGTTTACCCTTTTTTTTATTTTATCAACTCGGTTTTTCAATATTTTTTGCATAAAAGCTCAATTTAGCAGATTGAGCCAGAACATCTCAAGTTGGGCACTCGGCTAACCTCTCCCACCCTTAACACCGGCACTGCTAATTAGAAAAATAACAAATGAGTTCTTGAGAGAAGGTCATCAAATTTTAAACATTATGAAAAATATTCATTTATCAAAGACGCCTGTAGGGTAGGCTAGTACCAGCCAGAGGCGTCCATAGGTTGCATAGATACAGGCGGACAGCTTTCCTAGGCTATTATTTACATACTAACTGGCTTTAGTTAAAATCAATATATTAATATTAGCTATATTAGACTTTGAATTCAGGTAAAAAAGTCGAATTTTATTTGCAGCCAGAATTGAATGAAACTAAAATAAAATTTAATATTTTTTTTCAACGTTTTGACCCACTCCTGCCATCATAAAGGCATCGCTATACAGAAAGTTTTGAATTAAAAAAGGAAAAGTGCGGCAACTGTTTTACGAGTTAGAGGTCAAAATGTTTAACCAAGTGTGAATCTTAAATTAAATTTAGCCAAGGTAAGTTAATGTTTGGAGACATCTCTTTTCAGATGCTAAAGTTTGTCATCCCATAGACTACAAAATGACTTGATATTCCTTCGCAAACTGTTGAATGATCTGATTGTTGTGAAATTCTCCAATATATTAATTTTAAAGTACCTCAATATTACAGTCGCATTGTCGAAACATTTTTTATCCCCATTTGTAATACTAATTGTTCAAAAAATGCAGGTCTGAATAGAGTGATGCTTGAGGCAAACTCCTCACAATTAGACTTCTTTTCATGTAGTGTGAAGGATATCAAAAGATATTGCTCACACTACGATTAAATATCTAATAAATTGTATTATATTATTACATACTTTATATTAGCTTCACTTGTATTTATCTATCTATCAACGTGACTTTTGTTCTGTTAAATTCCGCAATCATTTCTCTATAAAAATAATTGTATACCTACTCAATTTAAATGAAATAATATAAATATAATAAAAATGGGAAAATCGGGGGGGGGGGTAGAGGTAGCGGGATTCAATATGGTATTGGAATAATTATCGGAAAAGAGGTTTTTTCTTTAATTAGTTTTTCTCTTATTAAAAACAAGGACTAAAGATGATCAAGGACACTCGATGGTGGAGAAGTAATCTCCGGAGTCGAAGCTAAAATACAATGTATACATTGATTGATGTAAAATATTTGGTTTAATAAATTATATAATATAAATAAATACATTACATTCTGTTAAATTCCGCAAACTTTTCTCTATTAAAATAATTAAGACTATAAATTAGTTTTTTAGTTTTGTTAAATTGTTAATTTATTGTATAAAAAAGTATATTGTAACTGGGATAACTCCCGTATATCGAATAAAATAAAATAAAAAATAAATGTTTTCAAGATAGTAACGAATTTACGGAGGGTCTCGATAGAGGGAGGAGGAGATCCAATCGACTTGATTGGGGAATAATGGAATTGAAATAATTATCGGAAAAGAGGTTTTTTTATCTAATTAGATTTTTCCTCTTATTAAAAACAAGGACTAACGATCAATAAGGACACTCGATGGTGGAGAAGCAATCTCCGGAATCGAAGCTAAAATACAAGGTATACATTAATTAATGTAAAATAATTGGTTTAATAAAATTTATAAAAAAAAAAAAAAAAAAACGAATTTACGGGGACGAGGATCGGTGAAGGTGGAGGAGGTGGAGAATTCCGATTGATTTGATCGGAAGGATTAATTGGATGGATTAATTTCCGCAATATGGTATTGGAATAATTATCGGAAAAGAGGTTTTTTTATCTAATTAGATTTTTCCTCTTTTAAAAACAAGGACTAAATATGAATAAGGACACTCGATGGTGGAGAACAATCTCCGGAATCGAAGCTAAAATACAAGGTATACATTAATTAATGTAAAATAATTGGTTTAATAAAATTTATAAAAAAAAAACGAATTTACGGGGGAGAATGAATATGGAATTGGAATAATTATCGGAAAAGAGGTTTTTTTATTTAATTAGTTTTTTTCCTCTTATTAAAAACAAGGACTAAAAAGATGATCAAGGACAGACGATGGTGGAGAAGTAATCTCCGGAGTCGAAGCTCAAATACAATGTATACATTAATTCATGTAAAATAATTGGTTTAATAAAATTAAAAAAAAAAAAACGAATTTACGGGAAGGGAACGGGGGATTAGGAATAATTATTGGAAAAGAGGTTTTTTTATTTAATTAGTTTTTTCTTCTTATTAAAAACAAGGACTAAAAAGATGATCAAGGACAGTCGATGGTGGAGAAGTAATCTGCGGAGTCGAAGTTCAAATACAATGTATACATTAATTCATGTAAAATAATTGGTTTAATAAAATTTAAAAAAAAAACGAATTTACGGGAAGGGAACGGGGGATTAGGAATAATTATGGGAAAAGAGGTTTTTTTATTTAATTAGTTTTTTCTTCTTATTAAAAACAAGGACTAAAAAGATGATCAAGGACAGTCGATGGTGGAGAAGTAATCTGCGGAGTCGAAGTTCAAATACAATGTATACATTAATTCATGTAAAATAATTGGTTCAATAAATATCTAAAACAAATAAAAAAAATAAAATATACGACTTGTCTAGTATGCGAAGTAAATAGGCGTAAACTAGCTTCTGCACCAATTAATAGAAAGTTATATTTCATTCAGGCAAAGAGAATAGGTAATAAGATCATTCCAAAAGAGCTAATGAAGACTTTTGAGTGACACCAACAAGTCCAGTTGGTTGCCAGAGGAAGAGAATATTTTGAATAACCCTGTAAAGAGCATTCATTTATTATTAATAAATGTTTCTACATACCAAAAGAGTTCACTTGAATTTGTTTAAATATAATCTAATTTCAAAATTTACTTGCGAAGCGACTAAAAACATCAAATCACTAAAAAGTACTTTAATAATAATTTAATAATAAATATCAATTTTTGAAAATTACACATAATATCTATTTTTTGTTTTATATTTAACCTGTGCTATGTATTTTTCATGAAGTAAGCATGTTCTTTTTATTATCTCTTCTATTCTTATTTAGTCATTAGGAAATGAATGTTTTCAAATAAGGAATAGGGACTTGTCTGTTTTCTTATCTCGGTTTACAATATATTGCTTTGGGAAGTTTCTGTGTGAAATAGGAACTCAGGATATTATGACAAGTCTGTTGTAATAATTCTTGGTGATATATGGAGTACAAATCGTAAATCCAAAATATAGGATTTCCGTGACTCATGAAGTCAATTCAAATGCTTCGATTTATTGTTATTAAGAAATACTTATTTTCATCCCAAGAATAAATAATATATTAACTTTCTTTCGCTACTAAATCCAAAATGAAAATTCTCCAAGATAAAGGTATTTGAATTGATGCACTGTTAAAAGAATTGTTAATTTACTATATGTTTGCAATTAAATTAGATAGGAAATTTACAAGATTGCACATAGTAAAAAATATATACTACACCTATATTATATTGGTAAAATCTCATTAACTCATCATTGCAAAAATACAAAAATGAACTGTAACATTACTTTTTCTTGTATTAATGAGATCCGTACCTATTAATAAAAAATATGTTGTAAGATTTAAATACTGGTATGTAATATTACTAAAAAGTTTTGAGGCCCGTGACTTAACATTGTTTATTGTAAAATTATATAAGACATTTTTAACATTGTGGTGGTATAAGATGAAATAATATTTGTGATATTAAATTTTTATTTTAAATAATTCGATTTCCTGGATTAAATAATCAAAATAAATTATGTTTGAGCCATCTAACTTTCACTTAATTGAAATTAACATTTAACTTTACAGATGAGAAAACAAATATTTAGTATTATTATTAAATATATATTTTTGTTCTTGCTGATATCAACTAATCAGAAGGGTGGATTAAGTTAAATAACTTGTATAATTTTGATGATACAAAATTGTTTCTTTATGAGTAAGTAACTAAAAAAACTGCCAAATTTGCTTTGATAAAAAAAAAAATTAAGGGAAATTGCATACTAAATATCGTAAAAATGATATATAAGTTTAGCAAGATATAACTTTTCCACTTCAGAGAGCTCTGGACTACCGGAGTACCTTCGTTCTACTGATCCAAATGAGGCAAAATGTGTACTATTGATAATACAAATGATGCGCTTGTCATTTATTAAATTAAAAAAAATAGGAAAATGACGACTGTAGATCTGTAAAATGCTTCTTTTCAGGAATTGCTGTATAAGACGAACAATGTGAGAACGTGTGCCATCCTAGGTAGGTATCATTTTAACGATTTCTAGAAGCGCCTGTTTATAGGAAACCAGTGATCCAGGAAGTCTGGGCTCCTTCACTCTCGAAAAACAGACTGGGAATGTTTGGCCTTGAGACTGCCAACCAGGCTTAAGCCCCGCCCACCAGTCTCTGGCAGTCCAGTCATTTTCTGAAACCCAGGCTAATCATTGGCTGTCTTCAATCCCTACTCTTCCACTCAGCCGAAGACTGATTTTTATTCGATATTGTCACCATATTTAATACTCCGTCTGTCGCAAGACTTTCTATCCATACTTGATAGGTGTAAGTATTAACTTATTGAGGCAGAAGAAGTTACATCTGCATTTATTGGTGAATTTTGATACTAAAATTTTTATTTCACCTTACAGGGTATGGTCAAGTGATCGTGCATGAAAAAAGTGTTTTTTTTTGCTTAGTTTTTTCGAAATATCTAAAAAACGGCTCAAACTATTTTCATAAAAAAAAGTTAAGCGAAACGATGGAATTTTGGTCTACAAAAAAGCACAAATGATTGAACATCGAAAAAATTATATTTTACGAGATATTAATTATTTTGTCAAAATGTCTGTTAGTAGGCTAGTAGAGGTTAGTTAGTTAGATGGTAAGGGAAAAAATAATAAAATAAAAATAAAAACTGAACGATTAGAAAGCATCAAGTCTTATTGTTGGTCTTTGAAAATTGCGGGAGTCATATTAAATCAGCTTTGGTTTTCTTAAGTCTCTTGAAAATGTAGGTATTTGTGTCCTAAGAAGTGAAGTGATGCTGTCTTCAATGACGTAATAGGTATAGATACTTTTCAAATATTTATAAAACTTTAAAGCTATAGGTAATTAGTTTGAAGCGAATTACTTAATTCTAAATAAAGCCCGAGCAACACCAGGTATGTAAAGCAAATTGTTAATTATGAATGGTAAAAGGAATACTTGCATGGGTATGGTTTCCCTCGAGCCTCGAGTCAGAATCTCCTACCTAAAACAGAAAATAATTCATTAGCAATGAGCTCGCGTGAGATATAAAATCAATACAAAAAAGAAAAAAAGAAAAAAAAAGAAAAAATCAAATATTATTTTAAGATCATGCTTTTTATATTCTTTTCTTCTTTTTCATTAACTCAATCTTGTTTGAAAGTTCGTTAATATAAATAAATTGAATTTCTGTTATTTATGTCACCATAAAAAAGTTTATTTAAGTCACAATGTCAATTTTATGGTAGCGTTAGTATTTTTTTTATCATCAACATTAAATATAAAGATCGAATATTGCGGTCTAATGAAATGCAAAGATTTTAAATAAAATAAAACGAATAGAGCTATATTAGAACAATCAATATTTTTTTTATTATATCTCCATACACATAGGCAATCTGCCCCAAAGAGCAATAAGCACATTTATTTGATAACAATAAAAATGGCATGAAAATGGGATTTTAGCTCAAATTAAAAGTTCCATTGAAATTTCAATTTCTCCGGATAACTACATATATAAAATAATGAAAATCAAATATAAGTTTCTTGACTTGATAAACTATTTACAAAACAAAAAATAAAAAAAAATATAAGTTTTGATTTGAAACTATTTACAAAACAATAATAAAATATAAGTTATTTGACTGGAGACTATTTACAAAACAATAATAGTATTAAAAGTTTATTGACTTGAAACTATTTACAATAACAATTATTTACAATCAAAAATCAAATGAATATTATAGATAAATACAAGACTGGAAGCACACATTTATCTACCTATATAAAAATTGTATACGAGTATTTTGGAATTTTCTTAGCTTAAAGCCTCATTTAAGCTCCATAAGCGATTATTATTTGTAGATCTTAATCATAAGTTTCCTGTATTTGATTCGAATCAAATACGGGAAACTTATGATTAATTAATAGCAAACACCTAAGATACGTGTTAACAGATCTAGCGCGCTGGACTGGGAGATTGAATATATAACATCTCAGATTTCAAATTCATTTGGTGGTCCATATCAGAGTGTTTGATATAAAAACGTCATGCGGGCTAAACACGAAATGACGTTGGATTATAGCTAAATGGATCATATCTTTTTCATTCTCTCTTGGTCCAGACTTAAGACTCAGCAGACTCCAATAGCTTCAACCAGCAGTAGTCTCGCGATATATATCTTGTTTAAAAAGCGCGATCAAAACAATATTGTTAATATGTTAATTATTATTTGATATATTAATTAGAAAGTTATAAATTTATTTCTAGACATTAGTTACGCAGTGAAAGAGATCGATCAAAACGAGTTTATAACTTCCAAATATTGTTTAAGAAAGATTTCAAGTTGCCGATAGTATTAATAGATTTAAATCTTCTTAGAAAATCATTAGGGAAAGAAGGCTAAATAATGTCGTCAAAGATCTACGAGAGCTTGTCGTGGGGGTGGAATGGGAGCGATTGGCCCAGGATAGAGGGATGTGGAGAGGCATCAGGCGAGAGGCTCGAGCTCTACAAGGGCGATTTGACCATCGTAAGTAAGTAGTAAGGAATCATTAGAGAGTGTCATCTATTAGATCCGACGGAATGGATTATTTTTAATTATATGTTAAAGGGTTGTTTTTCACAGTAACAGCATCCGGCCCATTTGGCTATCCTGTGAGGTGCAAACCCATCTAACATATGTAAACGCATTAAATATTTTACTCAAAAATTGTTATCATTATTTGTAAAATTTCGCGATGATAGTTATTCTAAATTTAAACATATAGCAATGCAATATAGGCAGCAGGTATAAATAAAGGTGGTTGAGTGTTTCGAATTTTGAAGAGATTCAAAATTCGAAGGGCAATGGAATGACTTTCCAAATTGAATATGAGAGATTTCAAGTTGCTATAGTAATAGATTTAATTTTTTTAGAGAGTGTCATCTATTAGATCCGATGGAAAGGATTATTTTTTATTATATGTCAGAAGGGTTGTTTTTTGAGTAAAATATTTAACTCGTTTACATATGTCAGATGGGTTTGGATCTCACAGGGTAGCCAAATAGCCTGGATTGCTGTTACTGGTATTCGGGTTCGATTCCAGAGTGGGTGAAAAACAACCCTTCAGACGTATAATTAAAAATAATCCATTCCATCGGATTTAATAGATGACACGCTCTAATGATTTACTAAGAAATATTGTTTAATTTAAAAATGTCTAGTTAATCAAAATTAAAAGATTGAGATTATTATTATTAATTCGAATTCGTTTACCAAATTAATATCTTAGATTGTGACGGTACAAATATAGAAAAAACATACAATATTTAATTTACGAAGATTTAAGAAATGGAAATGACATTTTGGCACTAGAAGGAACTTTTAGTGCATATCAGAATCCAGACAAGTAAATAAACATATCCCAAGCAAAACATTCTATGAAAAAACATGGCAAGTTCAAAATTAGTGAAATCTTGATTGTGATTTTATCCACGTCGTGAACTCTGTCTGCCAGGCGGCTCTAGTATTAAATTGATTCATATAATATATAGACAACTACGCCTCCACCCTTTCGAGTGATTAATTTCTTCTTATCTTCGGTAATGTTAGGGTCTTTTGAGATCTTATTCTTGGTGTGCCACTTTTGCATTCGATCGCATTAAAAAAATGACCAAAAAGAATGCAGTTAGAATGATCTTTCCTTTAGAGCTAAACCATGGCAAGGATCTCAAAACAAGCCCAAAACTGTTTCTGAATATTAGAGATTAATTTCTTAATTTCGATTATTCTATAATAGGAATGGACTTGTGCACTTAGAGCAAAACGGCACTCGTTATAAAACGGGAGAATTTTCAATTGCAAAATTAAGAGGAAAATATAAAAAAAAATTACTTTTGCTGAGATCTAATTGGCAATCGTTGAGTTTTGAAAAAGTTCTTACTTTATTCTCCATTTTGATCTTGAATTCGTTTCATCAATAAATTCATTTGGGAAATCATGTTCAAAGCTAATTCTCTGTGATTGCTTGCATTCAGACGAATCTTTGCTAGCTTTTGATAAAAAGTAAATTAGGAAATCCCAATTCACCAAGTTAAATTCGCCTAGAATAATTAAGTTGAGAAAATAGTACTTTGAATTAAAATGCATTCTTTCCATTTTGAATAACAATCTAAATTTATGGATTCTAAATTTTTAATTTAAATTATTTTCATGAAACTTTGCGTAAACAGAAAATTACTTGATTCTAAATAATCATTATACCTACGTCATTATGGTAAATCAACAAAATTCATGACTAGCTAAATTTCATGATAATAATTTATATTAATGCTATAAATGGGGCAAACAAAAAAAATTATATTTGAAAATTTATTTTCCATAACATTTCTGATACTTATTTTCAGCGATTAACGAAAATGTGTATTTAGACAATTTTCTCGAAAAATTAATAAGTATAATAAGTATATGAAGTATATATAGAGGGGCGGATATATTTATATATGGGCTTTTGACCTGCAGCCCAGGGTCCAGTGGATATAAAGAGCCCCGCTCCCAATGAAGATAATGATCAATATTGCGAATTAAAAAAAAAATAATCTAAAATTTTAAAAATTCAAATCATTAGGTTGGACCCCAAGTATTGTTAGTCCAGGACCCCACAAATTCACGGTCCGTCCCTGATGAAGATCTTATTTTGATTCAAATAAAACTTAAAACTCTTTTGAAAATTAAAAATTTAACTTTAAATGTACTTAAAGGATCGATTTGTGTCCGGACTGATTGATAAATTTTAGATAACAAGCAAAGATCTAGCTATAATATAGTACGTATGTCCTGTAATTAAGTTTAATAAAAATTTCCTTCTTAAAATAATAATTTTTTTTCTTCATTAATTGGACGCAGTGAAATATAATTTCAAATATTAATCCTATATATGAAACTTTATACTCCATTTTCTCGAAAAGTTTTTTGTCGTTTATAAAATGACACAGAACCCCCTTTTTTTAGCCAACAAGGCAATGCTTTCAATTAAACTTAATTAAAATTAGGGACATCAGTGTAATATTTTGCTAAAATGTTAGAAGAGTTTTATATATGGTATATCTTATTTAGACTGGTTAAAGAAAAATTTATGTTATTTTGAAAATTATGATTAGTCTAATTATATTACTAAATTACAATTTATGTTGAAAGGTAAAAAAATAAATAATAATATTTATATTAAAATTGTTTATAAAATTAGAAAAATGTCGAATAATGATGTTTTATGTATAGCCAGGTTATAAGCATATTCTAGCATATCCTGGGAATTTCTTGGAGATATTTTGGCCAGTTAAGGGCATATATGGGCATATTCTGACCAGTAACATCCCGAGTCGAAAGTTAAACCTTACATTAAGCCTCCTAAGGCAGTTCTTATTTAGGACTTGGGGGTTCAAAGTAGACTCTATTTCCATGTTAAATTAGGTGAGACTTTGGAGCGCAAAATGGTACAAATTTCCCGTTTTACCATTTTGGGGTTCAAAGTCGCTTCTAATGGGAATAAAAATTAGGGCCTATTTAGGACCATTTTATAGACCATACAAACCGGCCATAATATGGCCGAAAGAGGATTACAATTACCATACATTTAAATTCTGGCCTAGTTCTTATGGCCATTTCCAGTCGGCCAACAGAAAATGTGCCATTTTTCTGTTCAATTTTTTCTAACAGGGATATAAAAGAAGCATTTTGTTTTAGAATAACTTTTTATATTCGATTGTCACGAGTAGCCGGGAATTAAGTATTGAATTCATTCGAAAATTTGATCTCTCAAATGGTGATTGTTGGCTGATGAAATGAAATTTTCCACACAAATTTATATTAATAAAATGCACTTCTGAGTTAAATTTCAACTTTCTAACATACATTTTTCGATTACCTACAAAAAAAAAAAAAAAAAAAATATCAAATTCATACAATTTGAAAACTAATGAAAAAGATTTCAGTTTTCTTCCAATTCTTCATTTAATTTATTTTAAACTTTGTTTAGTCTCAATAAATAAATATCAATTTAAAATAAATAAATGGAAGCCAGTTTGGCGGAGCGTGTAGCGTTCCTGTTTCATACTCATGATAACGATGTTCAAGCCTATATATATAGCTGAAAAAAGTTGACCCTTTACAATCCGGTTCCTGCACTAACACTCATATCAGTGAAATAAATTATCATTTTATATAGGATCATGCTAAACTGACTCTAGTAGTAAGTATTCGAGATTAAAAATAAATGAATAAATAAAAAATAATAAAAATAATAATAGAGTAATAATAAACAAATGATCGCGGTGTAAATACGCGAGAGATTATTCGATTTTGGCGAATATTTTGCTTAATAAGTTGGATATTCTTTTGTTGTCTTGTTTATATAAACTCGTTTTATTTCAACAGACATGCCTTTTACGTATACAAAAAAATATTCTGAGCGGTCAAACTATGGGATCAATTAACGTTCTTGAATTTCAGCAATTTTTCGATTCTTCAACGTAAATGTCTTGATTGTCTGTCGTAATTGTCATGTCGTAAATGTCTCGAATATGGCTCTCATCTGTGGAGGGGTGCCTCCAGGCATTCTCTTGCTACACTGGATGCGATTCAGAATCGAGCAATTAAACTAATAGGAGACCCGGCTCTAACCAACTCACTCAACTCCCTGGCTCACCGAAGAACCGTTTCTGCCCTTTCCCTGTACTACAGATACTATCACGGTGTCTGTTCAGTCGAGCTGAAATCAATTATCCCCCCCTGAAGAAGCCCTCTTTACGAGAATCATGAGGTTTTCGAACGCTCAGCACCCCTTCGCTGTCAAATTGGATAAAAGTCGAACAAGCGCTTTCGCCAACTCTTTTATCCCTATGACCTCCAGAGACTGGAACTCGCTCACTGCCACCATCTTTCCCGCGACTTATAACCTTAAGATATTTAAGACCCGTATTCACTGATACCTTCGACCCCTGCCCAGCCCATAAAATTCTTTCTTCTTCTTTTCACGATGGAGGGGCCAACCCAGGCCTTTAGGGGTTGCAGCTTTTTGGTGTAACTCCTTCTCTCATAATTTTGATTAAAAAAATGTGCTCAAATGTTAAAGTTACCATAATTAAAAAATGCATCCGATAGACCTCGAATTTGCTACACTAGAGTTGATCATTTGGCTCAAGTTACTAAAATAATTTTTCTAATGGTTATTACTTGCATAAACAAATTGAAAAAAAAAACATTTGAAATAAAATCATTTATTTAAAAGTTATTCCAAAACAAAATGGCATCCATTCATAAAAATGACTCATTGGTACATATGTATAACATTTTAAAAATTCTTTTAGATCTATGCATTCAAGTAAAAAAACTAAACAAACCAATTTCTTTAAAAGCATTTTTTAATAATTTAGATATCTAAACATTGTTTAAAGAAAAGTCCGTCTGAATCGCAAACAGAAACATGCTCATTTGTTTTTTCATACAAATATAGGTATTAAAGTTAGATTTGCGAATATCATTGGAAGAGAGGCTTTGAAAAGGTTGGATTCGACAGGGCAGCTAGGCCCCTGGGCCCTTGGGGACGGAGGTCTGACGAAATAGACATAGATTGATCGCTCTGATCAATTTGTAAGACTTGCCTAATGGCAGGTCCCAACATATTGAGCTGAACGAGAAAGAGGGCAAAAAGGGTGAGAAAAAAAGAGTAAAAAAAAATTATAATTCTCCAAATTTAAATTCTTTATGTATATGAAAAAAAACATGGATCCATGTAATCACATTTAACTGAGTACTGGAGGATGAATTGGGTTCTCGGTAAAACATCTTAACTAATTATTTTTTCCAATTATTCATTTCTTTTTGATTATAATTATTTATTTAGTTATCCTTAGGTCCTTAAGTTCATCAGTGTTAAATGTATGAATACAATTGTTTGTCCGTTGGCTCTATAGTATTGAATTCACGAATTTGTTTGGCTCATTGTGCTTAAAAATGTCTTAAACGTAACAAAAAATCATTTTCAAATATTATTTTTCTGCTTGTATGTTTGTCTGGGTTCCGAGATTTCAAATTATAACTCAAGAACATACAATTCAGAGGCGTGCTGTCAGACTGATAGAAGATCCAACATTAACTGACAATCTTGACTCCCTAGTCCATCGTAAATCTGTCTCCGCCCTTTCACTTTTTTAAAGATATTACCAGTGCATTTGTTCCGATGAGATAAACTAAATAATCCCTCCAAAGGCTTGATTTGCGCGATACGCGATTTTCCAAGATTGTAAACCCTTACACGCAGAAATTAAATACTATCCGAACAAACGTATTCGCCAACTCGGTTATCCCTATGACTTCTAGAGAATGGAACTCACTTCCTTCGACCGCCTTCCCAGCAACTTATAACCACCCGATCCTTAAATCTCTTCTTATTTTCACGATACAAGGGCCCACCGAGGACTACAGAGGTTGTACCTCTTTGGTGCAACATCTTCTTGTATCAATATCATTATAAAAAAAAGAACGAAAACTTCGTTCTGTCAATAAAACGGTTATACCTACTTCCAATGCAAAGAATTGATTAGATTTTGGGCTACTGTTTGAAAAATACAGAATATATTACTTTTTTCTCAAGATAATTAAAATAAATTGTTAATTGTTTTTTATATTTATTTTTTAAATACGGAAGTCTTGATAAGGTTTTTACTATTTCTTAATTTCTATTGCCTACAATAAAAGTATATGTGTAGGTATTAAAAATTATTATTTTTGTTTGAAAAGTACGTTAGTTAAAAAAAAGCGATAAGCTGCCCGATTGTATTTTTTTTTAAATTTTCATTGTAATTTTATCTACGCCGCGAACCCTGCTGCCAGGCGGCTCTAGTAGGTATTAAATTGACTCATATATATATATAGACCCCCCTTTCTCTTGATCAATTTTTCCCTCTCTTCGGTAATGTTAGAGTTTTCCGAGATCTTCTTAGTCCCTTTTCGCATTAAAAAAAATAACTAAAAAGAGAGCAGATAGAATGAACTTTCCTTTAGAGCTAAAGCATGCCATCTTAAAAACAAGTTCAGACCTGTTTCAGATTATTAGAGATTAATTTCTTAATTTCGATTATTCTAGGAATGGACCTTTGCACTTGGACCAAAACGATACTCGTTATAAAGAGGGAGGATACTAAATAGGACATGGCAAAATTAACCGGAAAATATAAAAAATGAATTAGTTTTGCTGAGATCTAATTGGCAATCATTGACTTTTGAAAAAGTTCTTACTTTATTCTCTATTTTTATCATGAATTCGTTTCATCAATAAATTCATTGGGGAAATCATTTTCAAAGCTAATTCTCTGTGATTGCTTGCATTCAGACGAATCTTTGCTAGTTTTTGATCAAAATTAAAGTAGGAAATCCCAATTCACACAAAAAGGTTGTCGAAAATATCAAATTGGTTGGCGCATTAAATAAGACATCATAAGGCAGCTCACCGAATGTTTGAATAATTCATTATCTAAAATCAGCAATAATTGTATATTTGTATGATTATAGGTATACGGTATTTATAATTTTTCCATTAAGAAATAAAATAGTAAGTATTATTGTGAATAGTAACTCATTCACAAATTAGGTGATATTTTTTAGTTATTTAAAATGGTTAGTTAATCGATTAACTATTATAAAAACTTTAATATATTCAAATGCTTCTTGCTGAATAATACAGAATTAGATTTCAGCTTCAATGGGGATACGTTCCGCGAAACCTGGAAATCGCGTTATACAGGACATACCTACATTATCAGACCATTTTAACAAGACAGCGTGGTTGGAACACATTTGTTTATACTTCCGATAGTGAATAAATACGTATTAAATATACTGAGGTGCTTACATGTATTTTTTTTATTAAAAGTTGAATAATTTTTTTTTCATTTATATCTTTAAATGTGTATTTATTAGCTTCTATTTTTTTATAAACCGCTGCTTCGTCAGCTTAAAAAATATGAAACTATGTGAAAATCTTAAATTTATCATACGCATTATACTGGACTGTTTTTCGCGCTATTTGAGTACTAGTATCAATTTTTTCATTGCCTTATACGAATTCGCGTTTTACGGGAGGGCATAATACGGGTGTCCACTGTATATAGTGTCAATCATAGTATTTTTGGATATAAAAGAAATTGATCGAAAAAAAGGAAAATCTGGATTTTTGGTCTAGTAGTGGAGGGAAAAAATAGAAAAAAATAATAATTCACTACTATTTTTGCGGAGCTTTTCTTATTATATAATACAGGGATTCTAAACCTTTTTTTATTGCGGCACACTTTTAACAATTACAAAATTTGCGGCACACTACCAATAAGATTTTAAAATAAAAATAATTTTGTCAAAAAAAAATTATTATTAAAAAAAGACGAATCATATATTACCTTTGAATACGTTTTATTTAAGTTTGAGAACACAATACTGCATAGTAAATATATAAATTTATAAATTCAACCACCCAGCAAGCAAATAAATAGCAAACTGAAATACAGTCGCGTTGTTTTATAAAAAAAATGGCTAAGCCGATATAAATGAAATGTATATATTTTTAAAGTTTAGGTATTTATTTAGCTTTAAATTAAATTATGTGATTTGAATGGCTGAAATGGCAAAAATAATAACTCATTAGATAAAAGTACATACAAAATAATTTTTTTGTTTGCATTTATAAAATTTGGCGACACACTTCAAGAATTGTGCCGCGGCACAGTGGTTGAGAATCACTGATATAATTACATCCTCATGGTAGGGTAGAAATAGAATTAAAAACTAATATTACACGATCACCACATACATTTTCTAAGGCTTGTCTCTATGATGGTGACGGGAAAATGATCAATTAATGTATATCTTTTTTAGATATTTTTCAATAATTAAAATAAAATTCTGATTAATTTTTAATTGAATAACGTTTCATGATTTAACAATTAATTTGAAAAATATTAAATTCGTTAAGAAAAACCAGAACAAAAGAATAAAAAAAATGAAAAAAATTGTTGTAACAAATTAAATGAGAAAGAGTAACATCGCACATTTTTTTATCTTCATAAATCAATTTATCATCAACGATTTCGTTCTTAATTGGAAATTAATACGCCATTAAATAAAATCAGTCTCATTTATTTGGCTCACCTCATTTGTCATTAATTAAATCATTATCCTAAATCAGCGAAATGAAGTAATAAAAGGGTTTCTTTTCAGAATGCCATTAATTCCGAAATTAATTTGTTTTGAAACTACAAGCTAACAGGAAAGTTAACATTCAATTCTAATTAATGTTGATGGATGATAAAGAGGAAAATAATGTATTATACCCGTATTTCTCTCTATTAGAATTAGTTTGACTTTTATATAAACAATAGAGTTTCCTAACGAAGAGCTCTGAAGGGGTCTCGGGGCTCACCAAATAACATCGGAAAGGGGTAGTTTTCCTTAAGAATAGCTATGGGAGGGTCTGAGAACAATCGTTTTTTTCAATAAGAGTGGACACGCGATAAGATTCAACCCCGGGTCCAGATAAGCCTCTACGACTCTTCTAGTAGTAGGTACCTATGTATTTTTCATCTTCAAACATACATTGGTTTCGTGTGTTTACAAAATTGTCAAGAATATTGTTATTAAGCATTATTGTGGAATATTTGTTTGATTTCGTTCAACCTGTCGGATATTTGTCTTTCGATGGTTATAATAAAATTATAATTTACCATTATAAAGGCATCAAACCGTTGACTGATTTAATCTAAGTGTTCGTCTCCACTTGATTCTCAAACCAATTATTTTACCTCATATAAATACATATACAGTAGAACCTAGTTTATCCAGACTAACTGGGACCAAAGGCAAACAGGATAATCGAAAATCCGGATGATCCGGATATATCTATATAATAAAAATTAATTTCTTTTTCTTTGTAAGCGCGGATCTCTCAAATGCCTGGACCGATTTGGCTAATTTTTTTTTTAAATGTTCGTAATAGTCCAATTCAGGTTAATACGTAAAAAAACATCGGAAAAGTTGCCCGGAAAATTAGAAAATTCACGGAAAACTAAAACAAAATCTGTTTAGCCAACCTAGCTTGCCAAACAATAAAAGAACTAAACTAGCAAACTAACCATGTGTTGGCAGCCCTATCTGTCAGATTTTTGAATTGTCATTTATTCTTAATAGCATAGATAAAAGAGTTCTAACCACATTATCGTTGAAGAAGAATTTAATAATGCAACAAAGATTTAAAAAAACTATCTATTTTTTTTAAAGTACATTTAAAAACAAAAATAAAAAAAATAAACTGCAACGGATCGTTGCTAAACTTTATCCAATGTACTATCTTATTCTAAAATAAAGTACTTTAAAATATAATTTTACAAAAAACTATATATGACCTTTTTTGTGGTCCTCGAGGTACTTAATTACAATGAATTTTAAATCCCACAAATATTAATTTGACAATTTAATTGATGAACTCAAAAATTGTTATTTAATTAAATAAACTGCAACAGATCGTTGCTAAACTTTATCCAAATTCATTTGAAATATTAATATGTTTATTCCTTTATTATTAATCAGATATCACTTGCAATTTGCAGTTCATGATGACCATGCGCGGATCCAGGGGGGGGGGCGATGGGGGCGACCGCCCTAAAGCATTGGAGCTCAACATTTTTTATATGTTTATTTAATTTTTTTTTTTAAATTTTAAAATTGAAAAAAATAAAGTTCTATGTGGGGGGGTCTCTGCCTCACTTCCGAGATCAAAAGTAGATCTTATATACCGGCGACCGCCCCCCCCCCCAAATCAGAGGTCTGGATCCGCGCCTGATGTTGACTTTATTTCAAAAATAATGATCGATTCTCATTTACCAGTCGAGGAATAACCATTCTACATTCGATTTTTGACGTTTCGGTTTTTATTGGTAGCCATTGGTGAAGACATGGAGGAATCGACTTAAAATCAAAAATAACAATCGATTCTTATCTAATACTTGAGGAATAACAATTCTACATTAGATTTTTGACCCTTCGATTATTATTGGTAACCATTGCTGAAGACATGGAGGAATCGACTTAAAATCAAAAACAGCAATCGATTCTTATCTAATACTAGAGGAATAACCTTATTGCATTCGATTTTTGATGTTTTAACTATTAATGGCAAGCTCTACTGAAAACGAGGAAGAGTCGACTTAAAATCAATAAGACTAAATTCTTTTATGATAAACAACTCAAGCTTGAGAATAAGATAATTTTTTATAGAGATTTTTAATACATTTTAAATATTTGTTTCATCTTATTTGTTATTAGTGTATATTACAGTTAAATAGAATCTCAAATTATATCTATTTAAGACTTTAAAATAAAACAATTATATTTATTCTCTGTTACTAATAAAACATCAATAAAGCAGCCGTGTGGGGGCTAGCAAAAGGCCCGCTGAAGGCGGGCCTTGAAGCTAGTGGGTAATAAAAACAAATCATCAAATAAGCGAATTTGAATTTATTACGATAAAAAATAAACATGCTTATATCAAAATTACATAGGATTGATTAAAAAATACATACGTAAAAAAATAAAATAACTTTTCACATCATTATTACTCCGTTCCGATTTTGTGACAATAAAAATATCAAAATTAAAGCAAATTTTTGGTGAAATTATAATTACATTCTTGCTATCAGAGTTAAAAATTATTATCTATGTGAACATTTATTAAAATAAAAATGTCTACAAATCCGATCCGGAAAATCTGGAGGTCCGGATAAATGAGGGCCTAATAAATAATATATAAATGAGCCGTTTATTTTGAAAGTGACCTAACTCCAATTTTGAAAAAAATGAGTTAATGACAGATTTAGTTAGACATAGATATCTTCTTTTCAAATTTATAATATCATAGCCAAAGGAGTACAATATCATCATGAATTCGTCAAAATAAATACATCAAAATATATATAAATATATGTATTTATAAAAATATAAATACAAATATCTTAAAATAACAAATAATGGAGTTAGGCCACTTTCAAAATAAACGGCTCAAATATATAAATAATATAAACGAGGATTTACTGTACTTATATCATATAAACCAAAGACGGCTCTTTCTAGCCAGGGGGGGAGTTCGCACCCTGGACCCAGTGGCAGCGATTGGGCGACACCAGGCAGAAAAATTTGGAGGTTGAGCCCTAAGGCGGGCAGCCAAAATCTGCATTGTTTCGGGCAATTCAGATTTTTTTATAATTTACATATTCTTTTTAATATATAATGTTTAATTATTATATTTTTATTATATAAAGTCTATAATATGTTTAGTGAAAGCGATGGTCTACTTTTTTTATTATATCAACTCGGGTTTTCAATATGTTTTGCTTATATGCACAATTCAGGTTGGGCGCTCGCCCAACCCACCGCTGGCGCCGCCGCTGCTAATTAAAAAAATAGGAATAAGCTCATGGGAGATGGCCGTCAAATTTGAAACATTATGAAAAATATTCATTTAACAAGGCCGCCTGTAGGGCAGGCTAGTACCATCTAGAGGCGTCTTTTGGTTGCATAGATACAGGCGGACAGCTTTCATTCTTTACGTACTACCTGGGGTAAGTTAAAAGCAAATATATTAATATTATTTTAGACTTTGAATTCAGATAAAAGGTTCGAATTTTATTTGCAGCCAGAATTGAATGAAACTAAAATAATTTTTTTTTTAACGTTTTAACCCACTCCTGCGCCATCATCAAGGCATCGCAGACGGAACTTTAATTTTATATATAGAAAAGAAAAAAATATTGATTGATTTTAAATATATATATTAAAAAAATACAAATCTTTTATAAAACAATCTTGAGCCAATTTATTTTCAAACCATAATTGTTTTATATAATAAAAGATTTGAATTTTTTATATAGATAGGTTGTCACAGTTGCATTATTTTTTGTTCTATGTCCAAAGGAAACTCTAGAATTTAGAAAGAGATAATATTACTGTGACGATATACTATATATAATTTTATTTAAATCCTTACATTCATCTCTCGCGGCAGAAATAAATTTGGATTTTTTTATAGCAAATTCGTAATTGAATACCTGTTCAGATATGAATAGAGAAGTAATCCTAGTAACTAAAGTAAAAAAATATAATAAATATAATAAGAAGCTTTTTAAGCTCTAGTCTCTAATAAATAAATCGGATAAGTTTAGAACCATTCATTTATCAATATTTTATTTCATAAGAAAACCATCTCGTAATTTTACCTAATTTTTTATTTCTAAAAAATGTTTCACCTTGAACCAACACCTATCTCCTTAAAAGTTATTCATCAATAGGTTTATCAACCACATGACTTCCATGGATCGCCTCTTCTTTTCCGCGTCTTCCAATTTTTAAACCTCGAACTGTCAATTGTGCACTGCACACAGACCTTGCTTACTCTACCACCTCAACTAATCCCTCTCTTCTTTTCGACAATGCAGATCCTCTTTGTGAGAAACAAGCTGTTTTCCCTTCGCTGTCAAATTGGATAAACATGGAACAAGCGCTTTCGCCAACTCTTTTATCCTTATGACATCCAGAGACTCGCTTCCAGCCACTTACCTCCCCGAGACTTATAACCTTCAGCTGTTTAAGTCCTGCATCCTCAGATACCTTAGGCCCTACCCAGCCCATATAGTAAAATCCCCTCTTCTTCTTCTTTCCATGATAGAAGGGCCAACCCAGGCTTTAGGGTGATTCACCTTTTTGGTGTAACTCCTTCTCACATCAATTTCATTCAAAAAAAGACATATTGGTGCTGCATTTTCTCGGTGAGCAGTTCTTGTATCGATCGCATACAAAAATATTAAATAAAATAATCAGAGCCGGCTGAAGGCATAGGCGATCTAGGGTGCCAGATTTTTAGGGGCCCCAAATTTCAGATTATTTTTAGAAATTAATTTTTATTTTTTGACAAAAGACCTCTTTTTACCACGCATTAATTGATGTAGCTCTCAATTCAATTGAGAAACGATTTAGTCAATTACAGCAGATATCTTCTATTTTTGGATTTTTGTATGATATTTCTAGTCTCCAAAATGAATCTACGAAAGTCATAATGGATCATTGTAAAACGCTTGAAGAGGCCTTACAAGACGACGAATCAAAAGATTTGAACGCTATTGAATTAAGCAATGAGATTCATTTTATTTTGGCAAGAATTTCTCAAAAATCAAAACCACTTCAAGTTCTACAATACATCTGTACAAATAAATTGATGAGTGATTTGCCTAATTTGTCTGTTGCAATACGGATTTTTTTGACTCTTCCTGTCTCTGTAGCAACGGCGAGAGAAGATTCTCCAAGTTAAAATTAATTAAGAACTTTCTTCGCATTACACTGTTACAAGAAAGGCCTGTTAATTTAGCTAGAATTTCGATTGAGCACAAAATTGCTTATGAAATTGACGTGCAAGATATTGTAAAGCATTTTTCCAAAGTAAAACCTAGAAAAGTTAATTTTTAATGTTAATTATTTTTGTGGTTGTCATAAAAAAAGAATATTTCGATACAACGGTATTAATAATATTGATAGAGATTTTCTTTAGGAGACGGACTGGTATAAATATGCAATTGGATGTTGATGAAAGCAGTCCACGGTGGTTGTAAAAAAATAAGACTATAGAGGTTTTATTATTTTACATTTATTTGTCAAACCGACGTTTCGGAGATTTATTCTCTCCTTCTTCAGGGTAACAAAAGTCAATGAAAGTAGTTCAAAACATAATTACTTTCTGTCTCCTTTGACAGAAAGTAATTATGTTTTGAACTACTTTCATTGACTTTTTGTTACCCTGAAGAAGGAGAGAATAAATCTCCGAAACGTCGGTTTGACAAATAAATGTAAAATAATAAAACCTCTATAGTCTTATTTTTTACAACCACCATGGACTGCTTTCATCAACATCCAATTAATAATATTATTTTGTTAGAAGACCTTTTACATATATAACACACATTAACCCTATATAATTGCCTTAAATTACAAATTTAGGGACCCCAAACAAAAACTCGCCTTGCGCCAGTTGTCCTTAGACCGGCACTGAAAATAATTAAATATATTTATGAATACTACTACTCTGCTTCTCTCGGAAAAAAATTTAATGAAGTTTTGATCAATTTATCGTGTCTCATATCAGATCCTTCATGTAAAATTGAAATTAATTGAATTTTCAACATCCCTTTTTGAAAACATAAAAGAGATAATAGATTAAATAGATTATGTCTTTTGGAAAGCTTTTGTGAATGGGAATCGTGTAATAAATCTTCAATTCAAATACATATTGTATAAACCCCAACTATCAAGAGGATAAAACAAGGCTGGCTAGCTGTTGGTAGTTATTTATTGAGTTCAATCCAATCGGGTTTATCGACAGCAAGAAGAAGCTTTATTTGATGACATATCCTGGGGTGGGATTGTCTCGAAATTTCACGTGGCCAGTTCGATGACAGATGTCGAAAGATCGCCAAGACAACATCTCTCAAACGGAATACAGCCTCCATCTATTTATTTCATAAAAAGTAAAAAGTGACATTATTCTCTTGCCTTTAAGTTGGACTTCTGTTCGAAAAGTCAAGGGACTTAAAAAATGTTGCTGTACAGTATATCAATTTATTACTTTTAAGATTTATAGATGTTTTAATCTTAAGAGAAATTCAACGTAGATAAAATATCCGTCGATCATTTTTTCGGATAAAGATAAACTTCTTTTAAAATGTATTTTATTTTTTTATTTAATTTATTTTAGTTATTTCAAACTTTTAACTACTAACTTTATTATTTTTTATGTCGTTTATCTTTTTGATGTTTTCTGTTAGCTGTTATTTTTTATATTTGCATAAAAATCCTAATTGATACTCTATTGTTTAAGATAGAGTGCAATGGTGAAGTATTGTTTACATATAACCTCTCTTGATTCGAAGTACAACATCGACTGCTTAACAAAAGCCAGCTGGCCAGCTACAGCCTATACTGGCAATACTATATACTTTTATTGACGATAGAGGATCGCAACTTTCAATAACCTTCAATCTTTTAAGTCACGCATCCACGAATAACTTCAACTCCGACCCAATCCCTAAATCTCTGCTCATTTCCAAGATACAAGGGTCCACCGAAGACTACAGAGTTTGAACTTTTTCGGTGTAACTTCTTCTTGTATCAGTATCATTATAAAAAAAACTCCTTAAGGCGTCCTGATATCATGATGCACGTAACTTTGGGAAGAATTAAAGAAATACGATGTTTGCAGATGGTCTTAGGAAATCAAGTCCAAACTGTGCTATATGTTGATAGGTTCGGGGTTTCTTCGGGATCCGGCTATGAACAAATGAACATGCCAAGAATGAAAATACAATATACATGTCTCCCTCTCATCTGTCAGAGCAAAGTAGCTCGTAAAATAAATAAAATACAAAGAGGAAATGTTTAAGATATATGTATTCATTTTCCATGGAATCCAAAATCGAATTATTGTTTTTGAGAGAATTGAATTTTTCGCGGGATCAAAAATATAAAATATTTTGTTAATATAAAATGTGAGGTACAGATCTCCAGAGTACAAAAAGAATAATGAGGTTAAATATTTTAAAAATTTTATTCAATTTAAAATACCTGTGTGGGAGAAGCTCTAAAGTGCCATTGTTAGGTGATTTTTATACCTTGTTGGCGTTCAGAAGTGGCCTAACTTGGAATTATTAAAATCATTTACGAATTCGTTCATTCTCTCCTTAACAATGACGTATAAAAACGGATTTAATAAGCAGGTGGAATAAGTCTTCTTAAAGTTATAGGACGTAAAAAATGGAGACAGAGAAGGAATTTCAATCTCTTAAAAAACATGGGAATACACGAATTGACAAATGAGCTATTTTGATTTATTTTCGTCTTGTTTATACAGTGTATGAGAATGCAGTATAACAATCTCCTGTTTTATAAAAAAATTAGCAAGTCCTATTTCTTTTTTTTTATAAGGATTCTGATACAAGAAGAATTTGCACCGAAAAGGTTCACACTCTGTAGTCCGCGGTGGACCCTTGTATCTTGGAAATAAGAAGAATTTGAACATGATTTCCCCGATGAATTTATTGATGAAACGAATTCAAGATCAAAATGGAGAATAAAGTAAGAACTTTTTCAAAACTCATCGAATGCCAATTAGATCTCAGCAAGTAATTTCTTTTTTACGTTTTGCTCTTAATTTTGCCAAGTTCAATTGAATATCCTCCCTCTTTATAACGAGTATTGTTTTGGTCCAAGTGCAAAAGTCCATTCCTAGAATAATCGAAATTAAGAAATTAATCTCTAATAGTCTGAGACATGTCTGAGCTTGTTTTTGAGATTCTTTGCTGCCAAGCAGAGTTCAGGACGTAGATAAAATCATAATGAAAATTTAAAGAAATACAATGGGGTAGCTTATCCCTTTTTTTAAATAACTTACTTTTTAAAACAAAAATAATTATTTTTAATGCCTACACATACATATACTGTAATAGAAATTAAGAAAACCCCCGTACGCTTGTCATTTGAAGAATAAATATGGTATAATAAATTAGTAGAAATTTATTTTTTATTTTAATTATCTTGAGAAAAAAAAATGATATGTATATTCTGCATTTTAGAACCAGTAGTCTAAAATATAATCAATTCTCGTATTGGAAGTAAGTACAACCATTTTGTTGCAAGAGCAAAGTTTCCGGGACGAATGAATTAATTCGATTTGTCTCAAATTCGAAATGGGTGAAATAATAATGTATTTCAAGTTTTAAGTCAGAATATTGAGTTATTTTCATTATAAAATAAAAGCCATGATAATATCTATAAAACAAAATAAGGTTTAGAAAAGTATTCGTTGTGTTTGGAATTCTACTGGCTTTCTTCAGGGAACATAATTAATCTACTTTGAAGTGGAAGATTATTATTATTATTATTATTTAAATTTTCATTTTGATGGAAATAAAATTTTTGATCATTCAGTTTGTTTAAATTAAATAGTTTAAATTAATTATATATTAAAACAGTTTGATTGTAGGGTTAATATCTGCAGAAGAATCTAATAATATAAAAAAATGAAAAAACAAATAAATAAATGATAAAAAATAAGCAGATGTTCTATGAAAATCAACTAAAACTATCTTTTTCCGCCTTTTACTTTATTGTTTTTCATTTACTCTGTATTATTAAATTTGCTGCAACCCTACTTGCTGTAAAAGTTTTGATTTCTTTTTAAGTGACTCATCCACACGATACGTCCATCTTTAATATTGTTTAATTTTGAGTTGAGTGCTAGAGGTGCTAAAAAAACTTTATTGCGGGGCTAAAACCAGATAAAATCTATGTTCTAAATTTGAGTAAAGTGAGGCCCCTTTAGGAAATGTTTCCAGAGAGGTTTAAAAAAGCTTGCCCTAACAAATGTATCAGACATTCCATTTTAATATTAAATGGTATCGTGATTTTAATGATACTTAAAAATAAATGTAACTATTAATTCAAGTGTTCAAAATTCACAATTTGTTGGACATTTTTAAATTAATGAATAAATATTTTAATCCATTATAAAGATATGGCTGTTCCCAGAAATCACGAACATATACAACCTTCATTCTTATCGTCAGAAACAAACAGAAGTAATGATGCAATTTTAAGGAAGTTTTGTAATATAAACCCCAAATAATAAGTTTTTAATGGAAAACATTCTTCTCTTAAAAATCCAGGTTTGTATTAGCTATGAACTATAATGCAATAATCTACTTCTTAAAAAATGCCTTTTAAATTAGGGAAGTAAAGTTCTGCCAGATGTCTGTCTATAAATACAGGGTGGGGCATAAACATCCCCTGCATTTTGAAGAGGTATAAATAATGAGAAAATTTAACTAGAAAAAAACTGAATATATTTTTGCAAAGAACATAAGATTTTTTTAATATGTTTGAAACATTATATCAGACAACAGGGGTCAAAAATGAAAATTCTAGCCCTTTAGACCAAACTCAACCAAATTTTGTATACATAGTTTGGTCGAAAGGGCTAGAATTTTCATTTTTGACTCCCCTCCTTTTTTTGTCTGATATAATATTTAAAACATATTAAAAAAAATTTATGTTCTTTTCGAAAATATATTCAGTTTAATTAACGGAATCGTAAGGAGTTGGACATGACTTTAAATTAAATACAAGTTTTCATTAAATACGCCAAACGTTTCGTTGCTGTTTTGCAACTTCTTCAGTGGCTCATTTATTGTTGAAGAAGTTGCAAACAGCAACGAAACGTTTGGCGTATTTAATGAAAACTTGTATTTAATTTAAATCATGTCCAACTCCCTACGCATCCTTTAATTATTAATCATGGACACGAATAATGAAATATTATATTTAGTTTTTTTTCTAGTTAAATTTTTTCATTTTTTTATACCTCTTTGACAAATTAATTAATACCTATCTTTAAAATATAAATTTTTAAATGTTCACTATACATGGTGTTATACTAGAAAATAAAAATACATTTTTAATAGTATGTTATTTAAATTGATTAGTAGAACAGCTCTAGCTGGATTTACGGAGAGTCTTTGTCAAACTTAACACTCCAATTTATTTTATATAAAAGGGGGCTTATATTCACAACTATTTAGCAACAGTATGTATTTGTAATAATTCTCTTCTTTTATTTATATGTATTGGATTATTAATAAATAGTTTTATGTAGAATGTAGATATTACGCGAATGTTTATTTTAGGAATCACTATAATATACGAATGATTTAAAAAAATTGTATTTAAATGTTTACCTTGTCTCTCTGTACATGAAGGTTTGAACAATTCTCCACAATGCAGTCAGTAAGAAAAAATATACACAAAACGTGACACAGAGAAAAATCAATTATTACTCACTTGCCCCGTTGGCTGATCGACTTAGAATGAAATAAATGAATTCAAAATGTAAAAGAAGAGCAAAGGGAAAAGAATCCCGTTATTTGATTAGATATCAGAAAGGAAAATAATTCCAGATAAAATAAATGAGTATTCATGAAATGCCCAATTGATTTGAGATTTGAAGAAGAAGAAGTATTTAATTATTTAAGAATCTTAAATTTTTCTAAATACATTGGTGAAAAGCGGTTGTATGAGGCATGACCCCCCCTCCATTCATTTTGAAATACTAACACAGTGGGGATGTATATTAGAAAAAAAGTTGTTTTTTTTTAAGAAAAAACCTTTTAGCGAAAGACAAAACAAGTTTTTAAATGTTTAATTGGTAAAATCATTCCAAGATAATTAATTATCTCTTTTTAAAAGGGGAAGGTTTATGTGACATTTATTTGAAGAAAAAGGTTTTTATGATTAAATAATTGCTCTTAAAAAAAATGTAAAACAATTTGAACCTTGTTGTCTTCGTTAGTAAAATCCCCACGAATTCAAGTAAGCTCTGGTAAGGATCCATTTAGAATAATAAAAATTTAATTTATCTCTCGTTCTTCTTAAGCAGCCTCTCGACTTCCTCCCGCGAAAAACGACCGTCTCCATGTATTCCATATTTAATCTTATTTCGCAACACCTGCTGCCAATAGTTCCCTCTCTTGGTTCTCTTATTTTCCCTTATATCCAACATATAATTTGTGCTAGCCTTGCGGTCAAAAGGTCTCTCAATTTTACACTGTATTTCGACCTGCGCCATTCATTCATTATTCACCTTCGACTATACAGTTGATATGATTACATTTTGTTTTTATCGAGAGTAGAAAAGTAGATTTCATAAAAAAAGAGAATGTCCTCTAATTGATTTGATGTTATAAATAATTATTCTCGCATGTCAAAAGAGCTGTAGGCCACTCTGAAATGGAATCCAGATTCCAAAAAGCTATTGTCACCGTAGCTTTTTTTGTGTTCGATTTCTGAGGAGACGACAGCTCTTCTAACAAGTAAGCAAAATTATCTATAACTATTATCATTTCCGTCCATAATTTAATTTATAATTTGAAAGTTTATATTGGGAAAATGTTGGTGGATAAATAAAAAAAGTCACACATAAAAAACTTGTCCTTATTTTCCCAATATAAACTTTCAAATTATTATCTATAACATTCACACAAGACACTCTTTGATTTTCTTATATTAATACTTCATATGTGTTTAATATTATAAACTACTAATCGTATGATATAAGCAGCTTTTACTTCTACTGAACTCTTGTATCTTTAACTAAATAAACTAATCACATACTACTAAAGAGCATTTGAGCCTGACTCTGTACCTATGTTTGTAACTATGTTTGTATCTATATATGTTTGTCATCATCATCATTGAGTATACAGTCCTAAGACTGGTTTGATGCAACAATCCGTCTCCACTCGACTCTGTCCCCCGCTAGCTGTTTGACCTATCTAAAGCCCGGTTGTATGTCGCAAAGTAAATGCTTTTTACCACTAACACAGGTTAGATGGTAAATGGAGGGACTGGGATGGCCAATCAGATGGCAGGCACTGACAATGCCTGGAATCTGATTGGCCATCCCAGTCCCTTCGTTTACCATCTACCCTGTGTTAGTGGTAAAAAGGATTTACTTTGCGACATACAATCGGCCCTAAGCAAGGTAGATGGTAAATGGAGCCATTGGGATGGCCAATCAGATGACAGCCACTGAATGTGCCTGTCATCTGATTGGCCATCCCAGTGGCTCCATTTACCATCTACCTTGGTTAGTGGTAAAAAGCATTTACTTTGCGACATACAACCGGGCCTAAATGTCTGGCATCCCATATCCCCAATTATTTGGTTGAAATATTCTAATCTGGGTCTTCCCCTTCCCCCCTCTCCCCCCCTCCCCCTCCAAGATATCCCTAAGCAGTCCCCCATGTCTCAGTGTCTGACCTCTTCTCTTCTTCAGACTCTTCCACAAGGTTCTTCTTTCTCCGATTCTTCCAAGAACTTCCTCATTTGTAATTTTATCCATATATGTTTGTACCTCAACAAAAACAGTCGTCTTTGTTACCAATTTAAATGAAATTATATAAAAATAAAAACATTTAATTCTGTTAAATTCCGCAAACATTTTTCTATAAAAATTAAAAAATAAAATTTATTATCAAAAAACAATTAAAATTGTCTCCAAGATTAGGTACCATAATTCCGGGATCGGGGAGAGGGTTCGTGGGTGGAGAGTGGTTGGAGATAAAGGAGAGAGGGTTCAAGGGGGAGGTGGGTTCCATTGGGGTTCCAGGGTGGGGGTGAGGGCTCAGAGGGTTGGGATCCAGGGGGCTTAGCCCCTTGGATAGTAAGAGGCCCGCCAAAGGCGGGCGTCGAAGCTAGTTAATAATAAAAGTAAAATTAACATATACATGGCTTAAAATTGGATTCGATACACTAGATGCCTATAAATTTATAGAGTAGACCTAAATAACTAGAAGGAAACATTTTCAGAGTTTACATTCTATCAATGAAAAAAATTGGTTAAGTCATTTTCAAGATATTTAGAAAAAACTAAAAAAGTACTTAAATAAAGTACTAATGTTTGTGGGCCGATATGTACCAAAAACTAATCAGCGCTTCATTTTGTTAAATGAATGTTCGGTTTTCAATTTCATTTCAATCGGTGGAACGGTGTGGAAAAAATCGTGGGCCAAAAAAACGATAACATACATACATACATACATACATACATACATACATACATAATATCCATCCATACATCCATCCATACATCCGCACGCACTAAATGAAAAAATCGCACTTTTTGGCCTCTCGACGAGACCCCATGTAATTTTTGGCAAAACCGCCACGTGCTAAAATTCAACCTAATTGAATACTACAATTTGTGACTTTAATTCAGTCCATGGGTTCCGTAGTCTTTACCTGAGGACCCTTTGAAGCCACGCTTGCCCCGAGAGCGATTACAATACTTTACCCATGCTTTGCATTGGATAAAGTAAAAATTAACGTAAATAAACTTAAGGATTAAAAAAACTTACCATTACGGGCTGATTTCTCCTACATGTGATTAATTATATAGCTGTGCACATTCAGCAACACAAATCCTAACACCCACATACACCGTTGTATTTTTGTGTTAGTTTTAGCCCTAAAGCCTACAAAAATGTTTTATTTTTCTAAAAGCTCATTTTATTTATCGTAAGGGCACCGAATACTACCCCCTTGGAGTGGTCCGAGTCAAATTAACTTCGAAAAATGCATTTTTCGAAAATGATTGTGTTAGGTAATTAAATATTTCGCTATTTGAGGAAAAATAATTACAAGATTATGTCTAAATTTAATATAAAATATGAAAAAGTGAAAATCAAGACACGGCACCTACACTATCTATTTTAGTGATTTGACATTCTTTTTTTTTTATATTGTTTGTGAGTAAGTAGATTTTAGAAAATAGTGTTGAAGAATGCTAACCAAAATTTAGTTGAAGTGAATGATTTTTAATCAATTAGGGTTAGGGTGATATGAAATGTTTTTAGAAAACAAATCAAATTATTTCTTGATAAAATTTAAGTAAATTCAAAAGGGGTGGTTAAGGGGGTGGAAAATTTTTTGATGAAAAAATAATTCATTTTGACTTGAAACGTTGGAAAATAGCAAATTATATTGACAAAATTTGAGCAAATTCAGAAGGGGTGGTTAAGGGGGTGGAAAAAATTTTTGATGAAAAAATAATTTATTTTGACTCGAAACGTTGGAAAATAGCAAATTATATTAATAAAATTTGAGTAAATTTAAAAGGGGGTTGTTAGGGGCGGAAAAATTATTTGATTAAAAAATAATTTTTTTTGACTCGAAACGTTAAAAAATACCAAATTATATTGATAAAATTTGAGTAAATTCAAAAGGGGTGGTAAGGGGTGAAAAAAAATTTGATGAAAAAATAATTTATTTTGACTCGAAACGTTGGAACATAGCAAATTATATTGATAAAATTTTAGTAAATTCAAAAGGGGTTGTAAAGTGGTGAAAAAAAATTTTGATGAAAAAATAATTTATTGTGACTCGAAACGTTGGAAAATAGCAAATTATATTAATAAAATTTGAGTGAATTCAAAAGGGTTTGTAAGGGGTGAAAACAAATTTTGATGAAAAAATAATTTATTGTGACTCGAAACGTTGGAAAATAACATATTATATTGATAAAATATGAGTAAATTCAAAAGAGGTGGTAAGGGGTGAAAACAAATTTTGATGAAAAAAATAATTTATTTTGACTCGAAACGTTGGAAAATAACATATTATATTGATAAAATTTGAGTAAATTCAAAAGGGGTGGTAAGGGGTGAAAACAAATTTTGATGAAAAAATAATTTATTGTGACTCGAAACGTTGGAAAATAACATATTATATTAATAAAATTTGAGTAAATTCAAAAGGGGTGGTAAGGGGTGAAAACAAATTTTGATGAAAAAATAATTTATTTTGACTCGAAACGTTGGAAAATAACATATTATATTGATAAAATTTGAGTAAATTCAAAAGGGGTGGTAAGGGGTGAAAACAAATTTTGATGAAAAAATAATTTATTGTGACTCGAAACGTTGGAAAATAACATATTATATTGATAAAATTTGAGTAAATTCAAAAGGGGTTTCGACAAGGGTGGGAGGGATTCCGAAAGGGTAGGTCAAAATAGTAGGAACTATATTTAGTCAAAGGGGTAAATTTTAAATGGATAGGGGTTGATTTGTAGTTAATTAATAAAGAATTAAATAATTAATAATATATGAAATGCTCTTGAAATGCGCACACTTTGCCAGTCGGGCATGGGAATGATTCTACTCTCGATTTGCTACCTTCCTATATCTATACGTAGAGAAAGAGAGAGAGTAGGGGAAATGAGGGGAAGTACTATTTGCTCTTAGTTTTTATCAGATCGGGTTGAACTAAAAAGTTGAAACTCGGTGCAGCGGCGTAGTTTAATAATAACAACTTGTATGCCAAATTTCAGCTCATTAACTATACAGGCTCAAGAACTTAAGCTTCGAATTTTTTCTTAATTTTCTGCATTTTTCTTAGAGAGCTTTAAAGCTAGGAACCCCGAATCTTATCAGTTGGCAAGTTATCGCTAATACCAAAATCTAGACATATAATTTAACTTTAATCTTTAGAGGGGAGAGAAGGAGGGAGCAAAAACTATCCACCTATAAGTCTTTGTTTGATCTCAACCAAATTGTAGACAGTTAATCTTTGGAATCATATAAATTAAGTTTTAAAAGGATTTTTTAAAATTCGACCCCTGACTACTTAAAAACTACTCATTTATCAGCAAATTTTCGAATTTTTGAAAAACTCTTCAGTTCAAACGGCTTAACGAATTTCGATGAATTTTAGTAGACTAGATATAGTGAGTACAAATTAGGTACCCATTATATCTATTTAACTGGCAAAGTATAACTTTGCTATCTTTAGAGAGGAGAGGAGGAAGGGACGAAAACTATACCCAACTATAGGACTGCGTTTGATCGGGTCCATATTTTGCTCAGTTAATCATTAGAATCATATAAATCAAGTGTGAATTAGATTTTTCGAAATTCAACCAATAACTACTTAAAAACTACTCATTTTCAGCAAAATTTCGAATTTTTGAAAACATGTTCAATCCAATCTAAATCAAATTCCGTCCAATTAGTTTTTAGGAATCTATAAATATGCTGTTGTAAGATTTTTTATGTTCGACCCTTTTTTACTATCCAAAGTCGTGGATAGAAAGAAAATCATTAAATATTAAGCATCTAATTTCTAGACACGGAATAAATTTTTTCAAAATTACTAATTTGTAATCCATAAAAAATCTAAATAATTTTTAACTTATGATTTATGATCATAAGAAATAAAAAAGTTTTTTATTAAAATTTTATCTAAAAAAAAGTTACCCTTAGGAATAGTGGGGAAGAATGTAAAATATAGAGGAACAAATTATATTCATTTTATGTTGGGCCACACTCTTGCGGCCCGCGGGCCACCGGTTAGATAGCCCTGATTTAATTAATAACTTTTATGTTTTTTCCACTTTCCACTTCTATTTGTGTGATAATCAAAATCCGATTATGACAAGCTGGCCATATATTTCTAGATAGGGCAGTAAGTATATATTTATCTTTGCTTAAGTAGGATATCGTAAACTTTTACTAGATAATTATATATTCACCACAAATAATGGTAAAATGGTTTTACCCTCTCGTGCTAATAAATTATTAATTTAATGAGGTATTAAGAGAGAATGTATCCTTTCAACTAATTCATTATCCGTGCTTTTAAAACATAATTTCTACAAATAGAGCAATTTACTATTTTTATAATTATTTACAAATCGGATTAAACAAATGTTTGTAATTTTTCCATTTATTTTTCTCTTACAATCGTTGATATTTTGGAGGATTATTGAGCGGTCTCTTTCTGTGAAGGGAAACAAAAATGAAAAATGCGTTATTAATGGTCTGTTAATATACCAAGAGTTGAGCAGATTAAATCTCGTGCGAATTCTGATATTGACACATAGATCATTGAAGGGTGAAGCGAGTCGAATTTTGAAATAAGATCAGGGTGAGTTCAAGGGTGCATGAAACAGCAAAAAAGTAGATATATGCACACTCGTTGAGAGGCAGGAGTTAATTGTCACAAATATTTTCATTTTTTTTTATTTTGTGTTTAGAAATATCTGAAAAATTATTTTAAAGGATGTTTGTTTTTAGTCTGTCATTGTATGTGTATGTGTCTATCTAGATTCCGATAGCCACGAAAACCCAAGAACGGATTAATCTAATGGATATATTGAAATACTATTGATTATACTGTGTCCTCAATTTATCATTCAATTAAAACTTCAGAATTTATATATAATCGCGATTGAAATTAGGTGTACAGGTCTTTGGAATTATGTGGAATTATTTTGGGATTCATTAGATAATGCCTCTATATCTATTGTCTTCTACTTGGAAATGAAATTGGAAGTAGGTGTACACGATATTAGGTCTCGATTCACCTTTCGTATATAATAATTATCAATAAATAATTATAATTAATTATGTGTAATATCATTAAAATTTGAATTTTTAATGAAATTAATCACAAAAATAAAGCAATTATTAAACCATTTATTTTACATGAATTAATGTATACATTGTATTTTAGCTTCGACTCCGGAGATTACTTCTCCACCATCGAGTGTCCTTGATCATCTTTTTAGTCCTTGTTTTTAATAAGAGGAAAAAACTAATTAAGTAAAAAAAACTTCTTTTCCGATAATTATTTCAATTCCATTATACGAGCAATCCACTCGTTCCCTCCTTCATCTCGAAATAACAAAAATAAAAGCTTCAAAAGCTTCATTACTAATTATTTATCTGATAATATAAAGAGGATTTAAAAAATAAATACCTATTGGAATTTTAATTATATTTATAATTAATATGAAAATTTTAGTGACTTATCTCTTTGAAAAAGTGGATGGAAAATTTTATTCAAAAAAAAGAATAACTTCCGGGTTTCATATCAACACATCATAAATTCTCATATAATTATATTTCTAATGTTTAATTAGGATGAAAAATAATTTTTAATTTTATGTTTAATGATTTAATAAAAACACTAATATTTTATAGCATATAGATTGTAAAGTAGTATTCGCAGAGAATGAGCTCTCTCATTTTAAAAAATAATTATTTTTCTTATATTTTATATACCTAAATTGATTTGTTTCACCACCAAAAAAATTCTTGATTTTAGAATACCTAGTATTATTAGAGATTGCCTATCAAAAATGAAATAAATAATTTGAAGAAATTTTCTCTTTCGTAGAACGTTTAGTTGTTTTCTTCATTGACTCTTCGAAACCCTGAAGAAGGAAGGAAGAATCCTCCAAAACGTTAGTTTTATAGGAAAGGGAGAAAAAAGAATGACAGTCCAATAAATATATCTTATTTGGAAATCTATTAATTTTTTTCTTCGCTATCCTTGGGCTGCCTTCCATTACTTTTCAACTGAAATAAATAAATACAACAAAACTATAATCAATTGTTTAATACAGAGGTGTCCAACCTCTTGGCTTATACGGGCCGCATTTGAAGTAAAAACAAATGCCTCGGGCAGCAGATAAAATATAATAATTCTGATATTTTTTTAATCAACAAAGATATATAATAATGTAGAATAATGATATTCACCATGACAAAGAGGTAAAAATGTATTTTTATATTTACCTATATCTAATAAAAAAATGAGTCAAAATATGACAAAATTGTAATTATTTTTTCGAAAATCTTGATATATTTTTTGATATTCAAAATTTAAAATCTGCCCTTTTATTTTTCGAAAATTTTTGTGGAAATTGTCCAATTTCTTCTTATTTTAGAAACAAATATATATATATGTCATTAGAGGTTTTTCGGATTTCTCCGCGGGGGTTTGAGAGTTTTACTCGACGTTTCGGCTCTTCTTTTGGAGCCATTTTCAAGAGAGGGGGTGGGTGGTCTATGTGGTCTTAACCTTGTAGTCCAAGGTTCGTTTTGGAGGGTGTCTTCCGAGGGAATTTATTCAGTCGGAAGGTTGGGTAGATTTGGATATTTAGGAAGTTTTGGGTGTTTTGTTGTTGAGGGTGTATTACTTACATTATGGTGGCTGACGTCTCGGCTGTTGCTGTTTTGAGAATGTTGGGCACTATCGATACGTTCACTGTCACAGTGTAAGTAATACACCCTCAACCACAAAACACCCAAAACTTCCTAAATATCCAAATCTACCCAACCTTCCGACTGAAGAAATTCACCTCACTGAACATATATATATATATATCAGGTCAAATCGTATCAGATATGTTTTCCAGTAAACAAGTAAATAAAAATCTCAATGTTTTAAGGAAGTTTATAATTTTATGTCGAGCCGCATTCATATCAGTGCTGGGCCGTGGGTTGGACAGCCCTGGTTTAATAGAACCACATACATCAATAAAAAAATAAAGAAAATATTTTCACAAAATGATCATTAGACATATTTTTCATGCCCAATTAGAATATCTCACCATACTATGTATGGTAAAGTAAAAATATTAATAATATTCAGTACAACCAAAAATCCAATAAGACAACAATGATCTAACAAATTAACTAGGAAAAATTGGCGACCAATAGAAGCGCAATGTCAGCAGCTTTAATAAAATATTAATCTCGGTAGGAGTGATGTGATGGCGATGCTTGTGCATAGACGAGTGAACATGAACGCATGAGTAGATTTAATCGACCCCAAAACCCCAGAAGAACGGTCGGGGCCACGGGGTTAAGCTTCCAGGCCTGGGCTGTTAATGGACCTCTCTCTCAGCCACGCAGGAGGCGATTCGAACAATTCCCTCTAGTCGGTTTGTGGAAACATGTTTGCATATTATGCATTGTTCGTGATTGCTGCGGTTATAGGCTGAGTCGCCTCAGAATAGATGGGTTAAGAATGTGGTCGGGTCTAAGCAACCACTTAACAACAAGAAGAAGATTTACGACGTTCATCCTCGGGAGAAGAAATTACCTTCGCAAAAATTTTCAAATGAAATTTATATTAAGTATATGATTTTTGGATTTGTAAAATGAGAATATTGTGAATAATATTGTATTATATTATTATGTTTTATTAATCATTAATTGGCAGATAGCCCATGGATTAGTGTTTCGCTGCAGTTTATGACATCATCTTCACTGCCTGAATTAGAACAAAAGATAAACAGATAATAATTTGCCTTCATCAAAGAGATACATCAATTATTATTAATTTGAAAGTTTATAATAGGAAAAATAAGGTCAAGTTTTTATGTGTATTTGTATTGAAATGTTGTCGTACTAAAAATAATATCTGTATAAATTGAAGTCAAGTGTTACGATTCAGATTCCCTTGTTTTTATTTATTAAATGAAAAATATTTTTTTAAAGAAAGGATGTCAGTTTTTATAAGTTTAGCAGGGCCTTTAGAACTTTAGAAATATAAAAGTGTTGTATTAGAGATTAAAGTACTTATGGAACCAGAACTTGGGATCAAAGTTTGTAAGTTTTGGAAATGATAGAAGCAGGGTTGTTGAAAAAAAAATGGACATAAATTTCTATTTGAAGAAACAAGTATATAGGATTATGAACCAAATTGGTTCAAAAGAAATATTAGTAAAATGTACTTTCTAAATAAATATGTGAATGCACATTTCAGATCAGATGTTGATAAGTTGAACAATGTAGGTATATAATCAGTTAATTGAACTTGGTTGAATTTGAGTTTGAATAAGAGAAAAATAGCTATAATAGTATAAGGATTGACCAATAGAGAAGTATAACATTATGTTAAAATAGAATTATAAATAGATCTGATTGTACTTTCTGGGGTTCTTTGTTTTAACTGTAATGAAAAATTAATATGTTTAAGAATAAGATAAATTAAAAAAGATAGAATGTGTGTCTCCTGTCTCGTATAATAATATCAGACAATTGAATTGAAGACTAAGGGAATATTAACTAGTGACTGACCGAAGGTTCGGTTTCGGCCAAAAATCTAGTTTGGGCAACAATTTCGGTTTCGGCCAAAAATGACCGCGCCGAAATTCAGTGTTCGTGTATTGTCGCGTCCTAATAAATAAGTCTTAAGAAAATTGTGAACACAATTAAAATACTCAGGTATTAGGGAGTCTGTGTACTTTATATCTAATTGTAAGTGCTGATTTTTTTTCTTTGACTCCTGATGATGGGCTCATCCCCGAAATATATCGAATTCAAAACTCAATTTTGTTTTATTTCTTTTTTGTGTAACCTACCTCGCATCTTGCTCAAGTTTTATTATTATATTAAAATGTTTCACCTAGAACCAACAACTAACTCCTTAAAATTTAACAATTAAAATACTCAATTAGTGAGTCTACACTTTATAACTAAGTGTTGATTTTTGACATTGTTTACTTACAAGAATAAATCATTAATATGTTTATATTTTTGTTCATGTTAAATTGATAATATAACATTTTGGTTACATAATTCAAATACTGTTGTTCAATTCATTAACACAAGTTACCTGTATATGTTTAAAAAATATACTAGATTTCAGTATACAATACAAATTTTTACAAGTCTAAATAAGTTTCGGTTTCAGCCGAAACTGAGACCCGATTCGATTTCGGTTTCGGCTGAAAATCCTGTTTCTGTCGGACACTAATATTAACCTAGATTAATTTGTCTGTAATTGTTATATAAGAATTATTATGATCTTTATAATTGTCTAAATGTTTAAAACTGTATTTAATTTGCAGTCGCTGAAGAAGTCGCAAATAAAGTAATATATAAAACTCAGAATTTAATTTATTTATCCAATTTCCTAAGATCTTATAAATTAATTAAATTATGGATACGATTCACCAAACAAAATTAAAAATATTTCATCAGAGGTAATGCAGGTAATAAATTACTTACTATACATGTGGTAATTAATGAACAAAACTTGAACTATTTTAAAAATTACTAAGAGATCCTGATCTAGAGATTGTAATATGGTAGTTGGTTGATCCAAACATTTTGAAAGAGCATCAAGGGAATAATGTAAGCTAAAGCTTGACTCTATTGAAGTATATTGTGCCGTTTTGTGACAAAAAAGCATCAACTTTGCCTGGGATGAGTTCCTTGAGGAGAAAGCGATTCGTGATCAGCATTCTAAGAATTCGAGACAGTCGTGAGATGAATTCCATTTGTGATGGACGCCTTCAACCCTTGACCTGTCGACGTGCTCTTGGAATCTTTCCCTTCAAATTCTTGCTTTAACAATATAATTGTTGAATATTTTGTTATTGTTGTAGACTAAATTTTTGATCATTTTCAAATTATTAAATAAATAATATGGGAGGACAGAAAAATAATGTTTATTTTTTATTTTATTGTTATTGGCTTTCTCGGCTTTAACCATTAGCCATTTTACGAAACTACATGTCAATTAATTTTTTCTCAATTATGTAGGGATCAGATTAAAGTCGGTTTGCAGCGATTCGGGCTTGAACCCGCGCTAGCTTAATTATAATGCATGTACGTTACCCACACGGCCAACCTGACCCCAAATAATGATTATATTACCTATGTTAAAATAATTGGATATTGAATTGATGTTTTATAATATATTTGATTGAACAAAAGATAATTGGTAAATGGTAAGCACGGTGTTGCCGCCATATGGTAGAAATTGAAACTAACGCAATCGGGTCACTGTCATAAATGTCATATGCATAACCAAAGAATAAATAAACATTGGTTTTTGTTTATATGTCATCCAAAAAGAAAAAAATAAAGTAAAAAGAAAATTAATTTTCTGCACTCTCATATTATTTATTTAATGTGTTCCAATCTTTTGAAAATGATCACAAATTTAGTCTACAACAATAACAAAATATTCAACAATTATATTGTTATATTTACTGATCAATCTAGTGTCACAAGACCCAGTTGTGCTAGTTCAAGCTTTCACCAACAGTTGGTGTATCTGCAATTTCCAGTTACCAATTGTGAATGTTTTAATTTTGAATTTTAACTTTGATTGTAGACTATTACTGTATTCTAAAGAGGAATGATTGATTTAATATGTTTTTTCTCATAATTTCAACAGCATTAGACAATTGATTAGATAGTGAGCCGCTGAAGAAAGCAAAATACAATGACGAAACGTTCGGCACTTTAAAGAATAAAACTCTGTTTGTAATTTAATTTTTATCCAACTCCATACGATTTCAATTAACAATGATTATATTAATAATAAAGGGTTCACAATAATATTCATACGCATATTGGTACGCATGGCAGGCGAAGCTGCAGTACTAAATTAATTCGATTTTTTTACTCGTGTTCAGAAATATTAGTAAAAATATTTTTAATTAATTATTAGAGGATTTTAAAATAAATATTGATTTTATAAATTGAAATTCCGAAACAGCTGTTTGTTTACGTCGTTATCACGATAATGTCTAATAATCTCGATAAAATATTCCAAGAATTTAAATATTTTCTGCATTTTTGAAGCGTAAGTTTTGAAGTTGAAAATTAATTAGTTTTCGGCATTGAAAATACAAACGCTTTACATCACAACGAGATTTCTTAAGACAATCGTGCGTTTTGGAATCCAGGCACAAAAACAGAAAAAAATAATGATCGAAAATTATTCGTCTCCACTTTTCGAAAATTTTTAAGCTCAAATAGCAAAAAATAAATGAAGAAATAAATAAAAAAAATAATAATAATTCGAGTGAATTCAATCGTAGGATCTCCTGGTAGACATTTAGGCTGTCTACTGCCGTACGGTATATTAATCTTAGTCAAACTAATAATTAAGACACCAACAGGAGATAAACTCAGAAGTCGGAAATTCAAATACGAATACGGAAATGACGAAAATACTAATAAGTATAGGTTTTTAACTTCAAATTCGGAGTTTTCCATATAAGATTCAGGATTTTAAAAATCAAAATCAGATTTTTTCAAATCAAATTTAGAATTTATTAATAAACAGTTGAAAAAATAGAAAAAAATTATAATTATTGGATAAAAAATACTTGGTAGGTTTCCTACCTACCAAGTATTTTTTATCCAATAATTTTAAAAAATGTTTCACTAAGTACCACAACAAATCGCTTAAAAACTATCGAAAAAAATTATAGTTAAGAAAAAGTTTTTATTTAATTTAACTCTCGGGAAAGGCTTTCAGGTAAAAAGCTAAAATTTGGTGCATTATAAGATATTTGCTTACCAATTTTCAGCTCATTAACTGAAACATTTCAATATTGGCATGTCGTACTTCCAGTAAACGTTTTCAGGTAAAAAGCTAAAATTTGGTGCATTCTAATATATTTGCAACCAATTTTCATCTCATTATCTAAAACCTTTCAAGATTAGCATTTTGTACTCTCAGGAAACGTTTTCAGGTAAAAAGCTAAAATTTAATAAAATATGGATTATTTTATAGAAATTCTGAATTTGATTTGAAAAAGTCTGATTATTATCTTTAAAATCCCGAATGTGATATGTAAAAGGCCGCATTAGATTTTTAAAATCCTTAATTTGATATGGAAAAGTCCGGATTTGATTTTCAAAATCTCAATTTGATATGGAAAAGTCCGAATTTGAAGTTAAAAACCGATATCGTAAGAGTGGAAACCCAACTTTGGTAACGAGTTAAACTAATTTGACCGAAAGAAAATTTAGGAGAAATTTATCTATAAGAATGCAAATTGGAGATAGAAAGAGAGTTTAGATTTGTAAAACAATTCACAAGAGGTTGTCATCTTGTAAATTTTATAAATTTTTGAATTTTTATTGACTTAATTTGTGATATATCTACCTAAGATGAAAATTAAGACATTTAAATGATTAAAGTCTTTTTTTGTTAAGGGAGAATGGTGTAGGTTCTTGGTGAAATATATTTAAATAAAGTAAAGTAAAATTTAAAAAATTTAAAAAAATCTATGGTATACTTCCTCTCCACCTTCTCTTGTTGTTAAAATTAAAAAAATTTAGTTCTAAAACTTTTTATATTATTGTACTGAGTTTTTTCTGTAAACTCATGAATCTTGTCTTTTATTTTTGTGAAACCTATCTAGAATTTTATATTTTTTTCAATTTTTTTTTACTTGATCAAAGTCCTAAAGAAAACTACGAGGGGTTTTCATCTTCTAAATCAGAAGTGTTATGGATAATTTTTTATTATTATGTTAGATACTTCTCAAAAGTGTGAATACATGTCTGTCCTTCGTCAATAAAAATTCAAAAATTTTAATAAATCAACTTTGAAATTAGAATTTTTATTTGATATTAACTATACCAACTTCAATAAAATAGTAATCGAAAATCTCAATTAACTAAAAAATCATTCTTCTTCATAAATTGCATCCCATCCATAAAATATTTTATTTTTTTAAACATTTAACAGATTTCGATATAATTTTATGAACAATTAAATAAGAATAATGCATCTTTTTAAATAAATCTACTCTTACAGATTAAATTTGTCATATTTTAAATAAATCCATTTGGCTTTTTAAAAAATTATTTTCTGGATAGAATAATGAATGCAAATTAATGACCCGAATGCAACCCTCTTCTTTCATCTAATAATTATTCTTTAGTAATACTCGTCATGGATTTTAAATTCATCATGCATGATGTATTAAAGGTTCCATTTAGATTTCCAATAAAATTTTAAGTATTTAACAGATTGCAGGCTGCTGGAAATCAATGGTCAGAGAGCATTTCACTCGCTAAATCTTATAGGGCTCGAATTCAAATAGGCCTTCAAGTTACCGTCAATTGGCATAATTTACCTTCAATTATATCTTTATACATTTGTTTGAAAATAATATACAGCTCAAAAATTACGGAGAATAATAGGTCTATATATAATAATAATCATAGAGTATATAGTCCGAAAAATTATCTAAGACAACTATTTGCCCTCTAACTTACTCCAGTTCATAATTATAATAATAGTAAAAATATAAATTCCCTTAAAAATATAAATTAATAATCCAAATTATTCATTTATTACAATAAAACAGATAGTTCATTCTAATGAAGAATACTAGGTATAATTAGATAATAAATTTCCTTTAAAAAAGATTAATAGAATTATAAATTTATTCATTAAAATGTGTAAAATAATTTTAATTTACTAGAAATATTATTATTATATTCAAGTTCATTGATCTGTATTTATGTATTATCTATCAAGTTTAATCAAAAGCTTCAAATGGAATAATTAGTTCGGATTCGGGAAAATGTATTTACTCAAATCAAATAAATAAATGGGTATAACAAAAATATTAAATTAAATTTCGTTCCAGAGTAATTTATAAATTAATTCAAAAAATTTAAATAAAAATTCATGGAACAAAATTACAGTGAATGAAGAAATAAAAATGTATTGCTTTTAACCTTATAAAACGTATATTTTACCCTATTTGAGTTATTCAATATTATTTTATCATTACTTTTGTTAAAAAAAATAGATTCTGATGAATTGATAAGCTCCTTCCTTTTTTTGAAGTCGGTTAAAAATATAAAATGACGTTCCTAGGAAAATCTAGGTTACGCTATCAAAGCCTAAATAGAAAAAAAATAAATATTACTATTATTATTAAAAAAACCAGCTTAATAGATTTATTTATTAATGAAAATTATTTAGATTTTTGACAATTTATATATATAAGCTAAATATGTTTATTTAAAGACTAATAGAATAGAGAGAATTAATACAAACTCAAATACAAATAGATTATTTATCCTACCCTTAATAATTCAATAACCTAAAAGTTATGCTTTAAGTTAGCTCGGCTGCCTATTGGTTGCATAACTTTAACTCGCAGGCGCAGTGGTGTGCAAAAATATAATAATGAACACATTACTAATTCGAAATAGTAAAAACTTTTTATGAATAAATTGAAAATGAAATTATTTTAGAGTTCGACCTAGAACCCATAAATTATAATTGATTTAATAAATAAACTGAATGGATGTGAGATTATTTTTTGGACTTTTTCTCAATATAATTAATTGTAATTTTTTAGGTAACTTAAAACTTTAATATATATTTATTTGAATAAATTTTATTCTTAATGATAATAAATCAATTTTTACTTGAAAAATAGTATAGTATAAAATAAAAAGTAATAATAATAACCTTTGCATTTCAATATAATATGTAAAATAAATTTATATTAAAATAAAAATATAAAAATATTTTCAAATATATACAATAATATTATGCAAATATGTTTCCATTATGTTGCATAATATTAAGCACATTTGAAAGTAGCCAAATATTAAATAAATATGAAATGTAAGATCTCTGATGAAAAGTAAACACATTTTAAAAGTTGGAGAGAAGAATTAAATATTAATCATATTAAAAGCAAAAGGTGTATTTGTAAGTGCATCTTTTTCTTTATTGTATAATATTTTAATACAATAAAGAAAAAGATGCACTTACAAATACATTATTATACAATATTGGTCGGTTTTAAAATAATATAATATTGGTCGGTTTTAAAATAAATTATCGCTCAATAAATAAATGCATTTTAATACGAATTTCTAGGGCCATGGTTGTTGATGCTACCTTTAGTCTTAATATAATATTAATAAATGATTTTTTTTTATTTAAGTTTGAATTAGTTTTTGTAGTCGGACTGATAAGTGAATTGAATGTATTTTGATAAGGCAGTCCAAAGTTAAAAAAAAAAGAGAGATACTTATAACTATATTTTTTATTCAAAACCGACGCCTCGGAAGTTTATTCCCTCCTTCTTCAGGGTTTTGAAAGGTCAGTGAAGGAAATTCAATGTGGTGTTTCCCTCTGTCTCCTAGTGTACTGACTACACTAAATTCTGCTGAGAATGAAATACTGTAAAATATTGTTACTGCCACTGAGAGAGGAGACAGAGGTGGATGTCACTTTGGATTTTCTTCACTACCTTTCAAAACCCTGAAGAAGGAGGGAATAAACCACCGAAAGGTCGGTTTTGAATAAAAAATATAGTTATAATTATCTCTCTTTTTGAACTTTGGACTACCTCATCAAAATCTACTTCAATTTAAATTTAAGAATTAATTTTAGAAAAACTATAAAATTAATTATTATTTCGAAGCAATTACTGAGCCTTTATAGTGATAAATGAATTTTGAAAAATTCAATTTTATTCGATATTCACAAAAACTCACTTTCATATGCAAAATAATCTCGATTGAATCAATTTATTTATCCAGGTTGCACAAATTCAGATAGAAAATCAAATCAAAGCCAATAAGTTTTATATATAAAAAAAAGGACAATATACAAAGAGAAATGGAAAATTCTCAAGCACAGTTCTATCTTGAGAACATGAAACGTCCATAAAGCTGTCAGGCCACCCACACAACACCCACTAGCCAGTTATGATCGTCATCGCTGTCTGTCTGTCTGTCTGTCATGTATCGAGCTCTGGCCAGAGTGGCAAGCCCTCACTCAATCAACTCACTATCATATATACTAGATAGTATATGTGTATGTGGAGAGGGAGGCGAGAATGAAAAGTTGCTAGAAGTTGAAGGAGGTAAGGGAGGGTTTCCGGGGGTTTCCATAGCAATAGGAGGTCCTGTTGAACTCTCACTCGCAGTACCAATAAAGGTTCATAATATGTTAGAATGTTTAATATATATGGTATACTCGTATAAAGACCACTACCATTATTTACGAACACGGAGAAATCTATTAATGAGATTTTTTTGTTTGTTACAATTTTATATATTTTACATGCATTGAATTAAAAAATAGAAGCTCAAGTAGAAGAATGTATTTATATTAACGAGATACTTAAAGTCAATAATCACCATGAAGACACAATTACTCATTGTTCAAATTATTTTATTTCATGCTTCAGATTGATTCTATAATACATAGATATATCTTCTTCTTCGAGTGCCATACCCGAAACGGCTGTCGGCGCCTCTCCACATATACCTGTGCTGAGTGTGTTTAGTTGTTTTACACAGATATACAGGACCTACTTTTTAACGCCGGTTCCGAACGGCTAATTTGGAGAGGTCACTTGGCAATTATACTCTTGGTAGGTTGCCATTACTTTCCAAGAGGAGGCGACTGCAAATATCTATCTGCCGAGACCCGGTCTCGAACCAGCGATCTCCGAGTCAGCGACCCAACACTCTAGCCACTGACCCACAGTCGCCTCTATAGATATATAGGGTGTTTTTTTTAGAGGCAGAACTTCGAATTGAAATAAAACACAAGAAAATCGTTTTAATGTCCATCAATTTGGCTTTATTGGAAGGATAATTTTATGCCATTAATGTTTAAATATGATTTCGGGCATGTGGCCGCCGCGGCTGGCTCGAATAAATCCAATTCTACAGGTCCAATTTTCAACCACTTTTTCGAGCATATGGGGCCGTATGTTGGCAATAACGCCACGAATGTTGGCTTCCAAGTCCCCTAACGTTTCTGGTTTGTTGGCGTAGACGAGCGACTTCACATATCCCCAAAGAAAATAATCCAATGGTGTCAAATCACACGATCTTGGTGGCCAATTGACAGGTCCATTCCGCGAAATTATGCGCTCATCGAATGTGACGTGCGCTGTGTGGCATGTAGCGCCGTCTTGTTGGAACCACAACTCATCCACATTCATGCCATCCAATTCGGGAACAAAATAGTCGGTTATCATGGCTCTATACCGGTCTCCATTAACGGTAACTGACTCTCCAGCATTATTTCGGAAGAAGTATGGCCCAATGACTCCACCAGCCCATAGAGCACACCAAACAGTCAGTTTTTGTGGATGTAATGGCGTCTCAAGGGTCTCATGTGGATTCTCTTCACTCCAAATGCGGCAATTTTGCTTGTTGACGTAGCCAACATTCGTGGCGTTATTGCCAACATACGGCCCCATATGCTCGAAAAAGTGGTTGAAAATTGGACCTGTAGAATTGGATTTATTCGAGCCAGCCGCGGCGGCCACATGCCCGAAATCATATTTAAACATCAATGGCATAAAATTATCCTTCCAATAAAGCCAAATTGATGGACATCAAAACGATTTTCTTGTGTTTTATTTCAATTCGAAGTTCTATACCTCTAAAAAAAACACCCGATATAAGAATGTTAAAGCCCTAAGTGGTCTAAGGCCATTTTTTGAAAAATCTCAGTAAGTCCAGAAATGTATTATGTGTACGGCAAACTCTAGAGACCAAATCCTACACTCTTCATTCGTCAAAATCAGCGTTCTCAGGAATCTTTGGGTCCAACACAACTCCTGAAATTCTGAAGAAAAAAATATATTATATAGTTAAATCTGAATTTGTGAAAGTGAAAAGTTAAAAAATTTCGACTTAATCTTTCACCACATTTAAGAAACTTATCTGTCTCTAGTACAGTGTTTTTCAAACTTTTTTGGTTGAGGGAACACTAAAAATATCTGGAATCATTTCCGGCACACCTAAATATAAAAAAAAAGTAAAATTTGTATGATACAAAAAAAAAATGAAGTAATTACAAATACTATTTCAAGCTTACTGGGTTTTCCATGCAATTTTAATTATTTGTGGCCACACATTTGACAATCTTTCGCGGCACACAGATTGAGAAACACTGGCTTAGAGAGCCCAAAATCTAAATAGTTTTCCGCATTCAAAATACAAAAATTTTGCTACAAAACAAATTTTCTAAGACGATTTCTTTTTATGAATTTAATATTTTTATTGAATGATAAAAATGAAGAAAAAGTAAAACTTTTTCACGACTCAGTACGTTCACCAGTTAGAACAAGAATATTTTCCCATTATTGTCTGAATTTTATTGAATTTCAATTAAATATTTTTTCTCTCTATAACAAGTATAATTTTGATCCAAGAGCAAAAGGCCATTCCTAGAATAATAGAAATTGAAAAATGAATCTTTAATAGTCAGAACAGGTCTTGACTTGAATTTACTTCGCTATATATGAAGAAGTTAGATATGCTCTAGTACAGTGATTCTAAACCTTTTTTTTTGTTGCGGCACACTTTTAACAATTTCAAAATTTGGCGGCACACTAACAATAAGATTTTAAAATAAAAACAATTTTGTCAACAAAAATTCTTATTAAAAAAGACGAATCATATATTACCTTTGAATACGTTTTATTTAAGTTTGAGAACACAATACTGCATAGCAAATATATAAATTTATAAATTCAAACACACAGCAAGCAAGTAAATAGCAAACTGAACTACATTCGCGTGAAGCTAAATCGACCCCAACCCCCAAGAGAGCATTAAAAAAAAATCGCTAAGTCGATATATATAAAATGTATATATTTTTTAAACTTATTTATTTAGAACTAAAGATTTGAGCATCTTTTTTTTTTGAAAATAGTTAGAATGTTTTTCAAAAAATCAGCTCGGGTTCAGATTAACCAAGATGTATTTTAAAAGAGAAAGAATTCAATCAATCTTTCAGATAATTCTAAGATTTTAGTAGAAATATTATTAAATTGCGATGTCGTTGGGATTCATCCCCTCAGGAGTCGAACCTGAGAACTAACATGCTTTCCGGGCAGTCAGCTCACACCCTCGAGAGAAAAACCTCTCTCTGAATCGCAATATATGATATAAGCACAGAAATTTTTTATTCCATTCTTCTATAATGAAAATTAAAAAATTTAGCTTAAAATGAAAAAAAAAATTCATACAAGTCCTCTTATTTAAATTTAATCTAAAGATTTGAGCATCTTTTTTTTGAAAATAGTTGGAAGGTTTTTCAAAAAATCAGCTCGGGTTCAGATTAAGCAAGATGTATTTTAAAAGATAATTATTTATTTAGCTTTACATTAAATTATGTGATCTGAATGGTTGAACTGGAAAAAATAATAACTCATTAGATAAAAGTACATACAAAATAATTTTTATTGTTTGCATTTCTAAAATTTGGCGGCACACTTCAAGAATTTTGCAGCATAAGAATCTCTGTTCTAGTACAATCTAATATTTTTAGTTCCTCGATTCAAATATAAAGGGCTGGCCATCAGAATTATTTTCATATAGGCCTTACAATTCCATTGGTAACTATGGTATATCGCTTCCTTTTTTTATTTCATCGATAATTCACTCATGAAGATCTAGTCTATTACTAGAAAAATATTAATATAATTTTTTATCCATTGAAAAAAAAAAATATCAAAATTCTCCTTCTATTGATCTAAGATTCATCACTTAAATTACTTTATAAAGAAAAATTCTTTTTCGCATAAGTAGTGGATATTTCAAAGAAAATAATTTCTTTGAAAGAAGCACAAGAGAGTAGAGAGGTTAAGAGATAAATGATAATCCTTTTCAATTTTTTATGCATTATTCTCAAATTCGAGGGGAGACAACGTTACGCTTGTTTTGGCTCAGTAGGAAGAACAAATCCAATTCTGATGAGATTTTACAGCGACTTAGTGTTACCATGGCTACGGTCCTTGGCAAAAGCCATTTAGAAACTATGTTTACGAAGAGAGAGAGAGAGAGAGACATTAATTTGATTTGGTTTTGGAAAAACAAACCACAAAGAATAGGAGAAATTGAATAATGGGTTCAATGAGGTGAATTGGAGGACTTTTGGAGCTTCACTTTCATCTACTTGGTTAAGTATCTATATATTGCGAATAAAAACTTCGATTCATATATAGTAAATAATATTTTTTTTTCATTAGAGTTGTTTGTTATTGACTTTGTGTAAGTGAAGTTTTATAATAAGTTTATATATTGTTACTAACATATTATAGATATAGATGATGATTTCGTATATAAAAAAGGATCATTATTTGATCAATAAATTTTGAGGAAGCTAGAATATGTTTAATAATTACACTGCTTGGCAAAAATTAAACAAAATTTGTAACCGTAAACCTAACATTGGATTCCAGTAAAGTTTTATACGCTGATTATTATTATGTAATTTCCTGAATTTTTACAAAACGTCAGAGATTCGAGATATTATCGGTCAAAACGACGAAAAAGACCATTTTGACCTATTTTCGAGTCCCATTAGATATTAAACAGCAATATTTGAAATCAAAATATTTTGTTGACCTAATAGAAAACAGCTTCCTCTTTGATTTTCAAATTGCCACTTGTTTTTTGCTCAATTAGAACTCGAGTTATAACTAAAAAACTAAGACAATATGTTATTATTTATCTTTTTTATCCTTTATAATCACGTAGTTTTAGTTTTTTAGTTATAACTTGAGTTCTAATCGAGCTAACAAGTAGTAATTTGAAAATGTATCCTTTATAATCACGTAGTTTTAGTTTTTTAGTTATAACTTGAGTTCTAATCGAGCTAACAAGTAGTAATTTGAAAATCAAAGAGGAAGCTGTTCTCTATTAAGTCAATAAAATATTTTGATTTTAAATATTGCTGTTTAATATCTAATGGAACTCGAAAATAGGTCAAAATGGCCTTTTTCATCGTTTGAACCGATAATATCTTGAAAAAATATGTTGTAAAAAATCGGGAAATTGCATGATAATCAGAGCATAAAACTCTACTGTAATCCATTGTTAGGTTTATGGTTATTAATTTTGTTTAATTTTTGCCGAGAAGTGTTATCTATTTCATATTCATATGTTTTGAAAGATGGGAATGAAAATGGGATTTTTCAAAGCAGATGATGTGGCTACATAAGCCAAGTCATAAAATATAGGTATAGAGAAACAGAAGAGTAGAAATTATGACTTACTAATCTGTTTTTACTATTATTGTGATAATCAATTTAAGTCGAAATGTCTTAAATTTAATTAACCATAAGAATAAAAGTAAAATATGTAATGAAATTTGAATTCATAAAATATGGTATGTCAAAAGTCATGAACAGAAGGGCTTTTATACTTTGGGATAACTATTTGACTTAATATGATGTATAAATTACCGATGCACTGTGTTCAATTCGAGTAAGGAGGGTGGCAATGTAGACAATGGTAGTAGTATATTATCTTTTAATAATAAATAAATTTATATTGAATTTAAAATAAAATATAACTAAGCCTACATTAATTATTTAAGTCTCCTTAAGAGAGTTCAAGGCTTTATCAATGTACATTTTATATTTTTGATCCCATTTGAAAATGAAATAAAAAATTGAATATACCTTGCAACAATTAAAAGAAACTTAATTTTCCTCATATTTACGATATCTCGAACGCATTACAAAAATTATATTCTGGGATTTTATATACCTACCTACATCTTTAGTATGCAAATAGTTATAGAAAGAAGCCAATTTTGCAAAAAGTAATTAGTAAAAAGAATAGAAAAATAAACGATCATCAATCGGAAAAGCTAATAACTGAAGACTGAAAATAAAATGAAAGTGGCTTTCGTTTTTGTAAAGCCAATAGACATTGGACCAGGCTTAAAAATTGTTGTTGACTGAATATCTCTAAAGCATGATATTGGATTTATTTCAAGTATGAATTCAGAGCAAGAGATGTAAATAAAATTTGGTGGTGTGTGGTCCTTTTGGGTAGAAGTTTAATTTATTCAAAAATAATTAATTAAAAGCTAACTACAGAGTAATATTGAAAACAAAGACCTCAGAAATGGAAACTCATCTAAGATGGGTATTTCTCCTTCAAAGATGAACCTTGGAATATAATTCTGATCTTTTTTCAACCATGACATTCTGCTAATGGAAAAAGGTGGATGGTAAACTTGAAATAAATAGAACTTGGAACAGAAAAGCATCAAAGAGGGGAGTGAATATATATTAGATGACGGGTTTAAAGGGCAAGGTGTCATGTACAGATCCTTTTTAAATAAAACATTCCATCTTTTAAAATCCATAAATTAAAAAAGTTATAATTAATTAATAAAACTTATTAAATTTGATTTTTCCGAAAAGAGGGTAAACAGGGATGTATGAATTATAAAAACTATATGGAAATGATTTTCTTTTAATGCACGGTTAATCAAATGATTTCGATAGTTTTGTTGTTTGTTTTATAAAATGATTTAAAATAATTTGTTATTGTAGAACTTTTTCTACTCAGAAAGGACAGGTTGGTAGTTTTTGTGTTAACGACTTGTCGATGTTTGCGACAGAAAGAGGATAATGGATTACATTAATGTCATCCGCTACTTGTTTTTTGTTAGTAAGCAGTCACTGCGTCATTAATACGATAAACTAACCTGGAAACCAAATACATACGTTGTTTGTTGTATATATTATAGAGTACTCAAGTTTATTAAATCTGTTTCTTGTGCATTGAATGACATTGAAGATGAATTTAATAGCTAGCTGCTATACATGTGTTTTTTCTTCGTTTGTTTTTCTTTTGGTACTTTATATAGTATGCTGTTTTGTGAAATTGTTTTTACTGAGCTTATGTATTAAATAGAGATTTTTTTCTTATGGTTTTTATTTTATCCAATGCAAAGGATGGGGAAAGTATTGTAATCGGTCTCGCGGAAAGCGCGACTTCATAGGGTCCTCAGATAAAGACTACGGAACCTATGGTCTCAATTAAAGTCACAAATCGTAGTATTCAATTAGGTTGAATTTAAGCACGTGGCGGTTTTGTCAAAAATACATGGGGTCTTTTCGAGAGCCAAAAAGTGCGATATTTTCATTTAGTGCGTGCGGATGGAAGCTTGAGTTGTTTACGATAAAAGAATTTAGTCTTTTTGATTTTAAGTCGATTCTTCCACGTTTTCAGTAGAGGTTTCGATTAATATTCAAAACATCAAAAATAGAATGCAATAAGGTTATTCATCTAGTATTAGATAAGAATCGATTGTTATTTTTGATTTTAACCAGATTCCTCCATGTCTTCAGCAATGGTTACTAATAATAACCGAAACATAATCTTTAAAGAATTTGGTGTCGGTTCTAGGTGAAACATTTTAATAGATAATAAGTAAAAAATATTTTTCTAGGTGGGTTTCACAAATAAAACATATATTTGTTTTATTTGTGAAACACACCTAGAAAAATATATTTTTACTTATTATCTAATAACCGAAACGTCTAAGATCAAATATTGAATGGTTATTCCTCGAGTATTAGATGAGAATCGATCACTATTTTTGAATGTAAGTCAACATGGACTGCAAATAGCAAGTGATATCTTATTAATAGGAAAATAATAAACATATTAATATTTCAAAAGACTTTCGATATAGTTTAGCAACGATCCGTTGCAATTTTTTTTTTTTTAATTAAAATTCAGTGATCTGATATCTGCAGTGATGCGACAGCCACCGATACATTCTACGTCGGATTGTGCAGATTCTATTGTAGTAGATATATCCAAAAACTATAAAACAATTAAGATACAAGTTTTATGAAAAATTGAATCGATCAATAAAGATGAAAACGTTTCCAAACTCTAGAATATTTCAGTGTAAATAAACAAAATTTAACCTCTTCCGCAGATCTTTACGGTAATCTATGTCAACGGTTATATTTCTGTAGATTTAATTGAGAACTATATTTTTGTGGATTATTGCTGAAACTGATTTAGTATTAGTGCAACTGCAAATAATATAACTTTTTGTTAAACGAAACTCGAAATGATTAAAACATACTATTTTTGCTTTTTTAGATAACTGATTTAATTATTGTAACAGCGAAGCTCGAAGTTGGTGCAATAAATTCGTTCAGTAAATGGAGGAGTTTTTTGGCAATTAATCATAAAGTAATCAATAACATACATGACATCAGATAATTCGTATATATAAATATATATATATATATATATATATTATAGCTATATATATGAATTTTAAATAAGCTAAGGGATGTAAAATCTAATTTATATTTCTACTAGGTATTGATGAAAAAAGTGGTTGGTACTTGTTGAATCCGCTGAGAAGTAATTTAAACAAGGGTATGCTTAGATTTAGTAATTTATTGCAATTGATTAGACAATATATGTATAAATAAATGGAATAAAATAGTAAAATTTAAAGTTTATTTCTCTCGGCAATTTGAACTCTTAATATATAATATTCAATTCGGGAAAAGTTGAAACTATCACTTCTTCGTTCTATGTAGTTAGTCCTCAGTATTCCAATTTGCCCCCTTTTTGGGTGGTTTTTTGGGGGAAATTTTTTCAAACAAAAGTTGTCAGAAATTACATCCCCTACAACTTTGATCATAATAAAATTTGCCGTAGAGTTAATAGTTTAGGAGTTATTGGATAATTTTCATTCGTGCGCCCCCCTCCCCCCAAACCCCTTTTGGGGTCAAAATATCAAAACGTTATATAGCTAAAAACGTAAGTTAGAAGACATCTGATGTAAATATGAAATTTCATAATAATCCCATTCAAAATGATTTGAATGTTGGTTTTATATAGGTATATATAATAAATTATTCAATATTTAAAAAACAAGGCCAAAGAATGATTTAATCTAAGTAAATTATATTTTAAATAAAGTATTATCTCTGAAAATATATTGTTGGTTATTGATTATCGATCATTTTGTACAATTTGTAAATATTTATACTCCATAAATCTTTTCATGATCGGTCATGGTCACTAGAGGCGCTTAACTCGCATACTCTTTTTTAACATAGTCTGTTGTGGGAGCCTTTCTCTCTATTTCACCCTCTTTGGGTTATAATTTATAATACAACCTAAAAAATGATATTATATTACACTCAGCTATTTCGCTCTTGTGAGTGAAGTGGCAGAAATTCAAATTAAAAAAAGTTTTCAAAAAATATGTTAGCTTGTTTGGCAGAGAATACAAGTGCTAACAGCTAGTGAACAAATGTAATGTCCAATGAATCGTTGTGAAAACAAAATGAGGCGTATTTTTGCATTCCAGCTAATGAGCATAGAGAGCTTTTGATATCCTCGCAACTGTTTCAACTTATCCAGTAATCCTATTTGCTGTAGAGATTCGAACTCGCTAATTGAGTCATTTCACTAATAAGTTGTTTTATTTTATTTATTCTCTATTAGTCCAACGATCAACTACTATTATCTCTACTAGAAGGGTTTACAAATGGCTGATTATGTAATAAATAGAATTATCCTAATTAAATTAATTCTATTCACTGTGTTAATTAAATTTCGTAATCATATTTTGTATTTTGTAAAGTACGTATGTTTTTAATTTACAAATCAAATGTACCATATATTTCGTTGTATGTAACTAATACATCTTACTGAAATAGTTTAGTAGTATGTATAATGTATATATATATATATATATATATATATATATATCGAGGGGTGAACCGCGATTGGAATAAGATGTACACCATCTTTGGAATTACTTTGGAATTCATTAGATAATCTATTGTCTTCTACTTGGAAATGAAAGTGGAAGTGAAAGTAGGTGTACACGATTTTAGGTCGCGGTTCACCCCTCGATATATATATAAGTATATATATACCTATCATTGGCGGACGGTGACTTTTCATCAAGGGGATGCTTTCCAAATAAATGTTCATTTTTTTACATTTTCTTTCATTATTCGCTTTTTTTTTTGTAAATTTCATCCACTAAAGCAGGGGTTCTCAAACTTTTCTGAGCAGCCCATTTAGCCAGCCGATGAAGTAATTAATATTTGTCTTTTTTTAATGTTTGTATTTTGGTTTGAGAAATATCTGAAACTGAGAAATATTCATTCGTTACGTATGTTAATTCGGATTTCTAAACCCAAGATATCGGAAAAACGAAAGGTCGTAGAAAGTTCATTCAGGTCCTATAATAATATTCCCATAATACACGATAATTCAAAAACGTAAAGCCAATTTTTTTTTTGTCGATCCGGATTCCCCATTCTTATCACGCCAAGAACGCAGGCAGAATCGTTCGGTCGTTCTAGTGCCAAAAAATTTGTATTTTTTTTTGATCACACAGATGGATAGAGAGAAAGATTTTCAATTTTAAGGTACCTGAAAAATTGGAAAAAAAATCGAATTCGTATTTTTTTACGAAAGTAAAAAAATTAAATCATTTCGATTTGGAAATTTTATTATATAAATTAAACAGGCCCAGCGGGCTTTAGCTTGCAAGTCTACCGAGAAAATTTTGTTAGAAAAAATAATTTTTTAATTTTATTAAAAACAAATTTAGTATGAATTGATTTTCTAAAACACCTCATAATAAATATCTGATCATTCTTAATGTATTTACTCGTATTTGATTAAAAAATCTACCTAATAAAAATAAATTCATCGTAGATATATAATAATGTAATGAAAAAATGTATTCGATAAATTTTTTCTTTCCTTAAAAACAAATGAAAAGAATCTATCGAAATTTCGAAAAAAACAATTCCCTTATTTTATTTAAAATATTTTAAAAACAATTAAAGATAAAAATTAAAAAAAAAAATAATAATTCCCTGAAATGCAATTGGGATAGAATATCTCACACTGGTATAGAAAGAAAAGGGTGCGAAATATAAACTTGGGCACTTTTATAATAATCCTGGATACATGTCGAGACAAGTCCATATCCATTGGAGACATTGAAACAAGCTCAGACACGAAATAAAGAATTTTCTATTAATCAAATAAAGCAGGAGTTTTATCAATAGCGTCTACTTCTCCTTAAGACAAGCTAACTATTTTAATACTAATAATAAAATTGCATACAAAGTCTATTATATAGACTAATAAATAATTTTGTTTAAATTCAAAAATTCGTATATAACTAATATTATTTCAAAGGGAGGAAAATTTTGAAACATTAATTTGAATATTGTTGAGAAATTTTATTTAAAGTTTTTACTTTTTTCGTTTCTTTTCTTAGCATTAAGTTATAAATATGACGTGAATTGAAACTCGAGGGCTTCCAGACTAGTCGGGAATTGCCTTGAGGAGGATCCAATCTTGTTAATTTCTCTAGCGGAGAAGTGTATTTTAAAAGGCAGCGGCTCTAAGCAAGTCAATAACATGGCATTAACCACTAAGGCGAGAGATAATTCTAATTGCATTTAAACGCTCTTACGAAACAAACGATCAAGATTACCTCTATTCATTCATTCCGGATTATAGCATCAGATTAGTTCTTCACTTCTCTTGAAACATTGTCTTTCTGGTCTTGAAGTTTTATTTAAATTAATAATTCAGATTAATTTAATTACTCGTATATATCCTCGAATAATTATATTATGGAGCTATATTAATACACATTAAACAGAAAACAAAGGGCAAATGTGTTTATGACATAAACCTGTTCCTCAGTACGGTCGCTTGCCGGGCGGGTTGCAGTAATGAGTTTAGTCAAAAATTTCAATTTTGTTTATTTTTTATTCGTGCTTAGAAAAGTCTGAAACGTGGAGAAAAATTATTTTTCCTGTCTCTTTGTATGTCTAGATTTCAATAACAAGGATAATCCAAAAAGAAAAGGTCGTAGAAAGTATATATGCTGGTGTATAGAAAGTATATGCTGGTGTAAAAATGTTTGGATTTATAAATCGAAGAATTAATTCGATTCCATGATTTTCTAGCTTCAAAAATTTTGGTTAAAAAAAAGCAAAAAAATCAGAAATATTGTGTGTTACAAAGCTGGATTTTTGTAATAATTTCTAGCTTTAAGTTTCCATATGAAGTACACTCAATTCTATTAGTTTAATCAAGTGACAATTATCATACATTACGAGAAAATTATAAATCAAAAATATTATCAGAAATCATTGAGCCTGTACTCTGGCTGATGCGAAAAATAAACTTATAATTACACATTTAAAATAAGTTAATAGAAAAAATTCTAGTGTACATAAACATACATCTATATAATTTTATTTGTTTGAGACTAATTTTGAAAAAGTTAAGCCTTCATCTTTAGTTATTTTTATAATTTATAATTATATTTCTATTTTCTTTTGAGATTTACTCTCAAGAGAATGAATATTCGGGATATATTTTCGAGGTAGATAGGTTCATTTAACGAGTACAGCTAGAGAATATTAACTCTGCTACTCTTGGCAAAATAATTTTATATGAATATTAGCTGGAGTAAGTAAATATAAATCTCAACAAAAACCCTTGTGTAAAAAAGGCCAAGTTCGATTAATAAAATCCGTTTGCCAAAAAAAGTAGTGAGATCTAATGTGCTGCCAAGTTCAACATCATCAATTTATTAAATGAGTCGAGAATATATTAGTAATCAATTAAAACGCATGTTTTTCATTTCACATGTCCCTCTATATTTTTTATTGATTTCACATTTCTAGTTGAAATTATTTTCATAAAACTTGGCTTTTACGCATTAAATTATTATTATTATTGTTTGATAGGGCCTCCACCACTCCCCTCTTATTAAGATCCCATGATATGGTAACTAGTAATTCGTGATATACATAATAATGCGTAAAAGCCAAGTTTTATGAAAATAATTTCAACCAAAAATGTGAAATCAATAAAAAAATAGAGGGACATGTCAAATGAAAAACATGCGTTTTAATTGAAGTTACTAATATATTCTCCACTCATTTAATAAATTGATGATGTTAAACTTGGCAGCACATTAGATCTCACTACTTTTTTGGCAAACGGATTTTATTAATCGAACTTGGTCTTTTTCTACACAAGTGTTTTTGTTGAGATTTCACTTCTTTTTGTAAGTTGGATTTATCCTGTAAATTTAACCCCTTCATTTCGGGCCTTGAAGAAGGAAAAGTTTCGATTTTTCAATTTTGTCCTTTATTAATGTGTCGAACTTTACCAGTATGCTAAATTTCAGCATTCTGGGTTCATTGAATTTTTCAGTATATGTTAATTAAGTCTATAACTTTTACCCCTACATTTTAGGTCCTGAAGAAAGAAAAGTTTCGATTTTTGGATTTTTCCCATTAATTGTACCCCAAACTCTACCTGTCTGCCAAATTTCAGCATTCTAGGGTTAGCGGAAGTACTCTAGAATTTTGATGAGTGAGTGAGTGAGTCAGTCAGTGAGTGAGTGACGAAAAAGCCTATCTTTGGCTTCTTGTAACTTGGATGGTATAAACAGTAGAAATATGAAATTTTGTAATTTAGTTAAGCTTATGGACCAGTATTCTGGAAAAAATTTCAGCCATGTAGAGGTTTCCATTACGAAGTTACAGAGGCGTCAAAATGGCCTGAGTTGTTTCCTGTAAATGGTAGTCTGGCAGTGCACACATCCGCGCTCGAATCGAACTTGGCTGGGGCACTGCCGTGCCCCCAGATATTTTGAAAAATCTAGACAATGCTAAAGTTCCATTGTACAAATAAAGATAATCGATGTATATAGGAACTGTTGTCATACGATTGTATATACCTAAGTACATCATTTTCAGTAAAGATAAAGTCCTAAAACTGGTTTGAGGCAACGCGGTCTGCCTCCACTCAACTCGATCGGAAGCCAACTCTCTCACTTTTCCATTTTCAGCTCTAGATTTCCTACTTTTCTCGCCTGATTCAACGTCCTAAGATTCCACCCTCTGACGCGTAATGTCATGGCTTATCTTTTTGATGATCTCTCATCCAGAGATCTAAATGGGAGACAAATTTATCTCCGGAAAATTCAACCATTATGCTGCGTTTTCTAGGATAGGTAATGTGGTAGTTCCCATTGGGACCGTGTGTCACGACTTTAGCCCCAACTGGTGACGAAAATGTAAGCTTTGGAGGATGATTTATTAAACGTTCAAGACAAAGAGACTCGCTCACGGCTCCCTAGGCTCCGTGCATTCTTCTATCTATGATATATACTATAATACAATATTTGCCCCAGTTCTCCCAAATTATTTGAATAAATAAACGCAAGAGAGCGCTACCTTCGGCAGTGCTGCCTCTATGTTTAACGCACGGTCCCTATAGCATGATGATGAAAAGGGCTACCACTCTTATATACATCAATAGATCTAATTTCGATCATATCTTAATGTATTTAATTAAAAAGGCCTAGAAGGAAAATCTGAAAGTTCAGACTTTCTCTCTTCCAACAAATGGATAGGACAAATATTTACTTCCTATTGTTGACCTTCTGGTACCTGCGAACAAAGCTCATCATTATAGATAGGGATAAGTTTAAAGAAGGGTCAGAGATAAACAAAAACATAATTTCAAACCGTAGTGAAAGAGCAAAAAGTTGAATTCTATTATTCTATTATTTATTAATAATTGAAGTCGGAGTGTGTTATTCCGTTTATGGAGGCACTTTGTCTCCTCAGCAATTTCTTTGGATCGAAATCAAATCATAAAGAAAATTAAATGTACGCTCGTATTTCTATTTCAAATACAAACTTTTATTTGTTGGAAAGCCAGAAGATTTTCTCAGTCCAATGAAAGGATGGTTTTATTAGCTTTTAATCTGTAAATTCCTTATATTCTATAAAAAGGATTTTCTCGCAAATCAAGCGTGAGCAATTTAACAAGCCAAAATAAAAATGAATGGAAAATTGATTTGTTATCAAATTTAGGACAAAGAAGATTATTAATATAAATTTGGGACGATATCTGAGAAATTTTGGAGATTTCTACAATTTATAACCCCTTAAAATAGTGTTTTTTCATGTCATTTTGTCAGCCTATATAATCCATCTATCGAAATAATTCATCCATTAAAATAATTAATTTTGGGATCGAAAAAAATTAAATTAATTACAACACAAGTGGATGAGAGCCTGGTCACCGGAAAGAGGTCGGGAAAAATCGATGTATGACGAGTCTCGAAAGCGAAAACCTGGTTCAAAAGTTAAACTTATAAATTCTAAGTTTTATCAAGTTTCAACACATAGCTTCAACCAAATACAACAATAAAATATTTTAGAAGATTTTCAGCATTTTTCATCTGAACGTTGTGAATTAATTAATGACACTAGAATCGATTCATTTCCTCGGGATGAAAAAAATCATATATTTTAGCAAAAGATCGCACTTTCTACGCCCCTATGTTCTGACATTATCGTTGGTTTCAGAATTCAGACAGACTGAAAAAAAAATTATATTTAAAGATGATTTTTTTCCACTTTATCCTTACATTTTTAAACTCGTAAAAATTCACTGTCAAAAATTTCTTATCTAATTTTACTATAAAAAATGGAAAGTCTGTCCTCAAAACTTTTTAGTAATACAAGTATTGTAATCTTAAAACATATATTTTCGTAATACGAAACAAGACACTTGTTAAATACACTAATTTAAAAAAAAAATCGTTGGAGCCGTTTTTGAGAAAAAAAAAAAAACGAAAAATCTTTCATGTAAATGTCCCCTTCCGGTCTTCCGATTTTAATCAAAAGCTTGATGTACTCTTTCTACCCTATATCAAGCTTAAGTTTCGAATTTCGTATCTCTGAGACTTATGGTTGCGAAACGCAGGGGGTACATTCTTACGTACGTAAACATCAACTTACGGTTTTTCTATTTTAGCCAAAATCTTGTTATTCTTCGTGTAGCCTCTAGATAGCTTAAGTTTAAAATTTCAAGGCTCTGCTACTTTCCGAAGACGAGATGTGAACGATTAAAATATTTAATTTACAACCCCTTCCTTTAATTCAATCGGATTAAAAATTTGACACAACTATTAACTCAATACACTTGATAAATACACTAATTTTTAAAAAAATCGTTAGAGCCGTTTTTGAGAAAATAAAAAAAAAACGAAATAAAGGAAGGGGGTGTAAATTAGTAGAGTCGCCAATGACTTCAAATAAATGAAAATGTGAAAGTTGTGTGGTGAACACACCAGTTAATTTTTTTACTATACGCAATCTTGTAAATTTCCTATCTATTTGTATTGTAAACATTGGTAAAGGAAATTTATAATTTTTTTTTAACAGTGCATATATAGGAAAAAAAATTGAACAAAATATTATAAAATTCACAAAGAAAGAAGTGTTAGTGTTTAGATCTCATCGAATAACTATATCCCTTCAAAATTCTAGGCCTGATAAACTATTTTAAAAAGACTTCCCAATGGCCATATTAATAAGATATTTTCAATTTCAAAAGAGCTTTCATCCACTCGCGAATCGAACCTCGACGAAGCTCTCCTGACTTATAGAATCAGCTAAGAAATTTTAAAGTACTCTGCTGAAATTTATTGTTTAAAATTTTTTATATTATTTACTAGATTTACATTTCTCCATTAAAATGAAAGTTTTAACAATTATAAAATAGTTTGGAATAGAAAAACAAAAAGAATCAAAAAAACTTTAACTAAACCTATTATTTTCAGCTGAGAACTTAAAAGTGACTGACATAAAAGTTGGACCCAATAGGCGAGTCGTTTCCTGATAAAAATCCGTAGACAAAGAGTAAGTGGTATGGGAAATTAAAGAAATAAACTTAGGCCAAGAGAAAGAAGGCAAATCTGAAAACCTGAGAGAAAAGAGGCGTTAATTAAGATCAAAGGGCACCCACCACTGGCCCGAGGCTAAGACTAATGAAACTGAGTCTTTTGGATAAATAAATAAACGGAATATTCAACGAACCGAAAATTAGGGAAATTAAATTTTTTTATTAAATTCTATAATAATTAAAAATGAGAAAACTAAGGCATTTAATTTAAAATCAGAATCTGTTGAATATTTAACAACGATTATATATTATTATTATTATATTTAACAACAATTCCTTGAGAATTATCTTAAACATAGAGGCAGCACTAGTGCCGAAGTTAACGCTCTCTTGTGTTTATTTATTCAAATAATTTGGGGAATTTAGGGCAAATATTGTATTATAGTATATATCATAGATAAAAGAGTGCACGGAGCCTAGGGGACCGAGAGCGAGTCTCTTTGTCTTGGACGTTTGATAAATCATCCCCCAAAGCTTACATTTTCATCGCCAGTTGGCGCTAAAGTCGTTACGCACGGTCCCTATAGGAAAGAAAATTAATAATACTAAAAGTATTTATAAATTTTTTGATTGAATTAAAATTTTTTAAATTCCCTTAATAACACTCTTGTCTCCCTTAGAGTCAAATCAAGAATTATATTTTGCATGTCTTCATAGCAGAAAGTTCGTTATTACACCAAAATGTTTGTATTTCCAAAAATGATTAGATTTTGGGATTTTTAGCATCAGATCTTCCTAGTAAAAAAATACAGCATATCAGAAAATATATTTAATTTTTACATAAGAAGCTGCTCTAGCTAACACGAGAGGAAATAAATAAATAAAATAAAAATAAATCTCTGGCTCGACAACCCTTCATGGGTCTTGGCCTACTGAATTGGTTGCTGTCCTAATTGGAAACAGTACCGAGGGGTCAAGTGGTTAGCTCAACGCACATCTACAACCTTCGTTTCAGTTTTCTTAACCGAGATTCGCTACTTCTCAATCAAGCAGCTACTCATTTATCCTCACGAGGCTGAGTGAACCCCGTTCCAGACCCTATACTTACAGAAAAATTTCTGAGCATAGCCGGGAATCGAACCCGGGACCTCCGGGTTGCCAGTCAGTTACTCTGACCATTAGACCACGGAGGCGGTTAAGGAAATAAATAGATTTTCGAAATATGTTTTTTATAAATTTTTTGAAAATATAAATAAATATATTAAAAATATACAAATTTTGTGTTAAATTTACATAAAATTTATACTAGGGCGACATAAAAATAATTATATTTTAAGAATATATAGAAAACATAAACTTTATATAAATTTAACACGTCAATTTTATATTTTTAATATATTTTCAAAAATATATAAACAACATATTTCGAAATTCTATTTATTTCCATACGGGAATGAACTGAAATATGGGAGCTTGTATCAATAAACTGCACTCCTATACCATGTTTCAACTCAAAATCAATTGTTCTTAAGCAAAAAATTTGCCAAATTACTAAAATCTGGGAAAAGAGTACCGAGGCTTGAAACTTTTCACTTTATCATCCAATTTATTAATTAAAATATCTAATATTTTTTTTCTAAAATTACAAGTCAAGAGCATATTATATGTGTGATAATAAATTTAATTCGTGCGCCACTTGTTGGCTTGCAGAACCTTCCAAGTTGGAAGGTGTAAAAATGATAAGTTTGCATGTCTTTGAAAGCTGTCAGCTGCCTAGATTTTTTCTCTCGCCCTTTTTTCCGTTCGGTTCTCATATTTCCCCTGATGTAACGACATGGCTCAATCCAAGCCTAATCATACGATCTGAAGGCGCATCATGTCGCCCACTTCACCCAGCCCTTTGCCCTGGCCTTCTTCCACCCCCAGCTTCTTCTCATGAATAATTAAAATTCTAGAGCGTGCTTCAGCTCCAAGAAGAAAACAAAAAACAAGTTTCTAGCAGGCAGATTCTCTTTCTTGCCCTTTTTAAATTAATTCTTCCGAAATCGCCTCAGTTAGATTTGATTAAAAACAAAGATATATCGAGAGAGGAAAATTAATTCCTTTCAATAATTTTTATCATTTCCGGATTTTATTAATAAATATATATGAAAAGCTCAACAGGGGAATTCTTTATTAATGTAAATTAAAAAATGCGAATGGTTCGGAAATAAAACAGTTAATTTCGTGATATTTTCATGAATATCGATCGGAAAGATAAATTCTTGGAGAATCAAAATTCCAACATCAATATGAATAAACAAAGCTGAATTTTCCATTTAATGATGTTCTGATGAAAACATAATCAAATTAAAAGCTTGAGACCTGAAATTATTATTAATAATAATAAATGGAGAGTGGAAAGAAAAAATATCGTTATTTTGTGAGGAAAAATACGGAAAAAATTGAAATAAAAAGATATACTTTCATTCTCTTAATTTGAGCCAAAATTTCTCTGTGGGATAACGAAGATATAACTAGAAAAATTGCGCTCAGAGCAGTAATTGATAAAAAATAATTTTCGTTTAATGCAATCATCTCTCACAAGTATTTCATAAAATAATTTGAACTAGCTAATTTAAAAGAGCTAATTCTAAAGTAAATAGAATATTAGGGATTAATGATCCCTATTTCCCGACCATGATCTAAAGGAATTAAGGGTCTAGTGTCTAGTGCCCTAAACCCTAAGGGAAAATAGCTCGCTCTCTCAATTTCGACATATTCTAGTTTGAAATTGAGCGGCGGTTCCTTCTCTTCGTTTAAGCAAGCAGACTTATGACCAGAAGAGAGAGATTGAAAAAACTCATGCCTCAGCCATCAAGAAGGCAACACCTTATACCTATATATTGCAGTAAAAACCCGGTTTTTATAAGAACGGGTTCTTATTAGTTAAAACGCGTTTTGCAAATACCTTTGTGCCAACTAGGATTTACTGATGTTGGTTGAGTTTGATCCAAAGGTCGAGAATCTTTATATTTTTTTTTTTTTTTTTTTTTTTTAATGCAATCGAATGCAAGAAGGGTGCACCAGTAAAGATGCAGCCCCTATGGATCTCGAAAGACCCTTGCATTACCGAAGAGAAGAGAAAGTTGATTAAGTGAGAGGGTGTAGACGTAGGTGTCTATGCACTCCGGTTTTGAAGGTTTGAAGATTATAGGTGCTGGGAAAGATAGAGGCTGGAAGAGAGTTCCAGTTCCTTGAAGTCATGGGGATATATGTATTGGCGAATGAAGTGGTCCGGCACTTTTCTAATTTAACCGCGAAAGAGTGTTGGGAGTCGGCAAAACGCGTGCTACGTGCAAAGCATGCTTTGGGGGGAATTATTGATTTTATCTCATCAGAGCACCTGCCGTGATAGTATCTATAGAAAAGGGAAAGGGCAGAGACATCTCTTCGATGAGCCAGCGAGTCGAGGGAGTCGGTGAGGGTAGAATCGTCAATTAGCCTGACGGCTCGTTTCTGAATTGCATCCAGGGTAGCAAGAGAGTATTTTGAGGCCCCTCTCCACAGATGAGAGCCGTATTCGAGACAGGGGCGGATTTGGGCCTTGTAGATGGTGAGAAGTTGTGGGGGTTTGTAAAATCGCTTGGACCTGAATAAGAAGCCAATCTTCCTTGCTGCAGATTTCGCCACAGAGGAGATGTGTTCATTCCAAGACAGGTCAGATGCGACAGAGACGCCCAGCATGGATAGGCTGTCACACTTTTTTAGGGTATTCGAATCGAAGTGGATATCAGGGAAATCTTTAATTTCGCGCCTAGAAATTAGACAACATTGAGTCTTGTTTGAATTGAAGTTACCCTTCTGCCTCATTTTGGGTATTTATGTTCAAAAATTTTAAACGAAAATGTCAAAAATTACATCTTCATTAGAAAAAAGTTGTAAATTGACATTTTCGTTTAAATTTTTTTTTTATTCTGATTTCTTGAATGGACTGACTCTCTTTATGAGATTCTTTGTAACCCACCATTCGTCTTGATTGGTCCTTTTTTGGGTTTCCATCAGAGGATTGACTCCAAGAAGACTCAATGGAGCCCGACCAAAGAAAATTCTTGGAGAAATGGACTCACCACTTGTTGCCAGATAATATTTTGAGCTATTTTTTCAATTTTCCTTTTTCTTTGTTTAATAGTTTTTTTTTTCAATTGTTAAATTTCAATCATAACATTTTTTGTAATTTTTAATTAAAAATATTTTTTTTATTATCCTTCCAATTAGTAAGATTTAATTTTCAAATATTATTTAAATTATTTTTCAAATATTTATTTATATTTAGTTTTTTTTTTTTTATTTTACTCTAGACAGCACCTCTGACTATTTAATTATATTTTCATTTATTGATATTTATACCTATAATATAGAGTCTATTTCGGAGTTTGGTTGGGGAAGGAGGAACTTCCATCCGGAAATCGAAATTGCGAAGCAGATAGGACAGTTCCAAAGTTGATCCCTCATTCAATCTAAGGAAAATCTTTCAGTTGATTTTCAGAAGGGATGCAAATTCTCTATTCCCCAGACTTTGAAAACCGATTTAGAACGCTGCAAGGAGAATGAAAAATGTAAATTTTGAATTTAAAAAATAAATAATTTTGGCCGAAAATTAAAAAACTTGGGCCTCTTGGCTGAGAACAAAGAGTTTTCGAGATCAAAGGTGAAATAAACAAACCGAGAGTGCATAATCCCTATCTATTTATAGTTCAATATACGAAAAATTCTCTAATCCTCACAAGTTGTGAAGAGAACTCTTTTAAAGAATTGCAAGGCGAGTATTTATTCTCAGTCTGAGGACAGAACTAACAGCTTTTTCGCTTCTCTGCTCAAACCAACATAGAGAGAAAGTATTTAATCTCAGTGATTAAAGTAACTGTGCCTTCTTCCTATAATAGTACTACTAGTTAATTTGCTTGTCATTCACCGTTGTTTAGTTATTGCTTCTACAGACAGGCGATTGCTTTATGGGCTCTTCTTCTAAAAGGGCTTTTGTATACTTCCCTTTATTTTTGAAAATCTTTAAGTCTAATTGATATTTTTGTAATTAAATGTGCTCAAAAAGCCCATTTAATACTTCTACTTATTATATATTATAGCTGTCGAACCAAGCATTGCTAATTTTTTGGGTTAGTTAAAAGCGGTATAGTAATATTATTTTTAATTTTAAATTCAGGTAGAGGGTTGATTTCGATTTCCAGCGATATGACCTGGGCGGGTCAAACCGTTGGCGGAATAATTAATTAACTTTCATTTCAATTTTATTTAATCCTGGCTTAAAATAGAAATCATCTATTAAATTTATAACTAGAGCTAAAAGTTTTTTATTTTTTTATTAGTGTTTATTAAATAATAAAAAATCGATCAAAATGAGCTTTTTCAAAGATAAGACCTGCATGGACCGTTTCTTTGTTGTTGAAATTTTTTAATAAAGTTTGTTACATGAAAATCGACTAAATCGATTACGATGTAATATACAGGTACATATATACATCAGTGGCGGACAGCGATATTTCAACCAGGAGATGCTGTCCAAAAAATATAACGATTCAATTTTTAAAATGTTATGTTATTTTTCGCTCTTTGTTGTAAAATTCATGGATAAACGCAGAATTTTTCATTATTTTTCAAATTTTTAAGATTTTTTAGATTTTTTATAGTACGGTATGAAAATATTCTTGACGTTTTGAAATTTTATTTTCAGCATCCACATCATCCATGGACCACACACCACTGATAAATATATGAGTACCTATAATGTCTTGCCCATTTAGATTATATATTTTTTATTTATGTGTCACTGTTAATGTAGAGGCCTGATTATTTATATCTGGTCAAATTTTTTCAAATGAGTGAGTCTTAAACTCTGGCCTCTTGATCACTTTTATTCTAGACTAATCCGGCTTTAGTTAATTAAAAAAAAAATATATTTTTTCCCAATATGTTAAACGTTTTAAGGAAGGTTATAAATTTAAACTGGACCGCGGGTTGGACAGCCATGATTTATAGTGTCGATATGAATATAAAATTTCGCCTTATAATAATGTATTATTTTCATTGGTAACACACACATTAACAGACATTTTGACACAATTTGAATAATACCTATCTCTTAAAATATACATTTTTAGATATTCACTTAGACTTGGTTCTATAGTAGAAAATAAATATTATATTATTTAAATTTATTTTTATTATTTAAATTGATTAGTAGGACAGCTCTAGTTGGATTTATGGAGAATCTTTGAAAAACTTAACACTCTTACTCCTATTTTATTAAAGGTAACTTTATATTCACAATTATTTAGTAATAGAATGTATGTTACTATTTGTAATAATTTTCTACTTTTAGTTGTATTTCATTATTAATATATTATGTAGAATGTAGATATGATGCGAATTTTTATTTTAGGAATCATTAAATTATACGAAAGATTTAAAAAAGTTGTATTTAAATGTTTACCTTGTCTCTAATATGTACATGAAGGTTTGAACAATTCTCCACAATGCAGTCAGTAGTCAACAAAAATACACAAAACTCGACACAGAGAAAAGATAATCATTACGCCCTTGCCCCGCTGGAGGCTCGACTCAGAATGAAATAAATAAATTCAAAGTGCAAAAGAAGAGCAAAGGGAAAAGAATCCCGTTATTTGATTAGATATCAGAAAGGAAAATAATTCCAGTTTAAATAAATGAGTATTCAAGAAATGGCCAATTGATTTGAGATTGTTTTTAAAAAACTAGTGTGTGCGTCAAGTGATTTTCATTTAACTTTTCCTGATTAATTAAAAATCAACATTTTGGAAGAATAAACTTTTAAATAAATTTTTAATAAATACAATAAAAAAACCCATCTGATTGTAATAAATTCCATAACAAATTTACAAAATCAAATACAATTCTACAGGTGCTATGACCACGTATTAATGTTTAAAAATATACACTATCCAACGATCCAACCAAACAATCACTAACAGACATTTTGGCAAAATAATTAATATCTTTAAAAATATAAATGTTCAGTATACGAAGTTTTTTTATTGTAGATCGAAACTTCGCTTAATTTATTAACTTGCTTATAGCAACAAATTTAGGAGATATTTAAATTTTTCTTATAAATAGCTTCTCGTATATGTAAATACATACATACTTACAAAAAGTAATATCATGGTTATTTTTCTGGCTATATAATTAATATTATATTCTAATAATGAGACAATATTAAATTTTTCTTCCGGACCAGAATCTAATTATAGTTCTATACATTCAATCAGAAGGTTTGGAAGTAAAAAATGTATATATAATGAAAATATGGAAACGAAAATAGACCAAAATGGTGATTATTTTTCCAGAAATCTTGAAATCTTGTTCCAGGCTCAAAATTGAAAATTAGCCCTTTTATTTTTCTAAAAAACTTTTCAGTAGATTTTCAGATTTCTTATTTTAAAGAAGCAAAATTATCAGGACAAATTTTTGTGTGTTTTCCAATAACCATAAATCTGGATGTTTTAAGGCAATTTATGATTTTATGTTCAGTGCAGTGCTAGGTCGTGGGTTGTTGGATATCCTTGTGCTGATTTTACGTCTACAGCACTGCCATATAACCTAATATAGTTAACGTATTTCTACTGAATATTCGAATATTTAATTTACTTTCTAACTAAAAACAATCATATTTCTAAAATTAAAAAGCAGAAGTTTTTTAATAGATTATTTTTACGGTTGTTTCATTAGTGTAAAATTTATGTGATTTGAGATATTATAAAGAGAAAAAAAGAATGCTAAAGGGTGTGAGCAACACCTGCATGCAATGACCCTAAGGCAATATACTAATTTCAATTCCCCTTCCTCGGAATTGCGCTCAGCTCTGACGGGCGAATAATTCAGTTTTCAACTGTAATTCGAAGCATGCCCTGAAGTGAGATAATTTCATTAATATTAAAATATCATTTAATATTAATATAGCAGATTTAGATCGCTATCTCAATAACTAATGGTATTATAAAATTCACTGATAAAAAATGAAAAATTACATTTAAAATGTTAAAAAAAATTTATTTTGACCTCTGTAACTATTTAATATAATTTGAAATAAAATCTTTCATTTTCATTAATCAGCCATAGATAAAGCTATAATGTAATAAACTCGAAATTTAATTTATTCAAAAATACAATCTCTGTAAATACATTATTCATTGATTATATTTTTTGTATTGAAAATGTATTTAAAAGTTTTATGTTTTATGAGACATTCCATTATACACACTCAAGTGTAACTACCAATGCTAGATGCGAGTAATTAAGAAGAAAGTGGAACAATGGTTTAGGGGCCGTCCATTACGTCACACGAATTTCAATATTTTTAGATTCCCCCCTCCCTCTATGTCATATTTTCATTAAGCCGCCCTGTATTGTGACGTATTGCGACGACCATATTGCTTGCTTACAATTTTTTGACTAGATTTATTTTACCAACTTTCTCAGGTTGGAATAATAATAATCTGATGAAATCTAAAAGATATATTTGAAAATTTTTAATTTGACTTTTGTGAGATTACAATTTTCAAGATCCCCGGGCTCTCTTGTCAGATTTTATCACAAAACTGAGATATCTCCTCCCCTTTACTGTGTGACGTAATTTATGGACGGCTCCTAAAACCTGTGTTAAAGATGAAGTTTTCAGACCAAAGGATAACATAATCGAAACCAACCGAATAGATCCAAGCCAAACCGGACATTCTTTGACAATTTTTATAATAATTTTTAGATTGATCAATGTATTTATAACAACCCACAGAGACTATAAATTTGGTATTTTAAAGTTGCAATGCAATACAAAACAACGAGAAACTTAAGGAGAGTTATAGAAGCAGAAAAATAAGTAAGTTTTCGAGATTTAGTGATGTAGATAGAAAAAAAGATTAAAAAAAAAAGATAAAATAATTGAAGACAGATGTTAAATGAAAAAACTTGTGTACAAAAACATTAAAAGTGTTTTCAATTTTTTGTACATGTTGAGTATAACTTTATTACGTTGTTCACATTCTCAACTGGGCCTTTCGCGAGCGAATTTATGCAGTTAAATGAATTTACTATTTTATTTATCTTTGACGCTAACTTCATGATGTTGCACTTCCGTGATGGGCTGCGCGCGCATCTCTCAATTTTACCCTCTATTAAATCCCCCAAAAGAAGTATAACTTCAAAAATGGCTTCCTCTATAACCTCTATAATGTTTGAAAATGAGAGAAAATTATTTATAATGAATAAAATCCATGCAATAAATTTATATTTTCCAAAAAGTATTTTTATTAAAGTAAATATGATCTAAGATAAAGTCCAATTAATTATTATCATTATTTATAAGTTCCTTTGAGCCCTAGAAAAAAATTATTTATTGTACTTTAAATATGAAAGTCTCCTTTAATATAATAAGATTGATAGGAAAAAAGAGGAATTTTAACAAGATTTAAAAGGGATACGGATAAAATGTACCTTATGAATGAATCAGGTGGTAAAAATGTTAAGGTTGAGATTTAATGATAAAAACAAAAACAATGATCAAGTGAGTTTTTTATTTATTTGACATTAAAAGTAACCAAAGCTTCTTGTTAAGTTAAGAGGAAAATTATCGTTAGGATTAAATGACGCTAATTTGCAAAATGATCTATAGCGATTTCTTATATTTATGTTAGAGAGTCAAGATAAGCTGTCACTTTCTTAAAAATATGTAAAAAAGCGAGAAAAAAAATACTTTAATAAATAAAAATATTAAATAAACCCTTTAAGGGAGTTTTTTTTCTTTGGCCCTTCGGCCTTTCTACCATAAGCCATTTACGATACTAATTTATTGTATTTAAATTTGTCCCTACCCCGTGGTCAGATTTTAGCCGGATGCCTCGAGTCGGATTCGAATCCGGGTCCACTTGGTTAGCAGAAAGACACGCTATCACCTAGCCTATCCTACGCCCCCCTTTAAGGGAGTTAAACGATTACATTCAGATTTTTTATTAAGCTTTGGAAATTGTTAAATATTTAGGAAAAAAAAATCTTTGAAAATTTAATGAAATTATGAGCGCTCGTTTCGGATATAATCAATCTATAAATTAACACATATCTGTATGGGACATTACTATAATTTGACTAATAGTGATCGGATTATAAAAAAATTATATTTAATAACAATTAAAATACATTTAAATTTTAGGTATTCTCTCTTTGAGTATTGACGAAACTGTGTACAAAAATTCAAAGGGATTCGTGCGCTGATTCTCGATAAAAATTAATAAAGTCAAGTAAATGATTTCTTTCGAAAACATCTAAAATTTACTATTGAAACTTGGCAACATCGCATACTGTTAAAAGAGCATGGCTCATTGAAATGTATCGCTGTAACCGCCAAGTTGTCAAGTGTTTCTTTTACTTCTGTGCATATAGACAGACACGGCAATCGCATATGTGTGCGTACAGCCACTCACAAAAGTTTCAGCAGGGAAAAATAAATGCCGTTACTCAATTGGTACGTCTCAAATTTTGTGTACTAAGTGTACGGTATCAATTCCCTTAAGTTGGCATGAACTATAAAATTAAAATCAAGAGTTTTTTGTATTTAAGTAATAAATACTTAGTAGGTACTGTTGTCTATTGCTAAGTCTACTGTAACATGACAGTTAACCAAGATACATTAATATTCGTGCGAGGGTATCGGGAGTTAAGACAACGCCACAGTTTGATAGTAAATCTAGGTTAAGATCTTCTTATCCGGTATTAATATTTAATCATATAATTGATATAATTATAATTGAATATAATTGATCGTTAATTATTGTCATAATGTAAATAAAAAGTTAATTTGGTTTTAATGGTTGATTGAGAAAATTATAATTGAATTGGAATTAAATACTAATCATTTGGTCAAACTATTGATGAATAGATGTGGCTGCTACTGTTGAAATTATATTGGCATTTTAACCAATGCTAGTAAACCTAATTTAAGAAAACTCAAATGTACAGATTATTATTTCATTGATGAAGAAGTGATAAATTTATGTCTTCGAAATACATAATTGGTTTCAGCCATTAACGTTTTTACAATTTTTGACTGATATAAAAAGCATCTTAATATAACATCTTCCAAACCAAATTAATAACGAGTAAAACTACCGTTGTTAATAGATAAATAATAATTAAACTATATGCAAACGCCTTAGCAATCAATTACAAACCCAAAGGTTGAAAATTATTTTTTCTTTTCCCAGGGGCGTAATCACAACGAGGCAACGTCGAAAGGCAATATTATAAATTTAAATTAAATTATAGAACAGGAAAAAGATTTTTTTCTTATAGAGAAAAGTATCAGCCAGGGTTCATTCAAACCCGGGATCTTCGCATGTCCGGTGCGATGCTTTTTATAAGAGCATCCTCTTAGCCACTGATCCCCGAACTCAAGCTAATAGCAGTGGCTAAGAGAGGGGTGTCCAACCTTTTGGCTCACAAGGGCCACATTTGAAGAAAAAAAATTGTTAAATCACATTCTTATTGCGGAAATGTCATTTTTTTAGATTAAATTGCAAGCTTTCAAGACTAGTGTGTTTTAATTGTTAATACCTAGGCTATATATTATAAGCGAGGGGTGAACCGCGACCTAATATGCTGTACACCTACTTCCACTTGTACTTCCAAATATTTCCAAGTACTTCCAAATATTTCAAAGTATTCCAAATATTTCCAAGTAATTCCCAATATTTCCAAGTAATTTCAAATATTTCCAAGTATTTCCAAATATTTCCAAGTACTTCAAAATATTCTTAAGTACTTTCAAATATTTTCAAGTACTTCAAAATATTCCCAATTACTTTCAAATATTTCCAAGTACTTCCAAATATTTCCAAGTACTTCCAAAATACTTCCAAATAGGTGTACACCTACTTCCAATCGAGGATCACCCCTCGTATATAAGTATACTTAATCTAAGATGTAAGTCTAAAGAGGAAGTGGTGAAGTAGGGAATGCAGGAAAAAGGCTTGAGTTAGGAAAGCTGAAACTTCGGATAAAATTGGAACCTATTACTAGAAGCTTTTGTGCCACATTTTTTAGTTAATTTCCTTAACCGTTTAAAAGCTTCTCATATAACGAATTGACTTTTTCTTTCTTATTAGAAAATTTATAATGTGATAAATCCAAAAGCAAAAAAGTTTTTGGAAATGGAAATTCAAATATTTTGGCCCTAGTATGAACTTTCTATGGAAGGTCTAGATTTTCTTTAGTTATCGTGGGTACACATGAAAAACATGAAAAATATGTTTGAAAATCTAGATAAATAAATAAATTTACTATCGTTTGTCATAATCCATTAATATGCAGATAGCTGTATAATTTTCTGTATAGTTTTTTTCAACAAGATTGTTCCAGGGAGATAGGGAGTGCCTGTAAGTTTAGAACTTAGGAGAGGAAATTGTCTCCTGAAGCGGGGGGAAGAAGAAGCTCGACCGCCATCTTGCATAGTTCAAAACATTGCCAAACATAACGTTATCAAATGAGAAATAACATGTTTAACAAAGAGCTAACACTCTCATATAAGCACCGCACGTTTTTCTTTAATATAAAATACAGTATATGTTTCTATGACCATTTTGGGTATATTCATCTTATTTTAATGTGAAATAATTTTAATAATTAATCATTTTAATTTATTTCAATTTTCTCTAGATATCTGTAAAAATCAAAAAACTATAATTTAAAATAGTTCTTTTATTAGTTTTTTTATTTAGGTGATCTTATAATTTTGAAAATCGAAGGTAAAATGATATATATTTTAGTTTAGGACCATATGGAAATCTCAATGTTTTGAAAGATCCAAGATGGCGGAATGTGAGTCAGCGACAACGTAGGCAGGCGACACTTTTCTAGCTATAAGCTCTCTCCCTATCTCCCTGGTTTGTTCCCTTTTTTCTATACATTGTTTTTAAATTAATAATGATAACATCTTTTGTAATAAAAAAAAATATCTATGGGCCGAATTTTGGCGAAACTAGTCATTTAACCTTTTAAACTTGAATAAAAATGTTTTGAATATTCATTAATTTGTTTCATCATTTGTATACGAAGAAGTTTACCCGAAAAAATCATATAAAAATAATAATTTTCTCAGTCCTAAAAATTTATTTTGTTTTATAAATAAATTTTGATTACTAGTTGAAAAGTTTTCTAATTAATCATTTGGAAAATAAGCATTGAATACACAACTGCAGACTAGAAGTGGTAAAAATACCTAATGCACTTTACGAGAGCAATTCAGATTTATTTAAAACAAGGTTTCGTTTGTAATTTTAATTAGCTACTTTAATTGAACGTCTCATTATACATGCAACCGCATTCTGTTAATTTCGAACGACATGTTACGAAGTTGTCGTTTCGTAGGGTTAGGTAATGTTCTAATGTTTATGCTACAAGCTGTTTTCGTGCTGGATACATTCTATTGAGATAATTCATAATTGAAAATTAGTGAACAGTAATTTAATCAAAGATGGTTATTTAATTAAAGAATTACTACTTGAGAGATTTTCAGATTTTTGAAGATTGATATTTTTCTAAGATGAGTAATTTTTTTTATTTATTTTTTTATTACAAATTCTTTTCCTATATAGAAAGTTCAATTTAATATGTCAATTTAATCATTATATTATATTGAAAAAAAAGTTTTCTAAAGATGGAAACCAACTTTCAGATATCGGTTCTATAAAATTTATGTATAAGTTTAACAAAAAGTTAAATAATAGACAAAGCTTTTATAAAATATGTCATGATCTGGAAGATATTAAAGTATTTTTATTTTTATTAATTTGTTTTTTAATATTACTTTTTATCATATTGGAGGAAACAGATAGACATTATGCCTTACAATCTAATGAATTCAGGAAATCTCAAAAAAATATTTATGGCGAAAATTCAAATTTGAATTTTTGCAGTCACCGAAAAGTTACTTCAATAACCTCCATTTACTTTCTATTAGAAAATAAAAGTTAAAAAATATATAGTAGGTATACTAGTATATAATTTATAATATATACCTAACGTTTTGAAGTTTTATTATAATTATATTTTTATTTATTTATTTTTTAAGAGAAAAAATTACAATTTCCAAGATTTCTTACGATAATTTCAATCTTCAAAAAATGTAAAATACTAACTTAGTTATGAGTTCGAGTTATAAGAGTAAAGTTTTAGTTCAAATCAGCCATCTTAAAAATGGCTTTAATGTTTTTTTTTTTATAATTTTCAGTTTTTATAAAGAATCACGTCTTACTTTGATTGTAATTTGATTATAATCCAGGACAAGTAAAAATCGTGTGTGCGCATTAAACAAACCATGATATTTTTTACTTTCCTTTGAAACACTTACAATTTATTAGTTAAATTTATAAAAAAAAGTTTAGGAAAAGTTAAAACTTTTTAAAAACTCAGTTCCGATCAGAGCCGCCGTAGAAATAAACTTAAAGATCAAAAATTTATTTTTATTTTAGTTATCTTGAAAAAAAGATATTTTTACCGAAAATTCTAAAGTTAGATCTCTGCTTTGGGAATATTAACATTTTGGCACTAGAACGAACTTTCTATGACTTATAAGTATTCGATTATGGAAATCGAGACAAACTCACAAACTGAAAAAAGCATACTTGAAAATGACTTTTCTTCAAGTTTCAGGCATTTTTAAACACAATGAGCAAAAAATTGCGTTAATTCAATGAGACCGAACCAAGTAAAAAAATAAAGATAAGATAAAGTTTACCGATAGTATCAGAACTGTTCATTCATAAAAGAGAAATCAATGAGGCTGACCTCTCCTTGATGCAAAAAAACATACTTACCTATGTAATATGTATATAGGCGTATTATGTTTATTATTGTATCTAGCAAAGGACAACGTCATTGATTTCATTTTATAAAAAAAAAAATATATTTCCTCAGACTTTGAATATAATGAACTAATATTATGGATATAGATAAATGGATTGTGGAAAAAGGACGACAAAAAAGAAAAACTTAAGGAGAGCAAATTCAATTGGCGAGTCTTCGATTATGGAAGGCTATTGAGAAAACGGCTTTTACAGGATGAGCCCTCGAATTGGCACCGTCCCATTGGATCCCAGGGTTCAAAGGGAGCAAAAGAGATATCGTGAATAGGGCCGCAACGGCTCTTTCGGAATCTCCCACACAACTGACATAAATCTCAGGGAAACGGTCGCAAAACGATTTAAATTTTAATTTGGCAGGACTTTCCAATCGAATTCGAGAGGCAAAACATTTAGGTGTGGCTCCTCTATTTATTAATAGCATATTTCGATAATAATTATAAATAAATTTTAAACACGCTTTAAATAAGTGAATAGAAGGGCTAAAATAAACAGAAATACAATCTACCGAATTGTGATAACCAAAAGATTATGTGGAATTATATTTGTACAATAAATTTATTGAAATGAAAGTGATCGGATCGGAAAATTTAGATAAAAATATTACACAGATTTGTATCTATATTCAATTAGTACTATCTCTGTTACATTAGCAAGAGCCGTTCAAGAGCTTTAGCGATTCGATTTTTCTGATTTTCTAAATTTTTCATTAGAAAGTTCGGAAGCTGAAGAGTACATCTAATCAGCTCTTCGTTTAAGAAACATAACACATATAAATATTATCTTTTGAAGACAGATTAGTAGTTGAAAAGTTTTTATTTTGCCGAGAGTAGCAGAGTTGTTAAATCATAAATAAATTTCTTTACTTTATTTAAAATATTTCATCAAGAACCCACACCATTCTCCTTTAACAAAAAAAAATCATAATGAGGTTGTCCTCTTCTTAATGCAAATGAACATAGACACATATATGTATATGTATATATATGGTATTATTTATTTGGTTGAGACTATAGTTTCGAAGGCTTGGCCTTCATCATCAGTCTTTTTTAAATTATAAATACCTATTATTTTTCATGGGGTCAATATTCACGATATTCACACATACTGAGCCCATGAAAAATAATATTTAGTTTATTTGAATTAAGCAGAGGACAACCTCTTTGTTTCTCTTTATGACAGATTAGTAAAACGCAATGGAGAATCGATATAAGGCAGCACAAATATAATAAAAATTATAATTTCGAAGAAAATAATTTATTGTATCATTTGTTCTATTAAAAATCAACGTTTTTCGACTTTCTTCAGGATTTAAAAGGGTCCAAGGAAACCATCTCCTTGTCTCCTTTAACATATAATTATGTGGATGCCAATTGGAAACTTTAACCGCAACGCACAAGAACTATTAAAGGGGATAAGAAGGAGGTGATTACAAGCTTCTTTTGTTGACCCTTTTAGGCCCTTAAGAAGTAGGGAAGATCTTCCGAATTGTCGGTTTTTAAGAGAATGAAAATGGCGTTCCAATAAATTATTTTATTCGGAATTTGGACTTTTCATTCTTCTTGGAGTCCAAAATTTCTAAGCAAATTTAAAAAACCGTTCTTAACAACAATTTTTGTCTTAAAAGTAAAAGCAGCAAAAAAAATTCCTAGTACGCGTAATTCCAGGAAAATAATGATGAATCAATAATACTGACATTTAGAATTTATATATATAAAATATTTATGTCTACGAAAGGTGGGTAGGTATCCTATATAATATTGCATGTCTGTGAAGAGCATAAGCGAACTTAATTCATAATGAAATGATCATTATACAAGAGGAGAAATGGATTTCACAAGAAGAGGAAGGAATCGGACATGAAAGAGGGTGGATGGAGCCCTCTAGTTTATAGGGAAGTAGACCTTTTATTAAATTTAACAAGAACAAAACATGAAACGTGTCGCGGGATAAGAGAAATGAATATTTACGACGTTGAGGTGGATCGCTGTGTTTGTTTCTAAAGGGGAACTCCCACACATTTATCTACCCCCATGAATTAATTCTAAGTATCTATTGCAGTGCCTCTTGAATAATTTTTTAAAATCTTTTTTTTTTTCAATCAATAATATTTTAAATCAAATAATTATATATGCATTAAAATCATCGTTAGTGTTTTTAATTCCACATATATATCTATAATTATATGATATTACAAGCTGTTACGAGCAGATCGCGGCGTGGGTGGGTAGCGTAACGGGTCCAAAAAAAATATTTAAAATACATACTAGTATTTTTTGGTTATTAGTATTACTTCCTCTAGTAGAGTAGTATCGTTTTCGGTCTCATCTACATTTATATTGCCACAATAATTTAAAATAATTGAGCTTTTGAAAATAATGTGAGTCCCCATCTTAAAATAAGATAAATAAAATGTTAATTTTTTTGACATTTGTATAAAAAACATTAAAACAAATTATATTTTTAAAGATCTATTATATTCAAAACTAGCTGGGAGGCCCCCTTGCTAGCCAAGGACCCACCTCCCCCTCACACCCCGCACAACTACCTCCGCACCTCCCCTCGAACCCCTCACCCTATGACCCCCCACCCCTTGGACCCATGCTCCATCCCCCCATTTTGGGTGGTTAGCTTTTGTATTTCTAGTCTTCTAGTGGTCCACAGATTATGTAGAGGTAGAACATTTTGAGTTTGGTCCAAGGGCCAGAATTTTAATTTTTTTGACCGTCTCCCCCATTTTGGGTGGTTAGTTTTTGTATTTCTAGATCTCTAGTGGCCCACAGATTATGTACTAGTATATTTGGCTACAGCTGATATTTACAAATTAGTTTGTTCCTATTTGCTCTAGGAGCGCTAGTGATTGTCTTTAATTTAAAATTATTATATTTAATTATCAAAAATAAAAGATATTTAAATATCTTGTTGCAGTTAGAAAATTCTGCTCAATCCATGGGTATATTTTTTTCTATAATTGGTTGTAGAATTTTCAAAATATAGACGAACAACCGAATTGCTTAACAACTTTATATATTAGTATAGATATTAATAATTTAATATTACGCTATAACTAAAAGATCTCTTATCAATTATGTCGAAAATATGAAACCAGCTGCGAAGCCCGCCTTCGAAGGGCCTCTTTCTTGTCGGACGACTGCGACCCTTTGACCCCCGGTAAAGTTCGGGGCAGCTTTCGCCGTGCCTTCTTTAATCTGAAATCTCTTCCTCCTGAACTAGAGCAAAAAAAACAACGAGTAGTTTTCAAAAAATACAACAAATTGCTTTCTTGGAAAAATGTATTAAAAAACATCCCTAAATACATGAGATCCAATATTCTATATTAATTTTTCCATTTTATCAAATTCGTTTCTTTCATATTTATGTTGATTCTTGGGATTCTGGATGAATCTCTAGTATTTTAGATTTATCTATTTCCAATTAAATGAACTGAATTTAAATTTCGATCAAAGAAATGACCTTCTTCTAGTGTCTAATAAGTAATTCATAGTAGTAACCTAAACGGAGAAGCACTATTGGCAAAGACAAACATTTAGTCAGGGTCCGGGTTTATATTGGTAGGAGCGTGCTCTGAATGTTATCCTAAATTGATCCAAATTTCGTAAAACAAAGTTGGATCAAAATCAACCTTAATGGAGAGGAGGATTCTATTATAGCTGAGCATTTAAGGGTAGAGAAACAAAGATGAGGAGTGGTGATCCCTTCAAGATTAGCCGAAATTCAATAGAAGTTAACGTCTGCAAAACAGATTTCTTGGCTCGTGATGAACTTTTGATAGGAAATAATGTAAAGCAAAATTTGAAGAAAAACTCAAGTTCTGAGTGTTTATTGATGTGACGTGGTCTGTATTAAACTTTAGGTGAATTTAATTTCAGATATGATCATCAAATAAGTTTTGACGTCTTTAAATTTGCTCCTATATTGTATTTATACTGGGGACATTATAGAAAACCCGATGATAGCCAAATCGAAGGATAGAGTTTTCTCAAGAGCTCAAAACCTTAAGCTTCTATCGCAAATTTAATTACCCTTCTTGATAGTTAAAGAATCAAAGAATTTATTTCAGCTAGTAGGGACTGTTAAATTGTGACATCACAGGAGGGCTATATTGTAATCATTTTGTAACATCTGGCAACTTCCCGCAGTATAACTTCTGGATAGTGAAGTTACGACCCTAATCGTGGTTACAACTAACAATTCTGATAGTAATCTATGGATTTAGTATATAAAGCATTGGTTTTGATTTGTTCTGTTGAAGATGTATTGAAAATAAACAAATTTAAAGATAATGTCGTCTAGCACTTGTTCGCTTTTTTCATCTTAATAAGAAGTTGTTCTTTTTTTGGAAAAAGTTTTCCATCCACTTTTTTTAAAAAGATTATACACTCAAATTTTCATATTAAATTAATAACAGTCGTTTAAATGTAGTATTAGATAATAATATATTTGACCCAAAAAGGAAAATTCCATTTTTCACATAATGTTAATAATAGTAATGTTATTTAATAATAATTATAATTTTTGTAAGTGTAATTTATTATTTTCATGTACACAATTGTGCTATTATTACTTTTTGAATGTTTTTTTTTCTTTTTCAAAAGTTTTGAAATTGTTTTCTTTCTTGGGATAAGAGAGTCTAGCAAAAAATTACAAATTTGAAAGTACAATCACGACGACATTTAAGCTTTTTATAGCTAGAATCAAGAATAATATATAGATTTTCATTTCTTTTTACTTTATCCCAAGCGAAGTTCACAGTTTCTTGAAAAGATCAGGTCGAAACGACTACAGATACACACTACATTTTACCTGAGTTTATTAGAGTACTATAAGAATTCATATAAGGTCCGGAAATATGTAATCGTGGTCGCTTCCGGTTCCTGATTTCAGTAAAAGAGGCTGACGAGAGGTGTACATTCATAATAACGAAAAAGCTTAACTTTGGATTCTTTTAAGTTGGACAGTATAAACAATAGATAATAAAAAAATATTTAGTATTTTTGAGTAAATTCAATATTCCGCCTGCCTGGAGAACTTCATCCATTGGTCAGCGTAAAGAGTAATAATTTTTCATTTCATTTTTTAGCCAATAGTCAATTCTTTTATCTTTTACATGAGTGAAAGAATGATTGAATATTGTAGCTCTTGTACGAAATCGGACTTGAATTCGAATTATCTTTTCATTTAGAGCTTTTTAACTAATTTTTTTTGGCATGTATAGTAATATAAGAAAAATATTGAATTATAAAATATAAATAAATAACTGTACTAATTAAAATCCTTAAAATGTAATTTGAAGTTTATTTATTACGTTAGTGCGCCTGTATTTAGGCAACACTTTGGGTGGAGAAGAATGAAAGCTGCGTAAGAGCTAGGCGAGTCTAGTCGGTGATGGAATGCTCCAAAGCTTAGGGCATGGAAGCCAGCAAGTATGTATGAAAGAGTAATAATTTTTACATAAGCTTTAAATAGATAGAGGATAGAAAACGTAGAGTTTTATATATAAACATTCGAGTTTTCACGATTTCCTGACTCAGTTCCATTTTATTAATGTAATTTTGCTTTTTAATTTATCCAATGCGAAGCATAGGTAAAGTATTGGAATCGGTCTCGCGCCAAGCGCTAATACAAAGGATCCTCAGGTAAAAACTATGGAATCCATGGTCTTAATCAAAGTCACAAATTGTAGTATTCATTAAGGTTGAATTTTGGAAAGTGAAGATTTTGCAAAAAATTACTTGGGGTCTCGTCCAGAGGCCAATGTTAATTATTTTTTAAAAATGTCTGAGAGTAAATGGGTCTGGTCAAATTACGTGTACTCTGTGGTAGCTTTTTTCTTTATTTATTTTCATTTAAAATAATTCAACTCGAAAAATAGTTGGGATACTAAAGCGCCGTAGGATATTCCTCTAAATAGATATATTATAGTATATAAATATAAACAGGTATGTATGGTATGAATTAGCTCGACATAAAGAGTAGGTTATAAATTTTCCTGATAGGTAGGCAGATAATTTAAAGCATGAAGTTCATAACTATTTCGCTAGGGGTTAGTTAGTTATAATGTTTATTCACAAAGTAATTTTTATTAGTATTTAATTATCTCTGATATTAAAATCAGATGCCTGTTTTCTTCACTATACCAGGTATTTCGACGTAATTAACACGTATGATTTTTTTAAAGCTAAGTTTGGGCCCCTTTGGTCAAAAATTTAATATTCTAATTAAGTACCCTGAGGACATTAAAAAAGGTTATATAAAGTTTTTAAGAAAATTACATTTTAAAGTATTTTACTCTATAGTACGGAAGTACTTTACAAAAAGATCCATTTCTTCTTATCGGATTAATAATAACAAAATAAACATATTAATATTTCAAATGAGTTGGGATAAAGTCTAGAAACGATACAGTGTATTTATTTTATTTGAATAATTCAATAAATTAATGTTGCTAAAAGAAGAAAAGAACTCGTAGCCATCATGAGATTTTAGAAAATCTAATTGTTATAATGGGCTTAGAGACCTTTGACTCATCTCAAGATCTTATTCCGAGGAATAATTAAGTGATCAAGAACCGAGTATGTGAAATGGGTTTAAATGGAGAGTGTAATTATGCATTGGTAGACAGGAAGATGCTCGAATACTACAAAATAGAGGGAGAAATTCAATTATTGACACTTTAATTTGATAACATGAATGATTAATAATTTAGCTCATTATATGATAGATATTACGTTGGGATAATACTACACGTAGTAATAAATAATTAATCTATAAGTACATTAGTTTGTTAGAGATTCAAGTTACTTAGCCAGCCATTTAACTAAAAAACTAAGTGATAAATAAGAAAAATGCAAATATAAAACATGTTTGATGAATATTTTATTAGACGGAAAAATATCTGAAAGAGGAAATCAATAAGCGATAATGGGACTTAGGTTCGATTCCCGAGCGGATAAAGACCTTTAAACCCGTGAAAAAACATATCATAGATAGTGCTTTTGTTGATTTATTTATTTTAATGTTCTGGAGCTTAGCCCGTAATAAATTTTGGAAATTATGCCAAAATTTTCAGTATTAAAAAAATCATTTGCTTTCTATAAAGTAAATATTTTTGTCTGTAAGCACATTATACATTAAACAGGTAATATATAAATGAAATAATTTTTTTTTTAATAATATTAGATATGAATTGAGAGTTTCTTTTAGCCGAGATTAGCAGAATTTTTATAAATTGAATTATAAATTTTTAATTTATTTATAACGAGACTATAATTTCGAGACCTTTGCCCTCTTCATCAGTCTATTTAATTCCTGGGAATCAATTGTAATAGCCTGATGAAGAGGGCAAAGCTCTCGAAACTATAGTCTCGTTATAAATAAATTAAAAATTTTATAATTTCAGCAGAAGACACACTCTTTTATTGTTCAAAATTTTAGATATGAATTACTATTAAAACACATCATATTTTGATTGTGAATAAATTCAAAGTTCTTCTTGAATGAATCTCATCTTAGTTAGAGTTGATAAAATCTCCAATTTTAGTAAAAAAGGGAAGAAGAAAAAAACTATTAAATTATTTTAGTCATCGTACATTTTTTGTTGACACCATCAAAGTAAAAGCGCCATAAATCACTCGAGATTGAAGTATGTTCTTTGTTCTTGTAGATGGGAAGCGACATCTGGTCATTAATGATATAATAGAAAAAATGTCTGAGTTAATAAAAAAAATTCAGTTCTCTCAACTGAAAACATTTGTGCCAAAGACGATCAAAGAAATGAAGCAGGATTTTGTTATTATATTCTTTTACTTATATCGTTATATCGAAGCCCTTATATGAATAAAAAGGTTTTCCTAAATGAAGTCCTGTGGGGTGTGTTATTCAAGTTTTTTAAGTAGGTAAACAATGGTTAATCGCAAAAATGTGATTTCTACTTAGTAGGAATAAAATATTTGACCATGCCTCCGTGTATGGAAAAGTAATGAGTTTGGACCCTTTATTGTGATCATCTAACTACAGAGACTATAGTTTCGTTATAAATAAATAAAATTTATAATTCCAGCAGAAGACACACTCTTTTATTGTCTCCTTCAATATATAAAAATTCTGCTACTCTCGGCACAAAAACTTTCAATTTAAGAATGAAAGTAACTTACTTTCATTCTGAAACTTTTGCGTCCAGGCACGTTATAAATTTGCATGAAGCTAAAAATTTTTATTTTTATTTATGACAAGGTTTGGTTCGATCATATATGTGTACCGCATTTTGTGTATAACTCCTAATTCACTGAAGATGGCCAAATAAATTCAGGCCGAAACGTTTTATTGAAGGTGTTTTACTGAACCCAGTGATTCCATCTTTGGCTGATACCTCCTCCTTACACTTGGTATACGAACTAATTAATTGAAAGGAACCCTAAAAATAATTAAATCTTTTTTCATAAAATTTGCAAACAAACTAAAACAGATTCAATAATAGTTTTAAAACCCCTTCAAAATCTACTTTTTCCTTTTTATAAATTTTTCTTCAGACTAAGAATCTGAATTCATGCCTCTTCATTTTCTCAATCTTTTTCTAGATTTCCTAACGTCAAGTTTCATTTATAATTTCGGAGCCAAATACCCTTTTCGGTTAACAGCAATCTCAACAATTTCATTAAGCTGAGTTTTTTGTTCCTTCGACTTCTTGTTGGTTTTTCTCATAATTAAGGGGATCGTATGTAAACTCTCTTCTACTTCTCTTTCTGCTTTAAAGAGTTTTTATAAATACCTATGATAGAATACGATGCTGCAAAGATTCACAAAGTTCCATTGTTTCTTTAAAAAAAGCTTCTTTCTTTAATGTTCTTTTATAAACGAACATTTTTTAGGCTGGTAGCTCAATGATTAAATAGGGAAGATTACAAATTCTATGGCTCTCTTCATGGTGAGGCTAATTGAACTTTAAATTTAGCAAAAACCACCATATTTCCTTATTCTAAATCTAGAGTCAATTATTAAATTATTTATTCACATTTAAGGGAGTTCGATCTATCTGGTTGATCTTCGAAAAAATCTTTTGTATTTCTCCAGAGTGACAACTTCTGCCTACTAAATTTTTTACTTAAAAAAAAAATTGTTAATAATGAAGTTAATTTCGAATAAAAATCTTTGTTTTGATAATATTAATAAAGAAAATATTGAGATAAATTTTTTCTCATTATGAAAACATTTATTTAACACAAAAACGATTTCAAGAAATAGAGTTGGAATTCTACACTAATGCCTTTGTTATATTCTGTTGGCTGCGAATAACTATTTATTTTTTACATTTGTGAATAACTAATTAACTAGATTGTCAAATCTATTGAAAAATGTATTAATCGATTCATAAAAGTTGAATTATTGATCTGTATAAATTTGTTGAAAATGGTATAATTTGTATAGAAGTTATAGCCCTTTTAAAAGCTCGATCCATTTACTTCCATGTTAAAAGGACAATTTTCAATAACTTATTTCTCGGTAATGGGACAGACGATCAACTTAAAATTTCGGGAATAAATATTTAATACATCAATGATTCGATGGTAAACATTTGAGAATTTTTTTTGGGGGGGGGGCGGTGATTATAATTTTTTTGTTTCGGGGGGGAGAGTCGTTAGAAAAACATTTTGGCCTGTTCTCTATCTTGACCAGTGACATACCGAGGGGGATCATAAATTATTTTATTATGGGGGGGGGGGATTAGAAAAACAATTTGACCTGTTCTCAATCTTTCAATATCAGTGGCGTAGCGAGGAGATGGAGGGGTAATTTATTTTATTACAAAGGGATGTGGGGGGGGGGCTATTATAAATTATTTTATTATACATAAGGGGAGAGGGGAGGATACCGGAGTCCAGGGGGCGTAGCCCCTGACCGCAAGATTTCGCCTATAAGCGGACTTCGCAGCTGGTCATATATAAAGGAGATATTCTCTATAAAGTCCAAGAGCATCAAATGATATTTTTGCCAAAACTTGTTAGTCAGAAAATATCTTAAGTTCTATAAAAGTATTAGTAATAAATTAAACATTTCCTTATGGAAATATAAAATGATATCTTTATTTCCAAAGACTCGATGGAAAAAAACATGAAAGAAATGAATAAATATCATCTCTCTCTCTTATATGACTCCCTACCCTTCCCCCACCACCTAGTTTATGCAACAGAAGGCTCAGACAGTTTTCTACCAAACCAAGAAAAACAAAAACGTCACCGCCAGATATTTTTCCAAGAAACGAATTCGTTATATTCATATTTAATGTAATTGCTATGTAATAATTAAAGATTATTTCTAATTAATTATTTTATATAATAATTGATAATGAATATTATACAAATTTATTATGATAATATGTCTAGTTTATTGTTCTCTAACTGTTATATATGGGCGGGCCGGATATAACATATTATACGAAAATTACATTAATAATACCTACGCTATTAAAAATAGTGAATATTTGTGAATTAATTCTGTAGTAGCCGAGGGTGGGATGAAAAAGTTTCAAGGGCCGGATTTGGCCCCTGTGGGCCGTAGTTTGGGGACTCCTGTCTTATATCATCAATATACATCTTCTTTGTCTTTAAAGCCGCTGTTCTGAAATGAGCCGACAAAAAATAGAGTGAACCATACACGTTCATAGTTTCTCATCCACTACTTGTTATGTTACACCTTAAATAATTATCTAGACTAATGAATATTTCTGGCAGCGAGGTATATATCTAATACTTCAATTTCTCTCATAACCTTCATTTTAAATCGAAATAAATTAAATTCATTTCTATAGTTAAAAATATGTTTACAGGGGTATTTCATATACCATGATAAATAAATATTTATTTTTATTTTTGACTACACATAAAATTCAACTCTCCCCAAAATAATCATTCGATTAAAATATGATATTTCATTGTTCGCATTCATAATCAAATATTTAAAAGGATCATAGGGATTTGGGCCAGAATTTAAATCAAACGCAAAGTTTCTTAATTAAATGGGCCAAAAGTTTCGTCACTGTTAGTGACTTCCTCACTGGTTCATTTTATAAACTTATTTTTCAGGAGTTCTTACTACAAGAAAAAACATTCCAAAGAGTATGTCTTCACCGAATCATTCCATTTGTTATCAAGTCAATATAAAACATTAAAAAAAACAATTGCAATTGTTCTTCGTTATTTTAATTATATAAAAAAATTAAAAAATTGAATAAAAATCTTTCATCCACCATTAAATCTATTTTCAGAAAGTTTCAACTCCTGACATTTAAGTTTATAAAATGAGCCACTGAAGAAGTCGCTAATGAGGACGAAACGTTTGGCTCATTTAATTAAGAAACTTTGCGTTTGATTCAAATTCTGATCCAACTCTCTACGATCCTTTTAAATATTTAAAATCGATTTTTGATTTTTGAGAAAATCAATATAGATTATCTAAGTTCTATATTTCAAGCTTGTGTATTATTTAGTTTAGCTAGATTCAGAGAGCTTACGTACTGAATAGGATAGCTTGCTATGTTCTTTTAAGTGAAGATGGATTTCTCTTTCGCGGCCAAATTAGAAAAGTGCCGGACCACTTCATTCGCCAATACATATATCCCCATGACTTCAAGGAACTGGAACTCTCTCCAGCCTCCATCTTTCCCAGCACTTATAATCTTCAAACCTTCAAAACTGGAGTGCATAGACACCTACGTCTACACTCTCTCACTTAATCAACTTTCCCTTCTCTTCGGTAATGCAAGGGTCTTTCGAGATCCATAGGAGCTGCATCTTTACTGGTGCACCCCTTCTTGCATTCGATTGCATTAAAAAAAATTCTAATTGAATATTGGAAAATGTATAATTAAATATGGTTAAAAAAACATTACAATTAAGTTAGTGAACGAATTGAGAGGTTTTCTATTAAGATGGCTGATTTAATTTTCGTAGGGAAAAGTTGATCCTGGAAAGCCATCGGCGATGATGGAGCTTGAAGTGGACACACTTAATCGAATGATTAAAATCTAGTTAAGCAAGAGGAAAGATGAGGGAAAGGGAGTTTGGTCAACATAGTTGAAGAAGATGCCCAGGGGTGGATTGGGTCGGGGGTTCCCGAGCTGAAGGTGGCGACAGAGGATCGTAGGGGAGACCTCGCCCAGAAGAGCGGCGCCGGCAGAGAGTCGCTAATCGATAGCCTCGGGGGCTGCGAGGGTGAGTGGGTGCAAAATCTCGACAGCAGCTTGGACCCAATAAACACACATAAAGTACTATACTTGATATGCCATCCAAAAGCACAACCTTTCCCCTCCCGACCGTGTTTCCCAACTAACCAGCCCCTCTTGTTTCCAAAGTCTATTTTCATCTCGAATTTGCTCTGCGTCAGAGTTAACGGAGGTGACTTTCAGTCTATATTCAAAACTCGCTAGAGCGAGATAATCGAAATTATTCTTTTAATTGACTTATTAATAGAAAACAAAACAAAAACATTTCATTCAACTATAAAAAAAGACATGAACCAAAAGTCTGTTTTAAATAAAACAAAAACTCCTAAGCCATTAGTAAATAATAAGGAAATTAAAAGCTTTACGATATTTAATAAACTCTAATTAAATATCTTTTAATACTAATTCGTTTAGTAAAGTTTATGGTCTAAGGCAGGGGTCCCCAAACTTTTTAGAGATATGGCCACATGTGAACATTGAAAATTATGGGCAAGCTGGAAATAACATATTATACGGAAATTATATTAATAATACGCTAGAATATAATATTTAATATACTGAATATTTGTATATTAATTATGTAGTAGACGTGGGCCGAACAGAAAAGTTTCAAGGACAGAATTTGGCCCGCGGGCCGTAGTTTGGGGACCCCTGAGCTAGATGATCACAAAAAGGGGTCAAAACTCATTACTTTTCCATACAGGGTGGTATGGTCAAGTATTTTTTTCCTAATAAGAAGAAATCTCTTTTTTGAGATTAACCATTGTTTACCTACTTAAAAAACTTGAATAACACACTTCTCAAGACTTTATTTAGAGCAAGGGTGGCCAACCCGCGGCCCGTTTTGAACATTTTTCCGGCCCGTGAGATTCATCACACTTTTACAAAATATATTTATTTTATAATGGCCAAAGTAGTAAAAACCAATGTATTAAAAAAATACATTATTTGTGCATTCATATATTCAAAAATCAACTGTCGAAATAATGAGAAAAAATATTTTTAATGATTTCATTTTTTTTTATTTCAATTGTATTTATATATTTTGTATATTTCATTTTTAGTGTTATATATTTCGTTACAATGTGCGTTTATGGGAATATATAATTTGATATGAGGCCCGCGGAGTTATGATGCATTTCCAAAGTGGCCTGCAAGATCATTTGAGTTGGCCACCCCTGGTTTAGGGAAACCTTTTTATTCATATAAAGGGTTCGATGGAAAAGTTTCAAGGGACGAATTTGGCCCTCGGGCCGTAGTTTGGAGCCCCTTGTCTAAGTTATTATATAAACATATATTGAGACTTTGAAAATGACTTTGTATCAAAGGTATACACAATATTTCTTATCCTACATTTTTAAAAAATAATTTGTAATAAAATAATAAAAATTATCTTGATAACAAGAAATAAATAGACTTCTTTTAAACAACAATCAATAATAACGTTAAACGTTAGTAGAGATGATTTAGAGACAATTTGTATTGGATAGGAAAGAAAGTTTTTCTTATTTTGATTTTAAATTCTCTATTTTCAATAGCTTTTAAGGAGATAGGTCTTGGTTCAAGTTGAAACATTTTTTAATAATAAGAAATTAAGTAAAATTACGAGGTAGGTTTCACATAAAATAAAACAAAAATGAGTTTTTATCTCGATATATTTCAGAGGTTGCGAGCCAATCTTCAGGTGTTAGAACTCATTTTTGTTTTATTTTATGTGAAACCTCGTAATTTTACTTAAGTTGTCTATTTTCAATTCCATTTTTCGCTCTATGAAAATGTGATATTAATTTTATTTTCAAATTAGTTTTCCTGATTTCTCAGGGTGTTGAAAACAACTTTGACAAGCGAAGCAGATTCGAACAATTTTCCTATTATAGTTCAAATTAGGCCGGAAAGCTTCCAAAACAGCTCGCAATATCAATGAGGCGTTTGGCCCTGGGATCACTAAAGAACGTATTGCACAATGGTGGTTTTAAAATGTCGAAGTGGTGACCAAAGCCTTGAAGATGATGAGCGCAGTGGGCGGCCATCAGATGTTGACAACAATGACCTGAGGGGCCTAGTTGAAGCCAATCTTCGTATAACCGATCGTGAGTTTGCTTCTGGCATAACCAATACAACAATCTGTAACCATCTACAGGAAATTGGAAAAACAAAAAAAGCCGAATTTTGAAGAAATTCAAAACACTCAACAACCTTTATTTAAGGTATATGGCTACTAAATTTTACAAATGAAGATTTAAATCTTTGAGTAAAATATTTAACGCGTTTACATATGTCAGAACAGTTCACCTCAAAGGGTACAATTGGCCCGGATTGCTAATTCTGGCACACGGGTTCGATTCCCGATGTGATAAAAACAACCCTTCTTACATATAATTCAAAATAATCCATTCAATCTCTGATGTAATAGACGACACCCTTTTGGGATTTTCTTAGAAAATTTAAAATCTATTTCTATCGACAACTTTATTCAAATTAATGTATGCTTTTAAGCATAAATAAAATACCTAAATGAAAATCCAAACTTTGCTTTACGTTTTAAAATGTGAGCGATCTGTTAAGTAAGCTGAAGGCATCGTTTTGGGGGAAAAAATGGGAATTTAGTGGAACAATTTAAATGTTCTCTTGAAAATTAATTATTGGAAAATGTATCGATTTCCAATAAACCGCAGAGTTTTAATGGATATTCAATTCATCGTTTTGTGGTTTCTTCTGTTTGAGGTGGTATAGACTAGTAAATTAGTTTAATTTTTTTGTTAAATTCACGTAGTCCTAACTATCTCTAAAGTGATTTTCAGTATTGATTGAAAAGCACTCACTAAGCCTAAAATATAAAAATCACATCGATCTAAATCAGAGGTGCTCAACCTTTTTCCTACATAAATGAATTTTAAATGAATGATTTTTTTCATCCACCCCCTTACATTTTTCTCCATAATAGACAGGCATACAACATAATCATATAGTAATACTAATAATTACACATAAAAAACTTCACCTGTAGTGTACGTTTGTAACAGTTCAACTGTAAGAAATCCCTCAGTCATTTCTCCTATTCTGGAGCTATAATAGCGAACATATAACATCAAAATACTGTTTCTACCAAAAGTGAATTCATTCAACTGCTTAGAAAATTTACTTTTTTGAAATTCACTAATTAAGGATTTTTTTAGTATCTTCTGAATTTCATCCATACTATGTTGTATGGAGTTATTACTGAGTGAAATACTTTTGAAAACTGGTTTAGGGTTCATTTTCATAACAGTTTTTATTACTTCTTGTAGTTCTGGTAATATTATGGTGGATATCCGGCTTTTGCAATTAAAAAAGAAATATTCTAAGAGGCTTCTAATCCTCATGCATTATTAAGAAGACGTTTTAAGAAATGATTTAATTTCGACAACTTTTGTGAGAGTACAGTTTGCGAGAAAACTTTCGAATCATTTGCAAAGTGTTGATGGTAAGCCTAAGTCTGGCATTTTGATAAGTTGATTGTTGGGCCAAACTTGGTCAAAAATTTTTGAATATCCTGTGTTACTGGGAGAGTCTGTTTCTCGATCTCTAGAGTTTTGTTCCAGGTATGAGTCACATACCTAGGATGCACTCTGTGGACCGGAATTGTCTAAATCCATTTTACCAATCATGAATTTATTGCTTTCTAACTGACGGAGGACAGGTTGGTTAATAACAATTTCGATTATTTTAAAAAGAATCTTTTTTTCGAGGGGTCATGCCACATTCACAGCCTGCCCGATCCTAGTTAGGTTGTGCGTAGTTGATTGAAAAGGAAACGTAACTACTTAACTGAACTGACATTTTCAGCTTAGGCAGAAGATGGCGGAAAATTACTTTATATAACCATATTTCTTTAAGATTTTTTATCTTTATATAGTTTCGAGAATGAGATAGAAATTAGTTTTTATTTATTTCAAAAGCTGCTTAGGTAAAATAAAGTCAATACTTCAAATAAAATAAAGAAAATAAAAATTGTGAGTGTCGTGATGCTCGATGAAAATGTAACTTCTTGTTATTTATTTCTCTCTTCTTCTTCTTTAAGTGCCATATCAGGTCTCCCTGACGTTTCGGCTCCTCTCCACATATACCTGTGCTGAGTGTGTAAGTTGTTTTTACACAGATATACGGGACCTACTTTTTAAAGCCGGTTCCGAACTGCTAGTTTGGAGAGGTTACGTATTTCAGGCCAGCGGACCGACACTCTAACCAATGATCCACAGTCGCCTCTATTTCTCTCTAAAAATATTAAATTAAATGGATTTTGATGAGGCAGTCCAGGGTTCAAAAAAAAAGAGAAAATTATATCTATCTTTTTATTCAAAACCAAGGTTCCCTCCTTCTTCAGAGTTTTGAAAGGTCAATGAAGGGAAGAAAGAAGACAGAGGGGAGTGTCACGTGTCCCTTCAATGACCTTTCAAAACCTTGAAGAAGTAAGGAAGAAGGCTCTAAAACGTCGGTTATAAAAAGATAGATATAATTTTCTTTCTTTTTTGAACCCTTGACTTCCTCATCAAAATCCATTCAATTCATTTATCAAAAATTTAAAAAAACTTCAATCATATTAAATTAAAATGTCGAATTCAGTGTCAAACAATAATATCAATTTTTGGCTTATTTGTGTTTAAGATTGTCTAAAACGTGGAGAAAAATAATTTTCTGGCAAGATTTGTTCTGTCATTCAATCTTTGTGCATATTTTTGTATCACAATTGCAAAAACTATTTAGAATTTGGACTTACTAAATTCAAAACTTTCTGTTGAAAAATGCAGAAAATCAGAAAAAGTCATTATTATATAGATTATTTTTTTCATTTTTTTATTTTGTCCCAAATTTAAAAATACGAGTATGAAATGTTTTAGTCTAATGAATGTGAGTTGGAATCGATTAATCATTCTAATGTGATCAAAGAAAGGATTGATAATTTATTTTCTGAAAAGTGAGTCAGGAATTTTCTCTTCTTGCTAATTAATAATACAATGTAAATATTATTAACAAAAATATTAAATATTTACTCCAATACACTAGGTTAAATATTTAACAATCGGACTCCCATAAGAAATTACATTTCAAAAACTTATTCATTTTTCTAAATATTGAATTAAGTACTGTAGAATTAATTAATCAGTAAGGTTTTTTGATATAAACACTTGTAGGAGTATGAACATGGGAGTAATCTTATTAACCTTAGAACGCATAAGCCGGCCCTGTCAGGCCCGTTCACACATTTTCTTTTCAATAACTTTCAGAAAAAGGGCCCCATAAATTCCAAGTTTTTAATATGCCTTCATTAATACATAATAAAAGTATTTTTAAAGGATTTTTCTAAAAAAATTTTTTAATATACTTTGAACCATTTTACAAACACAAAGTCACAAGCCCGGGGATTTTCTGTTTATTAAAACAGTAAAAACAGTAAAAATGTATTGATATATTAATTATTTTTGTAAATCCTGATATAAATTTATAAAAAAAATTAATATAATTATTGAAAAATTTATTATAAACCAATAAACATATAGTTTTTTATAGCGAAATTTAGTAAAAAAATAAACAAAAACAGTAAAAAAAGCATTGATTTATTATTTATTTATTTTTATAAATATTGATATAAATAAATAAAAAAACATGAATATAATTATTGAAAAATGTGTTATAAACCAATTAAACACTTTGTGTTTGTGAAAAAGCTTGTGCGTTCTAGGGTTAATTAAGTTTTATTTTATGGTACATAAAATAATAAATGTAAAATATACCAATAATAATATTTTCATGCTTTCGATTTGCTCTAGTATTACAGTTTATACGAAAAAAAATGAATATAATATTTGTTGAAATTTAAATTCATGAAATGAATACGTAAAAAAAAGGTAATTTAATTCTTGAATAGAGTTATAATGAGTACGGATATTTGAGGGATGTAAAACGAGAACTAGCAAGACTCTTTTGAAAGACTTAATGAAGATACTATAATTTACTTAATATTTTGTTTCATCTTTTATACATTTCAATTGATGATATCAAAAGTAATATTCTAATTTTGAAAATTGACAAACTCTTCATTTTAGTTCAAAGATATTCATATTATTTTGAGAATGGAGAGATATATAACACATGTACCAATTAATGCCCTTGTTAAAGAGGCCCTCACTCAAAGCATTTGCACATCATTATCTAATGAACCGAAATGCCCGCCCCCACATAAATAAATATACATATTTCCAGAGAGAATTATTAACCAAGCAGCAATATTCGCCGAGTCTTGAGTTTTCAATTTTATTAGCTTTAGGCAATTTTTAAGACAAAGTCTTTTTTGTGGAAAATTTTATTAATATATTAAAGTAAATAATATACCGTTGATCCACTTATTTGCAATATGAAATTTAATCATAAGGCGAAAAAGTTGCCAAGAGACTACTGATATAATAAATTGCCAGCTTCTGACAAAACACGCAATTGGTAAAGCGCCTTAACTTATAAGGTTTCGATGTTGTGTTGTGGTGTTTAATAAGATGTGTCGAGTTATTTGGGGTCAGGAGCAGCTGCGTTATGGGTTCTCTATCTATTACACCCAGTTTGGAATTTACTTATTTTACAGAGAAAGTATGATTCCAGTGTCAAAATTTAATCTGTATTTTAAACGTATGTAGTTCGTAAAACAGTACAAGTTCTACCTAAAAGAAACCTGTGTTAAAATTTTATATAGTGTTGTTTTTTTGATCTTTCATGGTTAAATTATTGCGTTTTTACCGAGGTTAAAATAATTTCTTAACCCAACCCAAGGTTTACCGTGGGCCAGTCGCCCCAAAATGAAATTTGAAATGCGATACGTCCCTGAATTGTATTCGGATAAAAGAAAAAAACAATTTCGGGCTTCTCCAAAATTCGGAAATCTTAATAAAAAATATGACTACAAGATTTAAGAATTAACAACTAGGATCTAACTGGTTCCCCGGCTACAAACTACAAAAATAACTGTTTTAATCAAACATTTTTATATTACTTCTTACACCATCAACCTTTTAGCAAACAGCACCTAAATTTCTAAATTCATTATTCATTTATGAGTTCAACAGAATAAATAAAGAACGTGAAGTATTGCTTCAGATACTCCAGTCAACCGGGGCAATTGGGTCCACCAGTTACGAAACCCAAAAATACGCAATAGCAATTTATACCTTTCGAGCAAGTGTTTTTCAAATTACTTGTAGCTGTGACACACTTTTAGTAAGTCTAAAATTTTGCGACACACTAAAAGTGACAAGAAAAAAACTACTGTATATTATAGTTATATAGTTTATAAATGTCATATTATATCTGGAAACACCAAAAAATAATACATTTTTATTTAATTAATTAAGTTAAATAAATCTGTATATTTTATATACATAACAAAATTATAATTTTTAAAGCGATAGGTGGGATTGATGTACAGAACAAAGTTTTTTATTCGGAGACTTATCGATGCCAGCCAGGCTCACTGATAATTCCTCTCTTCTACTGATTTTAGTCTTTATCTTTTATTTTGTTTAATTTCGGTCAATGCTGAAAATCCTGCTTCTCACAAGTAAGTGGTGGAGAATTGTAACAGGATTCCTATAGCTCTGTCAGAAAAGTTCGAAAAATTATTTTTTATTTTTATCCAAAATTGACCAACATATTATTATTCTTAAACTGAATTTCCAGCGATTGATTGCTTCGGATTTCGGCCAGCTCTTGGGAGGAAGAAGTCCTCTTGTAGGTTTAATTGCAAAAATGGGCAATTTTTTGGTCTTAAATGGATCTCTTATCCACAAATAAATTTTTGTATCAAGTGACGGAAAATATTGTTCAATTTTTGTTTTTTGCAAGCTCTAATTTTTCACTTATTAAATTAATTATTTCCTCATAATTTTCTTTTGCAGTCAATAAATAAATTAGGATTTATTAGGAGACGATGATTAGAGAATTTTTTTGCGACATACCTGAAGCATGATCGCGACACATAGTTTGAGAAACACTGCTTTAGAGTATAGAGTATATTGCTATGTCAAGAGCCCTGATTTGTTTAAAGTACTGATTTCCAGGTGATTTTTTCCAACATTTTGGATATGAGACAATTGACTACCTATAGACAGTGTTTTGATATTTTTATAGTCTTATCCATTCCAGTCAGAATGCATTAATCTCCATGGAATTAATTAGTGAGGGGATCTAGAAGAGTGGACCTATACTTTCGTCATAAACACAAAAGATATCCTCCTTAAGAGTACCTATATTATATTATCAATATAAGCAGAATGTGGCCAGCAGATAGGTCAAAGCTAATATAATCAAATTGTTCTACTAGTGACTATCGTATTATATATTATTCTAAGTTTTTTTATCATTAATATTTCCTCAATAAATTGCATTAATTATCACATTATTAGTAATCTCTTATAATTTAACTTTTAATGGTGAATTCAAAAATCTGCAAATATGAAAAAAAACTTCAAAAACTTATTTAAATTTAAGTGTCATAGGTATAAAAAAAAATAATTCTATTATTCCACTAATTAAAGATCTTTTAAAGCTTTTACTGGAGTAATTATTATAATTACTTATGTTCAAAAAGTAATCAAGATGTGAACAAAGGTCAAAGTAAAAAGCTTAGTAATTAAAAAAAGTCCATTTAAAATTTTTTCATACTTTAAATAATTCAAAGTAAAAAAAACCGTAGTCAAAATAAAAAAAGCCTTTAGTTAACCATTGTATTATTGTATTGGTAATAAAAGGAACATGTAGTGTTAGCCCTGTGAAAGATTTTAAAACAAATTTCTAAAATTAAAATATAACTAGAATTAAATTAAATAGTAATATAAGAGTATTTCAAATAATAATTTTTAAGAGGATTTTCTTCTTTTCTGAATGAACTATTTCAAGGAAAATTTCAATAGGAGTTAGACAATCTTTTCTATTAATTAAATATAATAGATACCTTTAAGCGGAAAAATCTGCAAAATTTTGAAAAATAAATCTACATGATTACATAAACACAATACTTAAACTACACCTATTATTAATTATAGTAAATTAAAATTATTAGAAAACAATAGGGTGACCCTTATTGTGAGTATTTTCGAATTTTTATGCTCCCAGAGGCTCATATGGTTCGAAATAAATAAAAAAATATCTGCCAAGTTACAACACCATATCTCAATTTTAGCCTGTGCCCCACAGCGATCTAGTTTCCCATCTAAATAACATAGGGTGTTTGACATTAAACGATCAATTTTTTATTCCAGCCAAAGTAATGGTTCAAAAATTTGAAACGCTGTAAGCTTTATCCTTATAATATTAGCAATCGTTCAGAATTTTTACAGATTTTTAGCTATCATGATTTTGGAATTATAGCTAGATAAAATACTTACTCTATATACATACTCAATACATACTCTTAACGTTAGAAAGTTATAGACTCCAAAGTTAAAATAGCTAAAAATCTGTAAAAATTCCAAGGGATAGCCATTATTATGAGCATAAAGTTTACGGAGTTACAAATTTTTTGAACAATTACTTTGATCGGAATAAAAAATTGATCGTTCACTGTCAAACCGTCATGTTATTTAGATGAAAAACTTACATAGCTGCCGGGCCAGGTTAGAGACTTGGGGATATATATTTTTTTATTCATTTCGAACCATATGAGCCTCTGGGATCATAAAAATTCGAAAATATCCAAAATAAGGGTCACCCTAGTGAACAATTTATAAGAAATTTTTCAATTTAATTCATTTGCAGACCGAATATAGGGAGAAGGAGTACCTACCCGACTCATTTCTGGTCTAAAATTTCTTGTTAAATCACGAGATTTTTTTAAATTCGTGTAATATCTGTAATTCAGATTCTTTTCTGGTGATCAACCTTTCTTGTAATAAAAAATATATAAAGAATATTTTTAGATTTGGGTCTGGATGAATTGAAGGAAATCGTATTGATTCGTTCTCTTATTCAATTTTCTCGGTCACCTAGCCCAAACCACAGAAATATTCTGAAAGTGATAGCAAATCGAGGGTGAAAGCTGTTAGTGGTTTATGTAAATTAATTAAATGTTTGTCAGTGACAAGTGAAAAGAGAAAACGCCGATCAGCTGAAATGATTGATGAGTGGGTAACAGTTGCAAACTTGTCACTGAGTCGGCAACATGTTTGTTTATTATTATTACTATTAATAATAGAAAACTAAAATTGTATTAGTATATCTATAAAATAAACTATTTTTTCACACTATTGATTGATATGCTTAATTTAAAAAATTCTTGATTAGAATTTGTCAACTAGTATGTTATTTATCATTTTATTATATTGCTTCACCCAATCTCCAATAAAACTTTTGTTAATAAGTTTTATCTTTGTCAACTTTTAATTATTTTTAATTTAATCAATTTTATTGGTAAATAACAAAGAATGAAATGAAATTATTTTATTTTATTATTATATGGTTTTATTATAATTAAATTGTTTGTTATGTTTTGAAAACTTCCCTGATTGGCCCTTTGCTAAATTATATTTACGGCGGCCGCAATTAAAAAAATATATAATGACTTTACCATACACCTATTACACCTGCCTCCTCTGTATATATATATATATATATATATATATATATATATAAAATTAAGGTTTTGTCTGTACATTGGTCCAAATTACGCCAAATTTTGGTTGCACACGTTACAAGCAAAGTTATGAAAGAAAACACCCTCAACGAAATTCATGTCTGTATGTCTGTATGTTTGCGTGGTTTCAGCGAAAAGTTGCTCACGATTCACGTAAAAACGGCTGCATGGATTATTAAGAAATTTCATATTTGGATCAGATCTCTTCTAACTTACGTTTATTTGCTATATAACGTTTTGATATTTTGACCCCAAAAGGGGGTTTGTGGGGGGGGGGGTGGAGCGCACTAATGTAAATGACCAAATAACTCCCGAACTATTAACTCTACGGCAAATTTTGTTACAAGCAAAGTGGTAGGAGATGTGATTTCTGACAACGTCTGTTTAAAAAATTTCTACCAAAAAACCACCCAAAAAAAAGGGGGGGGTGAAAAAATTAAAATTCTTCCCCTTGGAGCAAACTCAACCAAATTTTGTATACATAATCTGTCGGCCTCTAGAGCCTCGGGTGGGGTACAGGGGCCAGGGAAGTAGCCCCTGGCTAGCAAGAGGGCCGCCGAAGGCGAGCTTTGTAGCTAGTTTTTAATAAAATAATTTATAATCTTTTATTAAATAACTCCTCCTTCTCCAAGTTTTGGGCCCATTAGCAATTAATAATATTTTCTTTTAAATATGGATTTCTTCTAGGGTAAATAGCTTTCTATTAATTTTGTTTGGGAATTATATCACTTTAAAAATGTTGCCCCCCCCCCCTTTGGATCACTATCATTTCTCACGGATAGTCATTTCCGTAAGGCCGAATAGGGTGCATATGCAAATGCATACCGATCAATGTTAATCTAGGACTTATTGATAGTTCCCCAAAAAAATTAAGACTTTTTTATTATAGGACTCATTTTTAGTAGATTCCATTTTTCTTGTTTTTTTTTTGTTTGTTTTTTTTAATTTGAAAAATTTTTAATTTCAATTTTTTAAGAAAGCCCCTTAATTTTGGGTTCGATTTCAACCTAAATCTCATCAGTTCTTAATCTCAATACAAAAAACTATATGTGAAATTTCGTTTTGATATTCACACTAGTTTTTGAACTAGGGCGTACACACAATTTGGTATCGTGCTAACGTATTAAAAAACATTTTGACAAAATAATTAGTATCTTGTACAATATAATTTTTTTGATATTCACCATATAAAAGGCTTTCTTGTAGACCAAAACCTCATGGTTTCGCTCAATTTTTTTTATCAAAATAGTATGAGATGTTTTGAGATATTTCGAAAAAAACCAAACACTTTTTTAATGGACGATTACAATACTTGACCTTATCCTAAGTATGCTAAAGTAAAAATATTATTTTCCTTATAAACATTTACTCAGAGATGATTTTTTATTCAGTTTTTTAACTAGCTTTTTCAATTATTTCCGAGGACATTTTATTTAAATTTCTTTTTTGGTATTCATGTCTATTTAATAAAGGCATATTATCATATACCACACCGAGTCACGGGTTTTGTAAAATACAACGCATGTAAATTAATAAAAAAAAAGCTAAATTTAGAGGCCTGCCGAAGGCGGGCCGCGTGGCTAGTATTGTATAAAGGTAAGTTACGGTTTATTTGTATTATTTTTAAAATATTAAGTAGGATGTTAAATTGGATTATGTACTTTTAAAACATTATATTATATTCATGTCTTGTTATATATTATTACATTACTAAATCCCCTTACAAAGAGAATTGATAGAATCTTGATGAGCATTTTCTAGATCATTTTTGTGATTAGATGAAAAATGTTTTGGCTTTAAAAATTAGAAGTGATGTTATGTTTATAGGTTCAAAAAAATAATATAAAAATATGATGTGATGATATAATTTTGAATTGTAGATATAGTGAAACCCCTCAAATCTGAACCCCGGAAATCTGAACGCAAAAAAGAGAAACTTATTTATTTAGTCATAAAACAATTATGTATATATTCTACATTATAACCTTATTTTACATAATTAGTTGAAAAATTAACAAAGAAGTACAGTTAGCATACCTAACAAAGTCTAAATGTGTCTACATACTTATGTCATTCAGGAATGAAAAAAGGTAAAAGTTGATTATTGAAATTCTTTAGGTTAATCACTTTGCAAAATTAATGAAATAATAATAGAAACACACAAAATATCACTTAATCTTTCACTTGATATCAGTTATCTTCAATTGTCGAAGCTGCTTTCGGCTTATCCGAACGAATTAAAATCCGAACATGCTACAGCCTCAATTAGTTCAGATTTGAGGGGTTTCACTGTATTATTATTAGAAAAAATGTTGCGTAAAAATAAAACAAAAAATACGAAACTATGAATATAAAAAAATCCGGAAGAATGATTACATTTTCCAAAGGATGAGGTTTATCTAACTATTGACAGATTTTTAAAGTGACAAACTGTTTTTCTTTTTTGAAATTTCTATTTAGAAATATAGACTTGGTTATTTGTTTCGTTTTTAATAAGAGAATTTTTCCTGCCAGATTTTGCTTAAGGACCTCTACACTATCAGTTAAACTGTAAAATTTTATTTATTTATTAATATTTCTTCTATTTTTAGGGTAACCGAAATTAGAAAAATATAAAATGATCTCATGTCAAATTTTAAACATTATGAAAAATATTCATTTAACAAGGACGCCTGTAGGGTAGGCTAGCACATTCCAGAGGCGTCGATCGGTTGCATAGATACAGGCGGACAGCTTTCCTAAACTACCTATTCTTTATGCGACCTCATCATTTCACTTTGGGACCCCTAGTTTAAGATACGCTTGACTAGAGGAATGTGAAAATGTACACCTCCTGCCGGAATATCGCTTTGAAGTACATAAATGTTTAGAGAAAATATTTAGGAAGCATTTGGGTCTTGAATTATATACCTACTCAAATAATAACTCTAATAGATTCATTATAGATAATTCATTGTATAAAGCAACTGACCTGTAAGTTTGGTGGGCAGTGATCAAGTAGTTCCAGCATGTGTTTAATATTTTGGGCATCTTGAATTACAAAATTGAGTTCCATATCAAATTCGCCGCCAACCAGCTAAAAACAAACAAAAAAATGCACCAATTAGAAAAAAATTAATATATATATATATATATATATATATATATATATATATATATATATATATATATAATATATATATGGTATATATAAATACACATATGTATTATTTAAGATTATACTTCAAAAATAAAATTAAAATGTCCAATTTTTTTAAATAACAACAGACTGACAAGTAATTATGTGAATATGATATGTTAAAAAAACTAAGTAATTTTTTAATAATCTTTTCCTTTAAGCTAAATATATTTAAAAAGTTGAATAAAAAAATTATTGAATATTATATTAAAGTTGTTGAAAAATTTTTAAGCATTTACTTGTAGTAGGTTAAAGTAAAAGATAGTTTCGTAGTGAGTTTGAGTTAATTGAGCGAGGGTATTTAATGAATGTAAACAGATAAAATTTGAGCCCGTCAATCATATATGTACTGTATATAATTGTCATTTAATTTGTTTTGGATGGGAAAGAGGTGAAATGTGACCATCATTTCCAAGTAATAAAATAAATGGCGGACTATCTTATCAGTTTTCCTTAAAAAGTAAACATTTACTATCAGTTCACCATGAAATATACTTTCGGACAATGGGCATTTTTTTTAGTAGGCCTTTTTAAATCATATATTTTTTTACTCAGTGGCTCTTTAAATTATATAGTGGTTTAAAATTGTAAAAGACTTAAACAATGAATTTATTAATTATAAAAATTACATAGGATCTAAATGAGTTTTGTTCTTGAGGTTACAAATAATAAATAAATAAATGTATTAACGAAAATTTCTTCTTGCAGAAGAGTAGCATAATTTTTATAAATTAAAGGAGACAATAAAAGAGTGCATCTTCTGCTGGCAAAATAATTTTTTTATTTATTTATAAAGAGATTATAGTTTCGAAGATTTTGCCCTCTTAATCAGTCTAATACAAATGATTAACAAGTTTTTAACAGTTTTTAATCAATTGTAATAGACTGATGAAGAGGCAAAGCTCAAACTATAGTCTCTTTATAAATAAATAAAAATATTTTTCCAGCAGACGACACACTTTTTTATTGTCTCTTTTAAAATATATTACCATTTTTGTTGTTTAATATTAATAATTGTAGTTAATTGGGTTACTATATAGGAGATTCCGAAGGGAAATAGAATTACAAATGGGGTAATTCTCAATAGGATTAGAGAAAAAATAACTTTAACACGTATGGAATTAGAGCTTTATAATGTGGATAACTGAAGGGCATTTTGGAGGCTGAGTTAGAACAGAAAAGGGAAATAATTAAATCAAAATAATTAATGATAATAGAATATGACACGTGGGACTTTAAGAGAAGTGAAGGAATTGACTTTGGAATTGAAAATGGAAGTTTAGAAGTTGCTATTCTTATGAGTGATTAGTAATTACACGCTATGATGATGAATGATAATGTTTTTGTAGCTGCGAATGACACAAAACAGGTTATCATCAGCGTCATTTATAAGTTAAATCTTAAAACACATACTACAACAATAAGTACACAGTAAAAACGAAGTCTTTAAAGAGCTGTTTTATTTAGGAAAGCGAAAAATTATTTTATGGATGTTTCAAATCTAAATAGCAAATTTTCGTCTCTTTTATAATACGATAAATATATCGTACAACCAATGGATATAAAAAGAAATAGTGGATCTATAACCTTTATGACTTTATGAAAATAATTTTAAGCATTCTATAGAATATTAAAATGGGTATAAAGAGAATATCTAAAATACAGCCAGCATATAAAGTCACATAAAAGATCATTTTCATTATTAAAATGGAAGATGTGAAGAATTTTTATTCTAATACTATACAAAGAAAGACGAGTTAAGGATAATTACCGAAAAATAAAAATGCACCTAGTTTTAGTAATAACAATCTTAAAATCGTGAAAGCACTTGTTAACGCAAAGCTCTGGAGTTAAGCAACTTGTAACGCAGTTAGTTCTTGGATGGGGTCTATATAAGACACATTTACTCAAACCCAAATTCTAGTTGTGTCGCTTCCACTAAAATTTCAGGGATAAACAGACTCCAATAGAGAAAAAATAAAAGCTGCGACATTTTTCACTCGAAACGCTGCGGCTAAATGAGTTTTCTCAAAAAATTATCAATGTAAATTTTTATTATAATTTTAGACTTTGTTTATCTTAAATAAAATTTGATAGAATAATATAAATTAGACCTCACAAAAAAGTCTATTCTTTTCAAAATAGAAGTCGATTAAATTTCTTGATTTCAGAAAAATAAATACAACTAAATGCAAATCTTTTATAAAAAAAAAAACAATGTGAAAGCGTTTAATTGAAATCCAAACGTTTCGGAAGAAATTCTCCCTTTATCAATGTGACACAAGTTTGACTTATATTTAAAAATATTAAAGTTTTTCTCTACTTTGATGTTACACATTTTTTCGATTTTTTTTTGAGACCCCCAAAAAATCTAAACCCGGGCTCCTATGATTTCAGCCTTATCAATTAGAACTAGTTCTGCTTTTTTTATAAATAGTTTTTATTTTTATAAATAGTCAATTTTTTTTAATTCCTTGTCTTACTAATTGCTGATGTATTGATGTGTATAATTCTCTAAAGCCATATGCTAAACAAATAAAATTGGTTTAATAAATAATTTTGTTCCATTGATTCCGTTATTTTGATAAAGTGATATGTTTACTGATCTTCTTGCAAGCTTTATTTTTTTCGGCCGTGGTTTTGAATAGTTTTCCCTTTTATATAAGGAACACAGTGTTCAATAACCATCTGAATTACTACTTCAAATACTGAAGAACATATCGATACCTAAACTCCAAAACCAAGTAACTCCAAAACTTCAAACTTTACAGTAGGCACAAAAAACTGATTTTCCATTCAACCTGAACAAGAATATTTGTTGATATTGCATAATTAATTGATAACGACATCTTCAATTTGAAGAAAAATTAAGTTATCTCATACACTGACAGGTGGCAGAAGCCCTCAGTTATCATGAGAGCAAAAAACATGAAAATCAGGAAATATTGTAGTTACGAGGGTTTGGAGTTTAGGTATCGATATCGTCGCCTTAGAGTGTAAACCTCCTAAGCCTAAACAAGGAAATTTTACAGGGCAGAGAAAAAACAAACAAAATTTAATATTGTTGTTATGGAAAGAAACTATTTTTCACATTTTTTTTCTACAACTTACGATCGTAATTTTAAGTAGCAGTTTTACATGGACGATGTTGAATTTCTTTTTCTTTCGAACGATATTAATATGTTATATATGATAAAAAATGGAGTTAGCAGCTTTACACTTTAATCCGACGATATGTATTTTACTTTGAATCAAAAGCCGCGTGATTGTGAGTCATTGGTCTGCATGAATCTTTATCTATTGCAATGTTAGGTTTCCTCTAAACTTCAAATGTGTGTCTATTTTCGGAAATTTTTATTTTTAAATCAAGAAAATTCATTTCTACTGTAAATTTTCATTTATCTATTTTAATAAAATTTACATTAGAATCAAACACTAATTGTCCGTGTTCTTACAAGTTTGAATTTTAAAAAACTACCTCAGTTCAGTCGGGAGTTTTTACTCGTATGACCCGAGCAATATGTTGAAAACAGCTGCACTAAAGGGGCTCATACATTGTCAAACAAATTACACAACAAAGCGATACGCAACGTTATACAAAAGATTTCAAACATGTTTGAAACTAGACAAACATTTGTGCAACGCATTAAACACTGCCATACATTGTCAAACAAATTCCGCAAAAGCCTGTGTTGCCCAATTTGTATAGGCCCATTAAGGCAATAAAATAGCATATTTTATACAGCTATTATGGGTTTGGGTGTAATTTCGTATCTTAAGAACAGTAACTAATAAAATAATGGATTTCAAAATTCTCATTCGGAAATGTAAAATAATTATGATTTCTAATTAAGAAAAAGAAAACTTTAGAATACACAGATTAGTTTATTATATTAAGCATAATTTTCAAATCAAACTAGAATTTAAAAAAAAAAACAAGGTGAGAATTATGGTCTGAACTTTGGAAAATTTATAGTGGTGAATGTGGGTGCTAGTCGTCGATTTCGCAACATCGCTCAGGTAATGAAAAGGCTTGATGAGGAAGAAAGCTAAGTACTTTTCTTTGTCCTTCCTTCCAGTGTATCTTCTGAAAACGAATTGCTCTCCTAACTGACCTGAATAAGATGGAGCTTTTAAAGGCGAACAATAAGACGTTTACGGCAATTTCCCAGCAGAAAAGCACCCTTACAAGTGAATTACAATACAAACCAGGGATTACCTATTATATGAGAGGCATTCCACGTCAAATCAAACGGTTTGAAAAATTTTAATTTTAATTTTTTGACATTATTTAGTACCCATCAAAAAACTCTTCCTGGTAAATTTTGAATTTTTTTGATCACCGGTTTAAAAGATATCGAATTTCGGTTTCTCGCTCATAACTTCTTCAAAAATGGTCCAAATTAAATTTTTTTTATGAAATTTTTGTTTTTTTATAAACTTTTTAGACAAAAATTATTTAAATGGTTTTTATATGCTATTTTTGAGTTTTAAAATTTTAATCTTGTTTTTGAAACTGTATGTACTCCTCGATTTTTTAGATAGTTTTTTATTTTAAAATTCTAATCATTCTACAAATTTTAAGACCGGTTAAATAGTGGTCCTAAATAAATAAAAGCATTTGTTATTACTTTCTTTCAACAAATTAAAATACTAATTATCTATTTCAAACACCTGTTAACGATAAAAATGTATAAAAATCAATTCAAAATAAATAAACAAAAGAAGCAAAAAACACTTTTTTCATGCTCGATTACAATAATAGATGTTCAAGTAAAAAGAGAACTCAATACCAAAAAGTGGTTTAATAGCGAATAAATTTTTTTCGAAATTTTTAAAAATCAAAAAAAAAATAGTAATTATCACAGGAACACTATCAACCCGGTTTTAAAATTTGTAGAATGAATAGAAGTTTAAAAAAAAAAATATCAAAAAAATCGGTACAATTTCAAAATCAAGATTAAAATATTCAAAATCAAAAATCGCATAAAAAACCATTTAAATATTTTTTGTATTTTTTCTAATAAGTATGTAAAAAATAAATATTTCAAAAAAAAAAAACATTTGGAATTTGGACCATTTTTGAAGAAGTTATGAGCGAAAACTCGAAATTCGATATCATTTAAACCGATGATCAAATTTTTTTTAAAATTTACCAGGAAGAGTATTTTGATTGATTCTAAAAAATGTCAAAAAATGAAACAAATCAAAAAATTAAAATTTTTCAAACCGTTTGATTTGGATAACCAATTTAAAAGTAGCAAGTTGAAAAAATTAAATACACAACATAGCAAAAAAATTGTCCTATTGCCTTTTCTTAGGTAGGCATATATATCACTTTTGGAAATAAAAATAAAAAATGCTATTTGATTCCAAATGGAAAATAATAACATTTGCAGTCAACAAAATGGCCCCCACTACTAATTTCGGTAGTCGGGTTCGATTCGAGGGTAAACACAACCCTTATGAGATGTAATGACAACTTGGATTTTGTAGATAACACTCTCTTGGTATTTCTTTAGATATAATTATAATTTGTGAGGTTGAACCAAACATCTTTATAAATCAAAAGGTAAATATGGATTTTCATAAAATAATATATTAGATAAACATATATGTATACCTGCATATCTCTATATTAGCATCTTAATTATTAAAGTTTTGGTAAAATTAAACTTTTTGTACTTTAGATAAGGATTTGGCGGAGAAGTTTAAATAAAGTTCAATAAGATTCACGGAATATATAAAAATAAATCCGTAATCCAGGGAAAGCCCTCAGGGAATGAATGCATCTGCTAAGCTTCTAGGAATAAAGTAGGTAATTCTATTATCACTGGTTTCTTGAGGGACAGTGTGATTTATTGATATATTGGTCTTGATGTACAATGAAGGAATGCGAAAATAGTCTTTAAAACTTTGTATCTTTTATGTAAATATCAATTAAAAAATGTAAATATTTTTATTCTTAGATAAAAAGTATTTTTGTGAAAAGATAATACTATTAAAGGGACCGTGCGTTAAACATAGAGGCAGCACTACTGCCGAAGGTGGCGCTCTCTTGTGTTTATTTATTCAAATAATTTCGGGGAATTGGGGCAAAAGTATTCTTTTATAGTATAAAGGGACCGTGCGTTAAACATAGAGGCAGCACTACTGCCGAAGGTAGCGCTCTCTTGTGTTTATTTATTCAAATAATTTGGGGGAATTGGGGGAAATATTGTATTATAGTATATATCATAGATGTACCCTAGAGGGCCGTGAGCGAGTCGCTTTGTCTTGGATGTTTAATATATCATCCCCCAAAGCTTACATTTTCGCCGCCAGTTGGCGCTAAAGTCATGATGCACGGTCCCTATAATTGGAGGAAATAGAGAAAAATTGTCAAGTCTTTGGTACTCCCTAAATTTAGCAAGGGATTAAAACCCCATAGTAATAAGAAACATTGCAAAACTTATTTCATTAAACACTTATTTGTTTTTTATCTGTTTCTATAAATAAAATAAATAAATAAATCTTTATTATTCGATTTGCTTAGAGGCACAAGTCCTGAGTGGCTAGATCAACCATATATCAATACAATTTATCTATAACAAATTAATAAATCAATCAATCTCATGGCAACAGGTGAAAATCTCAATAAAATCATCATCAAATAAACTGGACAAGTGGAGATTTTATACTCTACACATTTTTTGATTACAATTTTTATTGTTCGACCAATAGGTAAAGATATACGATTGAAGTTTTTGGAGACGGACTGGTAAGTGAATTGAATGTATTTTGATGAGGCAGTCCAAGGTTTAAAAAAGAGAGAAAATTATGGTATATCTATCTTTTTATTGAAAGTTTTTTTGCCGAGGGTAGAAGAATTTTTATATATTGAAGGAGACAATAAAAGAGTGTGTCTTCTGCTGGAATTATAAAATTTATTTATTTATAACGACATTCGACATCGTTATAAATAAAATAAAATTTATAATTCCAGCAGAAGACACAATCTTTTATTGTCTCCTTCAATATATAAAAATTCTGCCCCTCGGCACAAAAACTTTCAATTTAATTATTACTACCACTGAGAGAGGAGACAGAGGGGAATGTCACTTTGTAATCCCTTCACTGACCTTTCAAAACCATGAAGAAGGAGGGAAGAATCCTCGGAAACGTCGGTTTTTGAATAAAAAGATAGATATAATTTTTTCTTAAAAGTAGATCTAACATCTAATTTGAAAACTGTTGGTAACAAAACATATTTATATGAACTTTTTGATTAAAATTGCCGATTTCTGATCTCCAATTTTACTTTTAAATATTATCATTATTTACAAAGTTAAATTTAGTGAACGAAGAAAAATATTATTTGTATTATAGAAAAAAGGATCAGCCGGGGTTCGAACCCGGAATCTTCGCATGCGTACTGCGATGCTTTGTCATAAGAGCTTTAGCTCCTAGCTCTTAGCTCTTTTATAAATAATAATTTAATTTAACTTTGTTTTTATTAATTTTAAATAAAAAATAAATAAAATCATTTATATAGTATTCTAGTTTTATATTTTTATTTTATGTTGTCTGTCTTATATATAGTATATAAAAACATCTGCCAACTCCACTCAATGTGATTTTTTTCTAGAGTTCTTATCTCGTGTCTTCTACGATCATTCCTCTTCAGTCATTGTTATCCTAAGTGTTTCTAAAAGCAGAAAGAAGGGGTTGTAATATCCTCTATTCTTATCACGCATGTGCATAATAGTAGCATTCTGCCATTTACGCATATTAACCTTCGCCAGCTTTTCATCCTTTGTCTTATGTTTGTAATCTAGAACTCTTCATTGAACAGTCGCTCATTATTTCTTTGCATTATTTACTAAGTCTTCAGATCGATTTTGAGAATAAAATAAACAGCTAACCTTATTTTTCTAAGGCTCGAGCCTTTAAAAATTGGCATATTTTTGTTTTTTAGGTCAGACTACTCAAGAGATAAAAATCCTTCCAATCAATTGATAAATAATATATATGTTGCAGTAAAAACCATTTTTATAGTAAGAACGGGTTCTTACTATTTAAAATGGGTTTTACTGAATACCTGTGTAGCAACTAGAATTTACTGATGTTGGTTGAGTTTGGTTCAAAGTTCTAGAAAGTTCATTTTTGACCTTACGCCTCATTTTGGGTCTTTATTTTCAAAGTTTTTTAAACGAAAATGTCAAAAATTAGAAGCAAAGTTGTAGAGGATGTAATTTTTGACATTTTCGTTTAAAATTTTTTGAAAATAAACACCCAAAATGAGGCAGAAGCTCAAAAATGAAGATTCTAGACCTTTGAACCAAACTCAATCAACATTAGTAAATTCTAGTTGCCACGAAGGTATTCACCCGTATAGAAATAGATTTTCGAAGAACGGGTTCTTACTAATTAAAACGCAGCCCCACTGCCCGTATAGAAATAAATAGATTTTCGAAATATGTTTTTTATATATTTTAGAAAATATATTAAAAATATAAAATTTTTGTGTTAAATTTATATAAAGTTTATGTTTTTTATATATTAATATAATTATATTTTAAGAATATATAGAAAACATAAACTTTATATAAATTTAACACAAAATTTTATAATTTTAATATATTTCCTAAAATATATAAAAACATATTTCGAAAATCTATTTATTTCATACGGAGCAGTGAAACGCGTTTTAACTAGTAGAACCCGTTCTTACTAAAACGGGTTTATATTCCAACATATATATTATTTAATGAGATAATTGGAGAAAAAGTGAGAACTTTTTCAAGGCTCTCGGTACTTCTAGAGCCGCCTCTAGTAACAAAGACAAATTAAAATAAATATAATAAACTAACAAACTGTAAAAATTTATTTTCTAATTTAATTAAATTGGTGCAAATACAATTTTTAAATTAATTTAAATAAATCATTTATTTTTTATTTAAATTATTGTTTTTTTTTTTTTTTTTTTTTTTTGTATTTTTGAACCGGGAGTTCAGTTCTAAAGCAAGAGAGACAAAAATCTAATCGGATTTCTGCGTTGGAAATGGAAACTTTTTGATACGAGAGCAAAAATTCTCGCGTTACATTGTTAAGATATCGAGGGTATCGGAATCCCGGTAGACACGCAGACAGAAAAGAAATAATTTTCATTTGAGGGCCTCTGCATCTCCACTTAGAGCCCCCTCCGCTCCTCCCACTCATGATCCGGATGAGTGGCTCATTTCTTCATTTTTTAAAAATAATGAGTAAAAAAAAATTCAAGTGAACTCAATACTAGGGGCCCTTCCGGCGAGTAAAAGTACATTATGTTTCAGATTCTAATAATGCAGCAGTTTTTAAATATTAGTGGACGCATAAAAAACATTAGGTAGTTTGGTGAGTACATAATTATATTAAACTAGCTGACGCCCGGGCCTTAGGCTCGACGTCACCTAGCCCCTGGCGGGGAGCGTCTCGTTTTATGGTTAAAATTTATATAGATAATAGCTGACCCGACCACGCGTTGCTGTGACTAACTCTTATGCTTCACGCCTAAACCACTGGACGTATCGAAACTATATTCGCAACATATGTCCGTTTGGTGCTCCGATTGGTATATCTAAATTTTGGGCCAGGTTTATAATTATTGTTCCCTTAACCAAAAATAATATTGACAGTTGAAAGATTTCCAAAAAGCTATTATCGGCCATCTTGTTTGTTTGCTTTTACCCTCCAGAGAGGCGCTGGCGTTGTTTCCTCGAAAAAAATATTTTTTACATGCCACAGGTGTGATATCTATAAAAACACTATATATATAAACACTCGTGTATTTGAATGGAATGTTGTGTGAAAATTTCAAAGAAATCGGTGAAGAACTTTTGGAGATCCTTCAACGTATCAATTAACTTACATTTTTATTTATATAGATTTGTTAAAAACTCTTTAAGGCTTATTCAATTGATTATAATTTTTTTATTTCTAGTATAATAAAATTATATTGTTTTTTTTAATATTTATAATTAATAAATGAGCGTTTTCGGCATGTTCATAGCACTGGTTCATCTAAAATCAGCAAAGTGAAACAACTTATGAGCCCGGCTAGTCCATGAAAGTACAGTTGTGTCCTATCATTGGAGAGGTTTTAAGAGTCCGCGGAGGTATGGGCTATTATAGCTGCCCATTAATAATTAGGCATTATCAGTTTAGGCAAATGCTGACCAATATATTAAAATCATATGGGTATTTAATTTAAATTTCTTTAATGAATTATAAATTTTGTACATTCAAAAAAAATCACGATATGGCATTTCTTTGTGGATTATTTTGAAGATTTTTCGAAATAGTTTAGGGAATAAAAATAAAATTCTACTGGCTTGTCGGCTGAATAAGAAAAACAAATTTTAATATCCACGCGATACCCACTCTATGAAAAATAATATTTATAATTAAAAAAGACTGATGATGAAGCTAAGCCTTCGAAACTATAGACCCAAACAAATAAATAATATATATATATATAATTTGATATTTATGTATGTATGTTTATTTGCATTCCGCAAGAATCAGTGCAAAATTCCGAGAAAACTGGGTTAAATTAAGTAATAATAATAATACCACTCTTAACTAGTTTTAAATAAAAAAATTAAGCAAATTAAGTTTTTTAAATAAATCCAACACAATCAAGCACAGATTAACGAATTTATGGTACACTAAGAATACGCATTAGAGTGAAACTTGAAAAGATCAAATATTTTTATCAAATGAAGGTAGGTAAAAAAATATTAATTGAAACTCAATTTCAAAGAGATTTTTATACTGGATATAGAAATGCCGATTTTATTTGCTGTATATAGTAGTAATGTAAATAGAGAAATAAAAAGGAAATAAATCACTTAAGGTTAGGAATTCAAAAAAACATTTCTAAAATTTATTATCAAGTTTGTTCTTTTTAAAGTAATATGAAGGGGTTATGATGGGAAATAAAAATTATTATAAAAATGTGTTGTTACTTGTTAGGACTAGCCATAATAAAACGAAGGAAAATGCCTAAAAAAACAATATCCAAAGAAATCGATTTTGATTTAGGTTTATAAAGCAAAGGTATTGGCTAAGAATGTAATAACAATTTAGGATGTAAATTCAGCAGTCGGAATATTCGAGTTGAACTGCTTATAATAACACCACTAGTTAGAATTTATGTGAATAATGTCGCTGTTACAGATGCATAAATATTGATTCACGGGTCAACATTTAACTTTTATTTTTGATCTCCAGTTCTATAGATTCTCTCAATATTTTTTATATCCAACCGATTTTCTGAGCAATAAACTCTCCGAGTTGTTAGATTCCAGTCAATGCCAATGATATAGATAGAATATGTTATGGAGGGTAGATAACTAAGCTAACTGGCTTCAGTAAACATTATTTTGGAAGAAAATCACGCTATAAAAAAAGATAAATGAAAATATATAAAAATCAATTGAACAGCGAATGAAAAAAAACACACACCCACACACACAAGTGGTTCAAAGGATCTAAAAATAATTTAGTAAAATGTGAGTTTTTTGCTTGTTCTAAATTCAATGTAGGAACATTAAATTGAAAATTTTAAAAATTAGTATGGAGATTTTCATTTATTGAATAAAGTCATTTAGAATATATTAAAAATAAAAAAGGGCCCCTACAACAAGAGACAAATTCCCAATTACAGAAAGCATGTTTTAACTGAAAATAAGGCATTGGAAAGGTATATATAAACAAGTTTTATTAATATAAAAACGAATATATATTTTTAAGCAAAAAAAATCAATTCAGTCGACTCTCAATAATTCGAAATCCAAGGGGACTACAAGAAAAATTCGAATTATCATGACGTTTGAATTATCAAGAGGAAAGGAAAAAAATCGAATTATTAAGAGTTTTTATTATATTTTTGAAAATATATATGAGCTTACATAGATTTTATATATAGCCTCAAGTAAAAAAGTAAAAATAATGAAAACGACAAAAAAGAACAAAAATTACATATGTATTAACATTGCAATAGATAATAACATACCTAATTAAAAAAATTAAGAATAGTTTTTTGCTAGGAAAAATTCGAATTATATAAAAAGGGGAAGTGGCCTAGTTCGAATTATTGAACGTTCTCTCATTGTCATTGTCAAAGAAAAATAAATTAAAAAATCAAGGGGGGGGGGGATTTTTTTAGGAATTTGCTTGACCTCCCGAGCTATTTTAATTTACAAAACTAAAACAGCTGGTTTGCACACAGAACAAACTAGCCTTACACTTTTTATAGATACTCTCAATATAATATGGAATTTTAATTGAAAGTAATGGAAGGCAGCCCAGAGGTAGTGAGGAAAGAAAAAATTAACACATATAAAATAAGGTGTAATTTATTGGAATCCTTCCTCCTTTCCTTTCAAACCGACGTTTCGGAGGATTTTTCCCTCCTTCTTCAGGGTTTCAAAGGGTCAATGAATGAAACAAATAAAATGTTTCCTTCTTCTCTCCACAGTAGTGTTCAAAAACTTTCTTCATTTGTAACAAAAGGCATAGAAAGACAAATTTTTTTTTCCTTCTTTTCTTAATTAGAACCTTCCATTACTTTCAATTAAAATTTCTACCAGTCCGTCTCTCTCCAGAGAAAATTTCGTTGCAAAAAATAATATGGAATGTTTTATTGATGAATTGTGCTCAAGCGCCAACAGCCTAATGTTTTTTGACTAGTTCCAAACTAATGTTTGTCAAGACAATTTTTAATTGAAAAGTTTTTATTTTGCCAAGAGTAGCAGAGTTGTTGACTCATACAGAGAAACAAACAAGCTCTTTGTTTCTCTCTATGAAGACTATTTTTGAGTGTTTTCATCTTGTTTATGTTTTCAAATGAAGATAACTAATAATAAACTACTACTACTATACTAGATCGAATCATCTCACTGTTTTGAGCATTCATAAGTGTTGGTGACAGCCTTGAACAAATAATTTCCGTCTGTCACAAGAATTCCTTCTATTTGAACCATCGCATTGTGAATCGAATATGTCCGATTCAAATCGCGCGCACCGCCATCAAGTCAAATTCATATATTGAATTTTATCCCTTATTTCGTGGATATAAAACAAGATCCATATATCAAGCAACATAAATAATTCTCTACGGTAAAATTTCATCTATAAGGACTAAGAAACAACGTAATCAAATATTTAAGTCAAAATTTGAGTTCATAAACTTCCTTCCTCGTGACACATCAAAAGGGCCATTTGTCATATTTTCTTCTTCAATGTCGCCAGCGGACAAAGATTCACTAAGTTGATCTACAAATACAATATCTTACGATTTATTTATTTCTCTTTCTAATCCTCTGTCTATTTTCTATATTGCGACTATTCAAGTCCAATTTACTGGTCGATTATCCTTTCTTTTATATACCAGCAAGAATCTATTCCGAGTTTGCGTGTGAGCCACGCAATACAATTTTCTTGTCTCAAACTGAGTTGTATTGACGTCTATTTGAAATAGACTCATATAATTCAATCTTAGCTTTTCTGGGCAAGTGCCGAGGCAGAGCTCTCCATTTTATACCATTGAATTTTGTGGTAACGCACGTCTGATAGCATTTTTTTTTTGTTTCATCACAGCAAAGCGACCCCTAGGTCAGCGCTCATGGCCAACCTGGAAATTAACCACAGGTTAAACCTTATAATACCACCCTATGGTATCATCCTATGTCATCACTCTATTTTCATCATAATATTGTTTAACATATCTACACTCTACCTGTGTATTCAAATCCGTATTTCATTCGACTTCCTGGATCAAGATCGAATCTGAAATTCTATCTCTCCATTTTGACGTACGTGGAATCAATCCCGTGACGTCATTCAAGTTATTGATTGACATATTTTATATCATTTAATTATTCTATTAAATCAATTGAATTAGCTTATATGTATACTATTATAAGTTGTTCTATTGGCTAAATCAGAATTTCGAATCTTCTGTTTTATTTGAATCTATCAGCTGTTTCGACCTTTACAAGCCGAAACGCCACCTTAAGTAGGAATTTATGCCTTCCGCTTTAAGATTAAATAAGATAGATGTATTTTATTCTGATTCCCCCTTGATTGTATTTATGTATTGAATGTCTAATATAAATATCTTTCTATTTAGATTTGAACTAGCCCAGCCATAGAAATATATATATATATATAAAATATTCTTGGTCTTCACCAAGCAAATATTTTCATATTTAAAATTATAATAGTTATTTATTGTTTCTTATATTTCTTTATTTATTGTTTTCAATAAAATAGATAAATAATTTATCCAATAAAATAAATTATTTATTTATCCCCCCCCTTGCATCTATTTATATATAATTATATATATATAAGATAGAAAATCTATTGTGATAATGTGTTTCATGAATCGTTCATGAACACATTACTTTCCATTACTTTCAAGTCAAAGTATATCTTTAAATATTCTATGTGTTCAATAATTGCTTATGAAACTTACATAACAATTATTACTTCTATTTATTTATTATTTCATATGATAATTCATCACTGATATCAATTCAGTTTATTTATTGTAAATTTATATTATTTCACACAATTAATCTATTTTTTATATGTATATTTTGACCAAATAGAGACATCCTCTATAAACCTACCCGTGCTGGTATTATTATTCGAACCTACCACCTTTCTTTTCAGACGTCTTGAATAAAGATCAACAATCGAACCTTTGGTAACAGTCCCCAAAGAGATTTCTCTTACTTGCGAGAGAGATCAGCACAATACAGAGATCTTAAAGCCCTATGGATAAAATAAAATAAACAGGATACTTAATCTATATACCCGGGTTGTCCGTAACAATAAGCCTGAATTAAAAAACAGCTCAAAATGAGTTGGGATAGCTGACTTGTAATCCGAGCTCAAATCAAAAGTTTGTTGGATTGTTAATTTCACATCTGACAGTTAATGTTCCAATCTATGAGTATCTTGAAACAAACCAGGGCGTTTAGAGAACATAAAAGAACTGGATGGAAGTAATCACATATAATCAATTATTGTCGATGCTTTGTTTTCTATTAACTCGCGAACTCACCTATTGTGACTGAGTAAATGACCAAGGCATTAAACACCTTTAAAATAAAATTTTATAATAAATGTTTTCTGAAGGAGCGAGAGCTGGAAGATGGGAGACGTGTCTCTCTGTGCAATATATTTATGGATGTAACCTCCATCCTGAAACAGTGTAACTTATAGGACACCTTCTTTTCATGTTGTGGAGTTCACGCGTGAAGGTTGTTTCATGTTCGGTGACGCGAAACACCATCGATGTGGGCTTCTCACGTGCCAAATAAATGAAAGAAAAAAAAAACTTTCGCTTTAAGTTTATCTTTGAAAGGATGAAAGAAGAGGAGACAGTTGGTTGGTTATTTTACCCGTTGCTTACCCGAACCCTCACTTCCGCTTTTTCTGTCTATTTCCGTTGGCTTCCCAATGTTGGTTGCTCGCAGCCTCCACCAATCAATTCTCTTGCCGCTTCGTGATCTTATTTTAATGAAACATGTCTGTATAGAATTACAATATTCTCTCAATTCTTGACAGAAGAAGGATTTAAAAACGGAAACTTAATTAAAGACAATTTGTCGAATAAAAGTATCTTGTTGCCGCTGTTCTAAGAATGAATGATCGTTGCTTAATGGGACAAACGAGTCAAATAACAGCGAATAATTGAGTTGTGAAGAGGGTGCTTTTGCCTTGAGGAACCCAGCACAAAGAAAGAGGCAAGCCATTTTCTTAGAATATGAATCGGGATTATTAAAACGAATCACTTGATTTGTTTGCCGTCCAAATAGTTCATTCTATGTTTAATGAGAATATTATTGGCCAAATTTTATATTTATATCAAAAGTATAGGTAATCATTTCAATTTGAAAGAAAATATCGAGTTTCTCATAAAAAATGTATTTACAGGGGTGCCCACAGGGAGGAGGTTAGAATACAGAGTGCGTCATTTAAATTTCTGGGGAGGGGGTTGAAAATTGTTGCATTTTAGTATTATAAAAAGCTCTTCTTTAGAATTGAATAAATGGGGAGGGGGGTACTTTTCATGAAACTGGGCGGGGGTGAGTCATGAAGCTAGGTGGGGCACCCTGGTATTTATATTAATTGAGAGAGATATTTTTTTATCTTATTTAAAATTTAAATATTGAAAATTAAAAAAAAAACAATCAATAAATTTTAATTAAAAAAAAAAAAAAGATGGTAAAAAACGAGGAACTGTGAACCCGAATCCGAACCACTGTTAACTTGGTCGAGGTGATCACGAACCGAAACTGAACCCCACTATTTTCAGGTTAAAAATACCGGGCTTGCTGAACCAAACTGTTTTGGTTTTTCATTTTTATTTTATGTACCATATATATGTTGAAGTAAAAACCCGTTTTTAGTAAGAACAGGTAAGGTTCTTACTAGTTAAACGCGTTTCACTGAATACCTTTATGGTAACTAGAATTTACTGATGTTCGTTGAGTTTGATCAGCAGTCTGAATCTTCATTTGACTTTCAGCCTCATTCTGGGTGTTTACATCCTCATTAGAAGAAAAGTTGTGGAGGATGTAATTTTTGGCATTTTCGTTGAAAATTTTTGAAAATAAACACCCATAATGAGGCGGAAGATCAAAAATGAAGATTCTAGACCTTTGAACCAAACTCAACCAACACCAGTAAATTCCTAGTTGTCACAAAGGTATTCAGTGAAACGCAGATTATGGGACATATGAAATATATATATAATATAACATATGTTCATATGAAATTTTTTCCTTCTTATGGTGTAAGGGAACTCATGCCCGAAGTTTGTAAAAGTATTTTTAAAACACCCTGTAATATAATAGATTTCTGAACCTGAATTCAAACCGAACCTATTTTTCTGCAGTTTCCAATCCTTATAAATAACCTAAATATACTTGAAGTAAATAGGTACTTCCAGAGACCCGATTTGGATAAAATCTTATCAAATCTCGTAATGACATTTAACCTCAGCTTGAAATTTAATTTCCCTATGATTCATGCTTTTTGAGTTAACATACAAGCAAAGCAATGCCTTTGGGCTCTGAAAAAGACAAAAGTCTTGTTTTGGGGGGAAATTATCATTCTAACTATAAAACATATCCTATACAGTCAATTAATATTCAAAATTGAAAGTCAAATTTAGTTTATTAGAATTACAAGACTTCACAAAGCTCATTTCCGGAGATGACACTGCAATACTTCACATTTCTATAGAAATAAAACAGGAAAAGTATAAAAAAAAAATACTTTGCACTTAATGAATGGTTTCAGCAATCCAGCCATATTCTAGTTAAAAAGTTTGTTTGATGTTTTAAATTCGTAAATACTAAACTAATCTAAATTATTAAATTAAAAGAACCTTAATTAGATTTTTCGCTCAAGTTTGCAATATAAAAGCATCAAGATTTCTCAACTCTTAATTGATTAATTCTTCTTTCTTAAATATTATGAAATTTAAATTTGTTTTGGATATATAAAAGCAAAAGGAGAGGCTGGGACAAAGTAAAGTGAGAAAATTGTTTAACAAGAGGATGCTGAGGCAAAGATCGATTACTTTATGAATAAATTTCCATTTTCTTATTTTAAAAAACAAAATAAAAACGAAAAGGGTAGAGAATTTTCTCCATTAAGAATGTGAGTAGCAAGTTGGATAAAAAAATATTCTCCAACACGGCGAAATTTTTCGTAAATTATGAATTGATGAATAAACGAAGTAACTCATTAATATTATTCATCATTTTGACTTTTCGAGAGAGCCCTCGCGAGAAATAGTGGCTTGGAATAGGGAGCTCTCGGGATAAGAGTGCTCGATACCTGACGGTTGGGCGCCACTTGATAGGGTGAGTTTCAAAAGCATGTTGGTCCAACAGAGCGCAAACACTCCACTTGACCTGCTTCTTCAATTGGACCCTAAAGCCCCTGATTATCGCAAGGGACTGAAATCTCACATTTTTCCACGGTTCAATTTATTTCACACTTAAACAGAATGCTTGTTTATTTGTTATTAAGATAATTAAACTTTTAGAAAAATTATTAGATAATATACGGGCATACCAATTATTTTTGCCGTTGTGATTCTAGGGTAAGTAGAGTGTTGGATCACCCAGCCATCCTAATCAATTCCATTCGAATGCATCTAACACGACTGATTGAAAAGACTGAAAATTGGTCACCAATACATGGTATCTCAAATAGATTGTATACCGGTTTACCGGTTAACCGGTAAATTGACAAAAAAAAAATGTGTGTGTCAGCTCCGACGCACGACTGGAGTTTACTCATTCAGATCGACTGTCTAAATAGGCACACAAAAGGCTTACTAGTCTAAGAAAAAGATTAATACCATATCAAATGATAAATAAACGAATCAGTGAAAATACCTAAATAAAATTTCAAATATTAATTAGATCAATAGCGCCGTCGTTATTAATTACTGTGACTAGAGGCTTATGGTAACTGAAATAAGACACATGAACGTTGGTAGATATGTGGTTCACAAATCTTACCCACAAATCAATACCCACGAATTATAAATAAAATCTATAATATAAATTTTAAATAAATATTATAATTAAATTTAAAATAAGAATTATATATAATATAATATGTATGATATAATATGTATGACATATCTAAAATAATAACAATAAAGTATAAATATAACATAAGTATATAATATAAAAAAATGAATAGTTATAGTGATTGTCTAATTATCTAAGTTTAACCATAATACGTTAGAGAAAGACGTATCAAATTATAGGGTTGAATTGTATATGATATATATAAATAAAATCATCATTTAATTTTTGAGATTAATTAAATGAAAATTTCAAAATGTCAAGTAATAAAGTTTCAAATGTTTTAAAAATAAATAAGCACTCGACAGGGATGGAACCTGTCATGTTGCATTTATATATAAATATATATATATATATATAATAATAATAATATAATATATTTATATATATAATATAATAATAATATTTTTTCGATTAATTTTTCAATGTCAATTTTAAAATCCGCGCCTAAAAAATGTTTGAATGATGTTGCCCTTTTTCACCACCAGAAGAGTGTGCGTACGAAAAACGTAACGCTGTCATTCGTTGACTGAATTTTACTACCCATAATTTTCCATACCGGGCTCCTTATATGCAAATCGATTCTTACGGAGTAAACTCCAAAAACGTTCGGTAAATTACTAAGCAATAATATACCTAATTATTAATTTTATGGGAAATATTTTTGGAGCTTATTTTAATTTTAATTTACCAAATTACCGGTAAATGAAAAAGTCGGTAAATTTACAATACCTATAGTATCTCAAGAGAGGCTCCACTTATGAACAATGTTACTTAACTTCGAAGATCTTTTGGAAGACTGTAGTGGTTTGAATATGCCGAGATTATGACTATAAAGGCTAGTTTACACGAGCTTAGTACTAACCACTCCTACTAATTCTGTGTTGAGTAAACACACAATATATAATATATAATATATATACAATATAGTGTGAGTGAATAGAAATGGTTTCTATTTGCTAATGACAAGTAGCATCCCCTATCACATATATTTACAACTCGAATTGCCATCTTGCAACTATATATTTATTTTAATCATCTCTAGCTACTTAAATAGTCAGGGTCTAATTATAGATAATGAACTTTCTTTTAGAGCTTTTGAATATGTTGAATATCTAATCTAGGACAGAATTTATCTAACTTTCCACATAAATTTCACCTATCACTGCCTAACCCTTTAAGATACACACACAGATTATACAATTACCTTTATTAAAAACATTTAATTTAAAACAGAAAAGTTAATATGACTGAAATGTCTCAAATCAATAGTTTACTCGTTATATGTAGAATGAATGGACTTGAAATAATAACAAATATCTCTCTGATGGGGCGAGGCATCCTCTCAATATAACAGAAAATAATTATATATGTGAAAGAAATCGATCTTATTTTATCAATGTAATCTATCTTGAGGTTCATAGTATGTCTATAATATAAGAAAATAGCATTTTGATTAAGAATTTTGTAATTTAAAAGAAATTGTATGAAAAGATTCAATTTCTTCTCTCCGGGAGTGAATCAACTAGAAATAACTAAAAGTTTTATTTTTTTTCTCATTAGATATTTATTCAAATCTATTGAAATTTCATATCTAAGTGTTATTTTCATTCATCTTTTAAATCAAATAATTATTATTAAGACATTTGTATTTTGAAGGGTAGTTTGTTTGATGTCCAATGTGCAAAAACGCTAATAACTCGGTTGAAATATTTTTTAAAAATATGAAATTCATAAATATTATAAAACAATCAATTATTAATAATTTAGTACAATTTTGAAAGAAATCGATTCAGTACTTTTTGAGAAAATGGATAAAAACCATCTGAACAGTCTAAAAACGATGTTTTTTGAAAGCACGAGATGCCTTTGAAAAATGTTTAAAAAGTCATATGAAACGAAACATTGACATGTGACATGGAGGTGAATTTTAAAATGTTTCTAAAATGGACTTTCATAGACGGTTTTCGGGGTTTTTGACGGTTTTCGTGGTTTTTGACGATTTTCTCAAAAAGTACTAAATCGATTTCGTTAAAAATTGAATTAAATTATTAATTTCTTGATTAGTTTTTTGAGAATTTTTTATTTATATATATAACCAAACTTCTTGAGGATACAAATTCTCATTTAAATAGGTATTGGTTTTATTCTTTTTTGACAAAGATTTGTTGAGGGGATTTGGCGTGTTGAGTTGGCAATGGAGTTTAGTTGTCAAATAGAATTTGAATCTGACAAACAGTCAGTGATTTATGAAAAAGTCTTTAACTTTGAATGTTTATACAAAATTAATTGTTAAACAAAAGAATAATGTTACATACTCTAATAATTTCGATGTGAGGGAATTTTTTCCCATCTTTAGATTGTTCCAAGGTATGTCATTTTGTTGTTATTTTTGAGTTGTTGTTATGTGATGAAAAATTGTCATTGTATATAAATTGTGTAATGATTAAAATGTTTTAGGCGGATGATGACATATTTGAAAATGTCGAAACGTTCCTTGTAAAAATAAAATAAAATAAAGACAAATGAATTATTAATAATTAATTGTTTTATAATATCTATTAATTTCATATTTAAAAAAAAATTTGATATAAAAGATGAATCAAAATAAAACACAGATATTAAATTTCAATAGATTTGAATAAATATCTAATGAGAAAAAATAAAAGTTTTTGTCATTACCAGTTGATCCGCTCCCGGAGAGAAGAAATTGGATCCTTTCATACAATTTCCCTTAAACTACAAAATTCTTAATCAAAATGTTATTTATATTAAAAGGTTACCATGAACATCAAGATAGATTGAATCGATAAAATAAGATCGATTTCTTTATCAAATATAATTCATTTGGTCTGTTGATCTGAGAGGATGTGCCCCATCAGAGAGACATTTATTATTGAATCAAGTCCATTCACTCTACAATATTGCAATATTTTTTAACGCGTAAACTATTGATTTTAGACGTTTCAGTCATATTAACTTTTCTGTTTTAAATTAAATGTTTTTAATAAAGGTCATTATATAAATTTGTGTATCTCAAAGGGTTAGGCAGTGATGGTGAAATTTATGTAGACAGATAAATCCTGCTCTAGAGACTTTTGATATTCTACATATTTAAAAACTCTAATGAAAAAACATTTTGATATTTTAATTTACTAAAAGAAAGTTCGTTTACTATAATTAGGAGCATCACTAATATTTGTTTCTGAGAAAAGTAAATATTATTTTTGTGCCACTTAGATTGAATGTGAAAATTTTTATTGAAATCCGAATCATCAACCAAATTAAAAATTGTATGTATTAAAAAATTTCCTGGCCAAATCATTGGGCTTGATTTTTTAGATTAAAAAATATTTACATTTACATAACTCGTAAACTTTTGATTTTAGACATTTCTCCCATATTAACTATTCTGATGAAAATTAAATGTACTTTAATAAAAGTCCTTATATGAATTTGTTTACCTCAAAGTGTTAGGCAGTAATAGTTAAATTTAAGTGGAAAAATTGAGATAAATACTCTCTACAAAACTCATTGTTCCCCCTAGAAAAATCGAAACTCCATTATTAGGAGGCATCACTTATGTATATCTCATTAAATTATATCGTTTCTTCTAAAATTTGTCACTTCTACTAAAAAGTTAGTTGATCTCTAATCGGATTACCAAAATTGAAACCCTGTGGTGGCTAATCAGCTGGTCGGCTGCCGCACCTAGGAAAACTCCCTAACTAAGCCAATGGTCGCGACCAGCCATTTTGAGTCACGTAATTAAATTTTGGGGTCGAAAAAAATAAAATGACAATGACAATGAAAAAATTATACCTACCATATTGGGCAGCGACTAAAAATAAATTCAAAATAAGATGATGTGGCCATCCACATGAATTTACCATACGCCTGGCCCCTCTCTGTAATTTTTTAAACCCCTCCTCTTCTGAGTCACTATCAATTTCTCATAATGAGAGATTTTCATAAGGTCATATAGTGTGCATAGGTGAAATTTCGTACAAATTTTCTTTAGAAAATTAAAAAAACACAGTAGAATTACTTAATGTTGATTTTAACATAATTAATTATAATGTTGTAATTAAAGTTAAATTAAAGCCAGCAGCGATAAGTCTGGTTCGAAAAAAACCTCCAGTAATTACATGAGGTATAGGGGTTGTTGTATTATTGACCGGGACCATGTTTTGGTTAATTGAAAATTAATTAAATTTTGTATGTAATTTTCGACGTGCCGGCTTCTAATTCTAGAATCAATTTGAATATATTAGCATTACAAGCCAAAAAATCTCGTTTGTTCTTAATCTAAGCGTATTTTTTTTTCTTTTTTTGTTAAATATTCGGGTATTTTCATTTACGTACCTAAAAAACATATTATGATCCTCCTCAATTAATCTAAAAAAATATGAACATATTGCTGAACATAATTACGTATGTATGGAGCATAACTACACGTACTATATATAAATAAGCTGATATGGCCATCCACATGACACCTGGCCCTCTCTTATATTTAATATTTAATAAAATAATTTAAAATTATTTGCTCAAACCCCTCCTTCATTATTTTCGGTCAATTACCAATTAATAAAATGTCTTTTAATTATGAGACTTTTCTATTAGAAATATCAGCTTTCTTCGATATTTGTTTGTAAATATTTTTAACCCCTCCCCCCACTTTCTTTTTGGTCACTATCAATTTCACATAGTGAGTCATTTTCGTAAGGTCGTATAGTGCATATGCGAAATTTCGTACAAATTGATCAAAGGGTCTAGGACTCATATTGATAGTACTATTTTTATTATTACAGGTTCATTTTATAGTATATTTAATTTAATTTTATTTATTTTCTTTTTAGTTTGAAAATTTTATAATTTTTATTTTTTATCCTCCCCTTAATTTTTGGTTCGATTTTATCCAAAATCTAATCAAATTTTAATAATTAGAGCTTTCAATAAATAGATAAATAAATTTTACAAGTTTTTTTTTAATAAATAAAATGAATCAAAATATTTAGAACATTAATATTTTTAATATTTTAAAACAAACGCATTGGGTTAAACCAGTGTTTCCAACGTGGGGCCCACGACCCTCAAGGGGGCACTTTGATTGTTAAGGGAGCAATTCGAAAATGTACTCGTCCAGAGTTTAACTGTATGGTGACTGTGGATTTAGTGAAATCGTCTGATTATAACACAACGGGGAGATTTGAGACTGAAGCTAACTAACTCAATTGGACCCTATCATAAAATCTCTTTGGAGCAAGCATCAAGCGCAAGGATCTCACTAAATTTTAATAATAAATAATTAGAATGATATGAAAAAATATTTCATTAAAATTATTTCGTACTTGAATTTCAGTTATCTATATTATAATATATGTTTTGAAAATTTACTTATTGTGTTTCTTCAACAATTTCCTAGTGTTTCTTCCTAAAAACTATCGTTTAAGTTTCTTCAGTGAAAAATTAAATTTTTGAATATAAAAAATTATGTATATGTGTGTTACATGCTTAATTTGACCGGGACTCTCCTGGTTTCAAGGCATGGTTCAGGTGTCCCGGTCAGTTTGTCATTTTGGCAGGGATATTTGGAAAAAATTAAGTGATTCCTCGGCAAAGTTAATTGAGAACTAAATTTTAGTAGATTTCTCGACGCGATTAAAAATACAAAAAAAATATAAGAAAAAGTAAAAACTTTTTCAAGACTCGATACCCTTGCTGGTTAGAGCCGCCACAAGTAATTTCGTATGTACATTTTTATCGGAATTTTAATGAAGTCCAATTGAATATTCTCTTTCTCTATAACGAGTATCGTTTTGGTCGGAGTGCAAACGGCCATTTCTAGAATAATAGAAATTAAGAAATTAATCTCTAATAGTCTGAAGCAGGTTTGAGCTTGTAAGTGGATGATATTTACAAGTCCAGGCCGGTTTCAGGAATCCTTGCTAACGGGCTTAGCTCTAAAGAAAGAAAGAGCATTCTATCCACGCTCTTTCTAGTTATTTTTATCAGATTCTATTAAAAGAATCGCTCACCCGCATATTAAATAATAGAAAAGTGAAAACTTTTTCAAGACTCGGTACACTAAAGCTGTCCTAGTAATTATGAATATACTTAAGTATAAATTGTTCATTTATGGCTATCGTTATATAGCATCCTCTTAAAATCCCAATAGAATAATTCAAAAAATTATATTTTATATTTATAAATATATTCGCTAAAATCCAACCCCGGAGTAGGGACAAATTTAAATAAAATAAATAGTATCGTAAATGGCTTATGGCTAGAAAGGCCGAAAAGCCAAAAAAATATTTATATTTATAAAAGTCTCCAAAGTGCAAAGACCTTAATAGAGAAATGCAATACTTCTACATATTATATCATTTATCATAATATAAAGATATATTAAATATAAATATAAATATAGTGAAAATAAAAATACCCTTGTTTTCCGAATGCAAGAGCAGGACATTATCTTTAGAGGTCCTTAGAAATTTATGCAACCTACGTTATTTAAATCTTAATACATTATTAATATAATTAAAATATTTATCTTCATGGACGAAGGATATTAAATTTTTTAACATTAAAAATATGATTTTCTATTAAGATAATTTTCCATTACTCATTAAATTAATTTGAACAGTTATTTTTATTAATATTAATTATAATTTTTATCATCTTTTTCTGTCTGGAATTCACGACGTCATAAAAATGAAAACACATTATATAAGTGGAAAATATCTTAATTTATTATTATTTTTTTAATTTTGTTTATTTATTTTATTATTTACTTTGCCATCGGTATTATATAGGAGAGAAGAGTATTGTAATTGTCTAGGAAAAAATTCAATTCTTTGCGTTTCAAAGTCTCTTGAGGCAAAAAGTGTCTAAGTTTGATTAAATTTTACACTCTACTTTAAAAATAAAAACAATAACAAATTAAAATTTCATATTTAGAATTTCCATAATTGATAGAAAAGCTAATTGAATCTTGATGAAAATGACTAACAGAAAATTTATACGTTGAACTAAAAATAATTTTAAAGGAGACAATAAAAAATTCAGTCGAATTGATAACCACCTCCTTTTTTGAAGTCGGTTAAAAAGAGTCGTGTCTTCTGCTGGAAAAATAAAATTTGTAATTCACAGGAATCAATTGTAATAGACTGATGAAGAGGACAAAGTCCTCGAAACTATAGTCTCGTTATAAATAAATTAAAATATTTATTTTTCTCAGCAGAAAACACATTCTTTTATTGTCTCCTTTAATTTATAAAAATTCTGCTACGCTCGGCAAAAAAAACTTTGAGAACCGAAAAGTAAAAATATTTTTTGAGCAAACTCAGTAAACATAAAACTTCTAATAAAAACAATTAAACATGTTTTCTTCTAATTAAGCTACCGCGAGTTCAAGCCCGACTAGCTGCAAATTGACCAGTTATGGAAAACCACCCCTGTGAAAAATTTATCTAGGAAAATTGCAATAGAGAGGATACTCTCTACAGTAATCGCCGACGCTCGGAATCAAGTATAAGCCACATGAAAATAAAGAAGAAGAAATCTTGGGCTAAGAGTCTACAAAAGAAAATACAAAATAAACTGCAACGGATCGTTGCTAAACTTTATCCAAATTCATTTGAAATATTAATATGTTTGTTCCTTTATTATTAATCAGATATCACTTGCAATTTGTAGTTCATATTGAAATTAATTCAAAAATAATTCTCATTTAAGAGTCGAGGAATAACCATTCTACATTGGATTTTTGACGTTTCGGTTTTATTGGTAACCATGCTGAAGACATAGAGGAATCGACTTAAAATCAAAAATATCCATCGATTTCATCTAATACTTGAGGATAACAATTCTACATTAGGTTTTTGACGTTTCGATTATTATTGGTAACCATTGCTGAAGACATGGAGGAAACGACTTAAAATCAAAAATAACGATCGATTCTTATCTAATACTAGAGGAATAACCTTATTGAATTCCATTTTTGATGTTTTGACTATTAATGGAAACTCACTGAAAATGTAGAAGAATCGACTTAAAATCAAAAGACTAAATTCTTTTTGGTAAACAACTCAAGCTTGAGTTGTTTACCATAAAAGAATTTAGTCTTTTTGATTTTAAGTCGATTCTTCTACATTTTCAGTAGAGGTTTCATTAATAGTCAAAACATCAAAAATGGAATTCAATAAGGTTATTCCTCTAGTATTAGATAAGAATCGATCGTTATTTTTGATTTTAAGTCGATTCCTCCATGTCTTCAGCAATGGTTACCAATAATAATCGAAACGTCAAAAACCTAATGTAGAATTGTTATTCCTCAAGTATTAGATGAGAATCAATCGCTATTTTTGATTTTAAGTCGATTCCTCTATGTCTTCAGCAATGGTTACCAATAAAAACCGAAACGTCAAAAATCCAATATAGAATGATTATTCCTCAAGTACTAGATGAGAATCAATCGCTATTTTTGGTTTAAAGTTGATTTCTCTATGTCTTCAGGAATGGTTACTAATAAAAACCGAAACGTCAAAAATCCAATATAGAATGGATATTTCTCAAGTATTAGATGAGAATCAATCGCTATTTTTTATTTTAAGTCGATTCCTCCATGTCTTCAGCAATGGTTACTAATAAAAACCGAAACGTCAAAAATCCAATATAGAATGATTATTCCTCAAGTACTAGATGAGAATCAATCGCTATTTTTGGTTTAAAGTCGATTTCTCTATGTCTTCAGCAATGGTTACTAATAAAAACCGAAACGTCAAAAATCCAATATAGAATGATTATTCCTCAAGTACTAGATGAGAATCAATCGCTATTTTTGGTTTAAAGTCGATTTCTCTATGTCTTCAGCAATGGTTACTAATAAAAACCGAAACGTCAAAAATCCAATATAGAATGATTATTCCTCAAGTACTAGATGAGAATCAATCGCTATTTTTGGTTTAAAATCGATTTCTCTGTCTTCAGCAAAGGTAACGGATAAGAAAACAACGCAGTTGCTATGGTTACTCATAAAAATTCCTCCCAAATTTTTAGCATTTCACAGAGAGAAGCCTATCCATTCTTACTTAAGCAAGGCTAAATGAGCTATATTAAAACTTTCAAATGAATAAATTTTAAAGAATTTAAAAAATTAAAAAGTACCATCTTACTCTAGAGTAAAGTACTTTAAAATATAATTTTACTAAAAACTTTATTTAACCTTTTTTGTGGTCCCCAAGGTACTTAATTAGGATATTAAATTTCATCAAAATTGGTTAAGTCATTTTCAAGATATTTAGAAAAACTAAAAAGTACTGAAATAAAGTACTAATGTTTGTGGGCCGATATGTACCAAAAACTAATCAGCGCTTCATTTTGTTAAACTAATGGTAGGTTTTCAATTTCATTTCAATCGGTGCAACGGTGTGGAAAAATCGTGGGCCAAAAAAGCGATAACATACATCCATCCATACATACATCCATCCATACATACATCCATACATACATCCATCCATCCGCACGCACTAAATGAAAAATCGCACTTTTTGGCCTCTCGACGAGACCCCATGTAATTTTTGGCAAAACCGTCACGTGCTAATATTCAACCTAATTGAATACTACAATTTGTGACTTTAATTGAGTCCATGGGTTCCGTAGTCTTTACCTGAGGACCCTTTGAAGCCACGCTTGCCCCGAGAGCGATTACAATACTTTACCCATGCTTTGCATTGGATAAAGTAAAAATAGATAATAGGTAGATGTAGATATAATATGAGCAAAAACTTTTCAATTGATTCAATTATAATTAATTTCGTTTAATTAATGATGATTTAAAAAATTTGTTAAATATCTATAAAAAAATCCGCTTATTGGCTTAACCACATGCCGAAAGCTTTAAATACCCATAATGTATATGAACAAATGAACATACTACATTCATATTCATGTGTTAACCTTTTGTTTTTTTATAAATGTATTTGCCTTTTATTAGCGAAATATAATATTATGCGAACCTAACCACATGAATGATATTTTTTCATTTAATTATTGACTTTATAAATTAATGTAATAATTAAATACTAATTAACATTAAAATATAATTTAAACAATTCTTTTAATTTATTAGGGTTTCGTTCAAAGGTAAAACAGTATTAGTGCTCCAACAATGTCTGTCAGCCTATCATAGTCACGTAGCTCGTAAACTAAATAAGAAACTTGAAATTTAAATGGTACAAAGGTACTGTATATTCATTTTCAAAGATTTTAAAAAAGTGTTAATCGAAAGATTATTTTAGTAAGTCTTTATTATTAAGATTAAGATTATTTTTTGTGGAGTCGAAAATAAAAAATAAATAGATATAGAGTCCAAAGAAACCATGTATGAAGAATCAGTTTTTTTTTTATTTAATCTATTTTAATATCCGGTGTGAGAAAGTCCCAAATGTGGCCGTTTTATGTGATTTAGTATACCTACCCTATACCTAATGGTGTTCGGAAGTGGTTTGACTGTGGAAAATATCCACAAATTCACTAATTCTCTCCTTCTTAACTACAAATAAGAAACAATTTAATATTTCAACTATTTTGGATGATATAAGGTACGGAAGCTTCGTTATGCAGTCTGACTCACACTTGGCCGAATTATTTATTTGTTCGTGATTATAAAATTCCCTCTGTACAATTTTAAATGGCATAGAATACAGTGGAATTAAAACATTTTGGAAGTGCGACCCCGTGCGGGACATCGGGGTAACATGCCGACCCAAAATTAAAATAATCAATAATCTAATTCTAATTGCTCAAAAACTAGGACTAGGTTATATTAAAAATCAGGAAGATGTTAATTTATTTATTTTACTTTACCATATTTTACCATATTTCATACAAAACAAACATTAGTTTGAAAACAAGTATAATAAACTGAAAATCAACTGTGTAGTTTTACAAATATTAGGTTGAAAAATTGACTACCATTAAATCATTTATAACTATTAAAATTAAAATATGGCATATAAAATAAGGTAGGAATTTAAAAAAAAAATACTTTAAAAAGACTACAAACGGAAAATATTTAGGGAGACCTATGAGCCTGTTTCTTGTTTACAAGTAGTGATAATATATTATACTGGTCAACAGTGGTTTTGTTGCCCTTGATCTAAAAATAATTTCGATTAATTTTATGCGAACAATTTATGAAACTATTAATGATTTTGGAATATTGGCTCTATTTTTTTTCTTTATTTAATCTTCATTTTCATATTATACTATAAAAAGCAGTAAATATGAAAAAGAAAAAGCATGTAGGTATATTCTATATAATATCAATATTTTATTGAAAAATGTTACTAGTTTTGTTTTAGTGTTTAATTAATTTATATAGATGTAAAAAGAGATTAAAATGAGCAAAAACGATGTTACACTTTAGATAAACGCCTTTTATAATGCTATTTTAAATTTTATAGGTACACCAAAATCATAAAAACAAGAGCCAATTCAGTATTTTCATGAATATATTCGTCAAGTGTGTACTTGAAATTATAGAAATCCGCAGAGATATCCAGGGCAACAATTTTTGTTTGTTTTTTAGCTGTGTTATCTGGCTCTATTTTGCTCAATTTGAATCTTAAAGGTAGTTCTATTGCTAATTTGTTTCGGTATTTAGATTTTAGGTAGAGAAATTGTTAAAATCAATCTTCCACATAAAGATGAGGCAAATGGAAATAATACCTTTAGAGCTAAATTAGACAGTTCTAGATATTCATTTCGTATTTTAAGACAAAAATTACTCAATTCAAGCTCTTTGAAAACAAATTTTAATTCTCTATCAGATGATAATTCACGTTAGTTTTTCGCTTAAATGAAATTATAAATTTTTGGGTAATAAGTATACACTGAAAGGGATTCCGGATCCATTCAGAGTTAGAAAAATCCTCAGGAAAATAAGTATTCAATTGATATTTAAGATCTGTCAAGTGAGTTGCTACATGTTTAATAACCGGTTGAATTTATTTACAATTTTCTCATCCACCTTGTGACCTCAAGGTAATTTTTCGCCGCGACCCATAGATTGAATGCCCACTGACATAGAACATTGAATCTGGGGTCGGGCATAACTTTTTAGATATTAAAAAAAAAAAATGGTTTGCAATCTTTTTAATAAACTATGGATTTTATTATTAACATTATTCTGCCACATACAGCTGGACTAATAAATTTAATTGAGGGATCCTTCACTGGAAGAATAACCTCTCAAGTGTGTGAATGGGATATAATTGTGTTGCGTGAATGTATAAATTTTAAAAATTTTACTTATAGCCAAAATTTTATTGACTGATTGTAAAAATTATCTTCAAATAATAAAAAAAAAAAAATTATTAAAAAAATTAAATAAAATTTGTAAGCCACTCCCTATGAGTTTTATTGCAGCTAATTTTAAAATACACCATTTTATTTTTTTACTTAAATTAAATATATAGGCCATCAATGAGATAGGTCCACTTATGGACTATTGTTAAGAGCCCTTGAATGAAACTCCTCTTTATTTTATTAATTTACTGGATTATTTATTGTTTCAAATCCTAAAGCCATTATTTGGATTAAAAATTGGCAATGGTAGGTATTATTTTTCACAACATAAATTATTTCACATTTCAATTTATTTTTCTCTTAAATCCAACGAAATTTCTATCATTCAGCTTATATATGGATTTATTTTTCTTTATTAACATATCGGGGATAATAAATTTTTTGAAAGAAAACAAACCAGTGGCCTATATTAGCCGATAGATCGATTGTAGAAACCATTATGGGAACATTTCATTACAGTATAATTTCCCAGAGAGCTTCAATAACAAGGGATTTACGAGAAACCCTATAAAAGGCAGATCACCCTCTCTTATGAAGGGTTTCGGAAAGATCCATTTCCTACAGCAAAAAATAACCTACTCCGTCATGGGCGTTCATGACAGATTTGAGCTCCCGACCTCTTCGGTTTATTTCTCTTCCCCAATTCACTCATAAAAAAGCGAATGATAAGGAAGTTTTTCTTTCATAAAAATGCAAAACCTATCAAATAAATCTTTAGATACCTAACTGCTATTAATAAAATTTAAATAAATCATCAAATAATTCTTAATACTTGGTAGAATTTGATTTAGAAAAAAAATCTGTCGTGACTTGTGGTGTTCACGTCTCTTGAGTTAAACTCTAATTAGATGCTAAATGTTAAGTTTCTAATTTTATTAGTACCCTTAAAAACAATTTTGGCTAGGTAAATAGGCCGAATACTTTACTGTATGACATGCTATTTTTGTTTTAATATGATCTAATGTTTAATACAAGAAGAGACACCAAGAAGATGCACCCGGGTGAACCGCGACCTAATATGCTGTACACCTACTTCCACTTGTACTTCCAAATATTTCCAAGTACTTCCAAATATTTCCAAGTACTTCCAAATATTTCCAAGTACTTCCAAATATTTCCAAATATTTCCAAGTAATTCCAAATATTTCAAAATACTTCTAAATATTTCAAAATACTTCCAAATATTTTCGAGTACTTCCAAAATACTTCCAATTGCGGATCACCCCTCGATGCACCCTCTCTATTGGTAAATGGTAGGTACGGTGTTGCCGTCATGTGGTAGAAATTGAAACTAACGCAATCGGGTCACAAATGTCATGTGCAAAATCAAAGAATAAAAAACATTAGTTTTTATTTATATGTCATTCAACCACTGATCAATCAGCTGTCAGAAGAGCCCAATGAGCTAGTTCAAGCTTTCACCACCAGTTTCCGTATCTATCTACAATTTCTAGTTACCAAAAGATTTTAAAAGTCCATTTCATTAAAGAAAAGAAGAAAATTATCAAGCGAAAGGATGGGACGTAGGTATCTTTGTAGTCTGGTCTTGAAAACTTGAATATTACAAGTGTCAGGGAAGAAGACAGCGGGGAGAGAGTCCCACTTTGAAGTCATAGACACAAACGTATTAGCAAATGAATTGGTGGTTCCGCACTTTTCCAATTTAATCACAAAGAGAAGTTAGAAGTCGGCAAATCACGTGCAATGGGCAAAGCAGGCTTTGGGGATGGGGGGAGGTGTATTCATATTAGTTATAGTTAATAAGCTTCAGACAAAGACATAGAGAATAAAGTCCCTAGTACAAAGTAAGTAGAAAAATAAAATGAAAATTTATATATTTTATAATAAAAAAAAAGAAGGAAACAAATGGCATTAAACAATAATAAGACAATAATAGCGATGTATCTCTACAATAGAAAGAAATGAATCTGACCCTGAAACGTAAAAACTCAAAGTTTTTATGAAAATTTATAGATACCTATTATATGCAAATAAAAACTCATTACTTTGATTATTTTAATCCGTTATATAAAAATAACCAAACTAAAAATATGGGTTTATTATTATTATTATTTTTTTTATTACTTTTAAATTATATCTTCTAATATTTATTAATCAAAATTGATTTATTTATTTATATTTTTGTTCTTAGTATAAACTTTTTTTTATTGTTCATTAAATCATTTTTGATCGCCCTTAAGCATTCAAACGCATTTGATGTCCGTTTTAGTGAATAGTGACCCCACTCTGTTTGAATATACAAACTAAACTATTCAAATTATTAATGGCCTGTCTGACATAGGAGATATGATTCAAGCCAACCTATGTAGATCCCTTAATGAAATCGTTTAGTTACACGGGTCATTTGATGGATTATTGATAAACGGCCACTATTCCTATTAACGTGTCAGATATTCGAAGAGGGGTCCCAAGAAATGAAACACTAACTCTGGGATGAGCAAAATGCTTAGTAAGATATAAATGAGACGACATGATGGAAGTGATAGAAGTATTTTTACTTGATCCAATGCGAAGAATGGGTAAAGTATTCTAATTGTAATTTTCTGAGGGCCAGTTGTATGTCGGTTGGTAAAGCCTTTGTAAAAGTTGACAAAGGGCAAAACTTTAGAATTCACTTTGTGCCCGGCGGGATGACCAATCAGATGAAAGTGCGTGTCATCTGATTGGCCATCCGGCCGGGAACAATGTGAATTCTAAGATTATACCCTTTGTCAACTTTTACAAATACTTTACCAACCGACATACAACTGGCTCCTAAGTAAGTGGATTTGAATTTTTTCATAATTTTAATTTAAGCATTTTCTAATCGGTACAAAAGTCGTTATTTTAGAGCTCTAAATTTATAAAAATTAAACCTACCTAATTCTATTTCAAAAGATTTTTACAGAGATACACATTATAAAATACTGTGAAATGTGTGCGTAATCTGATTGGCCATCCGGCCGGGCACAATGTGAATTCTAATGTTTTACCCTATGTCAACTTTTACAAAGACTTTATCAACCGACTATATCTGAATGTATCATTGCTAACTTGCTTACTAGATGTTTCAATTAGATTCCTTCCTTTATCAAACAAATATCGTAGAAAAAATGTTTGTCTGAATTAGGAGTCAAATAATTAAAAATTCAATATTTACTTACTTAGTGAATATATTAATATTAAAAATGATTTTTGAAGATATGAATAGAAGGGAAGTATCTGGCCACTACGGGAAAGTTTCTCGGCTGCGTAAGACCACGATCATAAGGTCTTTATAAATGGATCTCAACAAAAACACTAGTGTAAAAAAATGCCAAGTTCGATTAATAAAAACCGTTTGCCAAAAAAAATAGTGAGAAATGTGTTGCCAAGTTCAATATCATCAATTTATTAAATTAGTCAAGAATATAGTAACTTCAATTAAAACGCATGTTTTTCATTTTACTTATCCATCTACGTATATTCATTTATTTTACATTTTTAGTTAAAATTATTTTCCTAAAACTTGGCTTTTACGCATTATTATTATTGTCTGATAGGGCCTCCAACTCTCCCTTTTAGCTCTTTCATCCTCTCTTATTATGATCTCATGATATGGTAACTAGTAATTCGTGACATACATAACAATTTGTAAAAGCCAAGTTTTAGGAAAATAGTTTCAACTAAAAATGTGAAATAAATGAATATAGATGGACAAGTAAAATGAAAAACATGCGTTTTAATTGAAGTTACTATATTCTTGACTCATTTAATAAATTGATGATATTGAACTTGGCAACACATTAGATCTCACTACTTTTTTGGCAAACGGTTTTTATTAATCCAACTTGGCCTTTTTTACACAAGTGTTTTTGTTGAGATTTCACTTCATTTTGTAAGTTGGATGGGAATTTAACCTGCACGCATTTATTTTAAAGGAAGATATTTCGATTTCTCACCTTATTAGTGATTCAAGTTATTACACTATGTCAAATTTTAGAATTCTAGTGTCGTTGAATTTTCACTATTAGTTAATTTAGCTCATAAGTTTCACTCCTTCATTTTAGATGCTGAAGAAGGGAAAGTTTCAATTTTTCGATTTCACCCTTTATTAATGGCCCAAAATCTACTAATATTGCAAATTTTAGCATTTTATTGCTGTTGAATTTTTACTTAATGAGAATTTATATTATAAACTTCACTCCTTCATTTAAGATGCTGAGGAAGGAAACGTTTTATTTTGTGATTTTCTTCTTTATCAAGAAAAGCTCTAGTATGTCAAATTTCATCAATCTAGAGTCATTAAATGTTAATTTAGTCTATAAATTTCACCCCTTCATTGGTATGTTCTGAGGAAGGGAAAGTTTCGGTTTTTCGATTTCACCTTTTATTAACGCCACAAACTCTACCACCATCTCGAAAATAATGAGAATTTACCGCACAAAATTTATTCCCTTCAATTTATGGCCTGAAGAAGGGAAAGTTTCGGTTTTTCGATTTCACCCTTTATTAATGCTCCAAACTCTAACACCATCCCGAAAATGATGTTAATTTATCGCACAAATTTAAAATCTTCATTTTATGTCCTGAAAAAGGAAAAGTTTCGGTTTTGCAATTCTACGGATATGCCAAGTTTTAGCATTCTAGGATAATTATACATATATTCACTGAATGTTAATTTAGTCTATAAATTTCACCCCTTCATTTCAGGCCCCGAAGAAGTGAAAGTTTCGGGGTTTCAAGTTCCTCTTTAATTAATGTGCCAATCTTTAACAGTATGCCAAATTTCAGCATTCTAGGTTCATTGAATTTTTAGTATATCTTAATAAAGACTACATATAACTTTAACCCCATTTTAGGTCCTGAAGAAAGGAAACTTTCGTATTTTAGATTTTCCCATTAATTGTACCCCAAACTCTTTCAAAATGCCAAGTTTTAACATTCTAGGATCAATATATTTTCACTGTATGTTAATTTAGCCTATAAATTTCAGCCCTTCATTTCGGGCCCCGAAGAAGTGAAAGTTTCGGTGTTTCAAGTTCCTCTTTTATTAATGTGGCAATCTTTACCAGTGTGCCAAATTTCAGCATTATAGGTTCATTGTTTTCACTATATGTTAATTTAGCCTATAACTTTCACCTCTTCATTTTAGGTCCTGAAGAAGGGAAAGTTTCGATTTTTTGATTTTTCCCATTAATTGTACCCCAAACTCTACTTGCCTGCCAAATTTCAGCATTCTAGGATCAGCGGAAGTACTCTAGAATTTTGATGAGTGAGTGAGTGACGAAAAAGCCTATCTTTGGCTTCTTGTAACTTGGACGGTATAAGCAGTAGAAATATGAAATTTTGTAATTTAGTTAATCTTATGGACCAGTATTGTGGAAAAAAATTTCAGCCATGTAGAGGTCTCCAGTACGAAGTTACAGAGCCGTCAAAATGGCCAGAGTTGTTTCCTGTAAAGGGTAGTCTGGCAGTGCACACACCTCGAATCGAACTTGCCTGGGGCACTGCCGTGCCCCCAGATATAGTTATAGACTTATCACGTGACCATTACGGGTAACCTCTGTATAAACATTTTCAATGTTAAAAACAGATAAAGCGAAGCAAAATGTCAAGCTCATTTTATTAGTTGGTTGATCTTAAACTGAGACAATGAGAATGCAAAATATGAACATATTAAACAGCATTTTTACCCGAAACCCCTATAGTTTTTGTTAGAACATCAGGGTTCTGCGGAACATAGATACTTTGGGAATCGCTGATATTGATGATTTCAATGGAAATTTTTCTTTTGAAAATGAACGCAACCGCCGAAGGATTAAATTCATAAGATATTTGAACAGAATTTCATTTTACCTCCATCAAATTTAATTAAGTTAAGTGAACTCCAATTTCTAAGAATACGGCAATCTAAAGTGAGTAAAGATACAATATCCTTATCGATCCTTTATAAAGATAAAGCATAATAGAGCTTACTATTAACGGCCTAACAATATACAAAATAAGAAGACATACCCATTAGAACATGTACCTAAATTAAAGAGAGAAATGAAGAAATGACGGAGCCTGATTAAAGTTACTAGAAGATGAAACCCTGACAGAACGATTTGTCGACCCAAAGACCAACAATGCGTGATTTTCATCGAAATCGTTAAAACTAGTAGAACTAGAGACGAAAACTTCCAAGCGGGACTTCCCAAATATCCAATGTTCTATTTATTTTATTTTAAATAAAATTTTATATTACATTTCATATATAGGTATGTATTAAAATATAAATTGAAAGTAATGGAAGTCAGGCCAGGGGTAATGAGGAAAGAAAAAATTAACACATATCCAAACAAGGTGTAATTTATTGGATTCCTTCCTCCTTTCCTTTCAAACCGACGTTTCGGAGGATTCTTCCTTCTTTCTTCAGGGTTTCAAGGGTCAATGAAGGAAACAAATAAAATGCTTCCTTCCTCTCTCCACAGCAGTGTTTAAAACTTTTTTCTTCCTTAGCAGAATCATAGAAAAACAATTTTTTTCTCCTTTTTCTTAATTACCCTGAAGAAGGAGGGAAGAATCCTCCGAAAAGTCGGTTTGAAAGGAAAGGAGGAAGGAATCCAATAAATCAAACCTTATTTGGATATGTGTTAATTTTTTCTTTCCTCACTGGGCGGCCTTCCATTACATTCAATTGAGATTTCTACCAGTCCGTCTCTCCAGAGAAAATTTCGAGCAAATAAATTAAAATATAATATGAACAAATTATTTTAATTTAAGTAGCCGCGATTGCACGGGTATTATTAATATTAAATCTGGTTTTAAATTTTAAAAAGAAGCTGAATTGGACAGATTCAGTATTCTGGATAGGTAATTTATTTTAAAAATAATCTAGACTCAAATAACACTGCTCAACAAAACTTTCTCCTAGTAAACCTAAAAATGGATTCCAGTAGAGTTTTATACGCTGATTATCATGAAATTTCCCGAATTTCTACAACATGTCAGAGTTTTGAGATATTATCGGTCAAAACGACGAAAAAGGTCATTTTTACCTATTTCCGAGTCCCATCAGATATTAAACAGCAATATTTGAAATAAAAATATTTCCTTGACGTAATAGAATACAGCTTACTCTTTGATTTTCAAATTACCACTTTCTTTTAGCTCAATTGGAACTCGAGTTATAACTAAAAAACTAAAACTACGTGATTACAAAGGAAATAAACATAGATAAAAACATATGGTCGTAGGTTTTTACTTATAACTCGAGTTCTAATTGAGCTACAAACAAGTAGTAATTTGAAAATCAAAGAGGAAGCTGTTTTCTATTACGTTTACACAATATTTTGATTTGAAATATTGCCGTTTAATATTTAATGGACTCGAAAATAGGTCAAAATGACCGATAATATCTCAAAACTCTGACGTGTTGTAAAAAATCGGGAAATTGTATGATAATCAGCGTATAAAACTCTAATCCATTGTTAGGTTTACGGGTACAAATTTTTGTTTAATTTTTGTCGAGCAGTGTAATTTTCTCTAACAATGCTTAGTCTCAAATCAACGTTATGAATGAATTCAAAAAGTATTCGTTTTTAGAGAGTAGAAAAAAGTCAAATGAATATAGGATTTAACTTTGGACAAATGGAGAGCTCACGCTCTGAAAGTGCCACGTCAAATCGGCGAGATTTGAGCGACGGCAATTAATTAAGACAGATTAGGAGTAAGTCTTGGCTATGGCGGAAAGGGGGCTTAAGACAAAGCGAATCCTCAGCCCCGTTTTTGGTGCAGCCAAATGAAACGACTGCCTCTGCTTAATCAACTAAACCGAGTAATTATTCTTGGCGTCAAGCAATCTGCTATATGATGACGAGAAAACATTTCCATTGGAAATGAATCTCTGAGGACTCAAGATTGATTTCAAACTACTATTTCTACTCTTGCTTGAGAACAAAGGGAAACTATTCGATAACGAAAGAAAAATCAGTATCTGCAAGAGTTTGACTAAAAAATCTGTTTCTGAAGGCAATGGAAATGATGATCAGTTTGATTAAATATAAATTTGAATGGAATATAAACTATTTAAATCAATATTGCATAGAAAATCAACTGGTGTGGCCACCACACGATTTTCATATTCTCACTTATTTGAAATCATCGCGACACTCCTAATTTACACTCCCTTTATTTCAATCGGATTAAAATTTATACACGACTAATAACTCATGAGTCTTGATAAGTACCCCAATTTTAAAACAAAATCGTTAGTGCCGTTTTTGAAAAAATAAAATAAAAACGAAAAATCTTTCATGTAAATGTCAACTTTCGGTGTTCCGATTTCACCCAAAAGCTTGCTGTTCTCCTTCTATAATTATATAGACGTTAAATTTCGAATTTCGTAGCTCTGAGACCTATGGTTACGAAATGCAGGGGGTACATACGTACATACGTACATACTCACTGACCAATGGATTTTTGGCCGCTTTTTGGCCTCTGGGGATCAGAGTATCCGGTTTTATGTCCTAAATCCGGTTTCCAACTATTAAGGACATCGATTCCTTTCCCCTAGAAGTTACAAAATGAAATTAGCTTTTTCATCTCTGAGATAGAAGCTCTGAAATTATCATGACCCAGGAAGGCGATCGCAATACTTCACATTATATTATATAGAATATAAATGTGAAAGTAAAAAGATTGGTATTAATAAAAAAGAGATTTTGATCTTATAGATTTAAACATTCACGAAGATTACTTTAATTAAAATATGAGTTCCATTAAAGGAGACGTTTTTATTTCAGAATGCATTTTAGAAGATCTGTAATTTTATTTTTAAATGGCTTCCTTTGCCCTCTGAGAGTACATAAGTTTTAAATTCACTCAATTTTTGGAAGTTATTATTTTTAGAAATTTCAGAAACTTGGAGAAAAATTAATTTTCAAACTCGCAGACAGTTCTTTCTGGTGCCAAAATGACATGCATTTCTAAAACAAAGAATTGCCTGAATTCTGGGCTATATGTATAATATAATATAATATAGTTTCAAAACATCAAGCTAAAAAATGTAGATAGATGTAAAAATAAAATTGTCATCGAAACAACGGTTGTAAGTAATTATCGGAAATTTGACACACATGTTTGAATTAATAATTAATAAACTGCACATCTGTGCCAAGTTTCAACTTTCTTGCTATAGCTTAGAAAATATTGTCCAATCACTAAAATTTGTGGACAATGTAACGAGTTTTGGAAAAAGTTTTGACCCTTTCTTCAAATTTATAATAAATCAAATCACTAATAAAAACTCTCCAGTGTTGTAGCTTACCATTTTTTAAAGCACCTACTTTAATCCAAAACTCTTATTAGTCACCAAATCAGCTTTTAGTAAAAACCTATAAATTAAAGATTTCATAATTTTGATTCAAAAATAGACAGCAAATTGATCTTTTTGTAGGCATAGTACTCAATTCCAGTAGATATAGTTTTATATTTTCGAAATTTTTTAAAAATGACTTGAACGATAATGATATAAAAATTTTAGGTTACACGCAGTGCTACATGCTTTTAAAGACAAATGGCGTAAATAATTTTTTTTCAAAAATATGTATTTCATATCCGATTTATAGAGGTATGTAATTATATATTTTAGGCGAATTACATCAAGAATTTCTAATCGATTATCAAGTTAAAATTTTGGAATATTCAAATTTAGAAACTAAGCAAATAAATCTATTATTCTTTCACCTCATTTGTTGAGACATTTGACAAGAACTTAATTTAGAAAATAATTTTTTTTTTAAGTTTTCATTTGATAATGTATTTTTTCCATTTATATTTTTTCAAAATAACTTTATGTAATTCCATTTTAAATGTATAATTTGATCTGAACAAAAAGTTTCTTAACAATAAGCTGATGTTTTTGAATAAATGCTTTAAGCAAGCTAATATTTTCTCTTATTCATTTCTTGGAGGCGAAAATTATTTCCACATGGTTGAAGTCTAAACGTCTAACTAAGCTTGACCTTAAAATTCATACAATTTTCACGCATGATGGTTTATTTCAAAAACTCAAATGTTTAAGATTTTGACTTAAAAATAAGTTTTTAGTTTCTATCTCTATATTACATCATAATGTATATATCTCATATGTGGAATAAAACTCTAAAGAATTGGAAAGAGACTCCGCACTATCCCATGATATTTCAAAGGCTTGTGACTCTGGCAAAAATATCTTCTTGCAAAACTTCGAGCCTTTGACTTCTCACCAAAATTAAAATGAGTTTGAAGTTGAAGTTGGTGGTGTTTCATAGTCTTATTGTAAAACGCCACCAACTTCAAGTTCAAACTCATTATAATTTAGCAAAATAGTTCACGATCAACCAACATCGCGTTCCCTAAGTTTGATTCACAGCAAAACTTTACAAATCATTCGAAAGTTATCAAGGAAATCGTAGTAGGTATTAACGTTGTGGTTTCTCTACAAATGCCGGAGTTCCTCATGGATCAGTAATATCTTCTACGGTCATCCTAATAAATATAAACGGCCTAATTAACCAAACTTCAAACCCCACTCACTGTTACGCCAACGAGAGCACTCTTCACGGCGCTCACTCACTCACTAATAATCGAAACAATGTTGCTTCTTGAATAAATGGGGCTCTCAAAATTTAGTTAGCTTTAATGCAAACAAGACTCAATGTTGTGTAATTTTTAGGCACGAAAATATAAATTTCCATGACATCCGTTTTGGTTCATATACCCTGAAGATGTATGACAGGCTCTCTATATTGAGCGTCTCAGTCGTGTCTTGGAATTAACACAATCAACAAATTTTCTCTGTGGTGAAATCTGCGGAAATCTGGTTCAGGGCCAGGAGATTTTTCACGCCCGTGCAGTTTCTCATGTTCTACAAGAACCGAATCCATGTCTCTTATATTGTTCACATCCTTGGATAGCGGTCATCAAGCATTCTCTTGTCACCCTGGATGTAATTCAGAAACGAGCTCTCAGGCTAATTGGCGTCTGACCCTTAAGGCCACCCTCTACACTCTGGCACATTAAAGAAGCGTTTCCACATTTTCTCTATTTTATAAATATTATAAAAATCCTCTTATTTCAAAATTATAAAAATTTGAAAAGTGAAAAAAGTTTAAAAGAAATGTGAAAGTTTATAATAGGAAAATAAGGACAAGTTTTTATGTGTGACTCTTTTATTTATCAGCCAACGTTTCGTCGACTTTGCCGACTTCTACAATTATAAGAACATTATTAAATCCCTAATTTAATTTAATTATTAAAAATATCAAGTTACAAGAGTACATTATAATCTCAGAACAAACATGTATCAAAATTGTTTACCCATCAAATAGTCATGCCACATATTCGTATACATATTCTTTTTATCTTCGTTACCATTGAAAAAGTCGCCGAAGTAGACGAAACGTTGGCTAATAAATAAAAAAGTCACACATAAAAACTTGTCCTTATTTTCCTATTATAAACTTTTAAATTAATACAAATTATGAACAGAAATGATAATAATAGTTTAAAAGAAAGTTAGGATATATGTATATTTAAACTTTTAAATTCATTTAAGGAATAGATATTCCATTTAACTTTGATTTTCGAAAATTAATAAAAATCAAATCGCTCTTCAAATTTTATTTAAATTATCATAAGTAGTTTGACTGTAGGTATATGTTGAGACTTAGAAGCAATTGAACATTAATTTTTTTAATGAAGAAGTAAAAATTTTTAACAAAATTAACACGTAAAATAAGTATTAGTTTGCTGTTGGTTCAGGGAACAAGTTATTGGCATATTGTATTGATATAGAGATTAAATTAATATAGTAGATTAATAAAGCAGTTTAGCAAATAGTAAACAAAAATAATGAATTGAATATGAATTTCGGGTGAGAAGTTTCCATTTCAAATTCATTAATTGAGAATATTTGAAAGTTAAATTCGGATGAGGCAGTGAAAAAGTCATTCATTTGTAACCCCCTCCCCCTACCCTCCATCATTCCATTTTGGGGGTGGATTTCTAATTTGAATTTTCATATTCTAATTGGAATCTGTCCATAACTTTCTTAATTAATATCATGATTGCTAGTTAGGTCCGTTGTCTGTAATCCATTTTCACATTTCAAAGCTTCGATTCCCTCTTGCATTGATACGCCACTACGTTCTCACACACCATTCTATCACGGGTAAGCCTATCATCTTATGTAGGCATTTTTATGTTAACTCAACTAAATCACAAAGTGCAAACTCAAGTTACTATATTTATAAAACCCTTGAGTCTAAAAATATCATTTCGTTCTTATTTCCCCCCTCGTTTTTATTTTTATTGTTTTTATTGGGATTTAATATACATATGTTCTACACATCTAAACGCCTTAGTAAACACACAAAATTGAAGGAAAAAAAAGTAGAAAACTTTTTCAACACTAGGTATACACATTTTGATGATTTGGCTAATTTTCTGTCGCCCGAGTAAAAATGAATTTGGCCGTACTGGCGCTGCAACAGCGCCGCAAGGGCTTTGCATGCCCGCAACACCGCTGCAACCCGCCTGTGACGGTAGAAAGAAATTTAAATAGCCGCAACACCGCCGCAACATGACCGCACCGTAATAAAAAATATATGAGAAACGTACCAAGCGCTGCACTGTAGCTGCATCACTCGACATCATATTAATAAAACCTTTCCTCCAAATAATCTTTTTATTTCTCCATTTGTGCGGTTGTTCTCACGAACAGTAATTAAGATAAGTTTTCTGGAGAAATCAGTAATCTCAACAGATATAGACAACAGTGTTATCCAATAAATAATTATGAAGTTCCTTGAGGTAACTTGAATTACTACGAAAATAGAATGGACATTGATGAACACATCAGTGATTATGAGTCAGGCAAGTCTACTTTATATTAAAATAAAATTCTTTAGTAATTAACTTCAATATTATTCAAATATTATATTGAATTCTTACTTATTATAGATTCTAACTCTAAAAGTGACGCTGAAGAACGTCATCTAATGTCTATGTGAGTTATTATATCTATCATTGGAATCTATCAAACAAGACAACGATATTATTTTAACAAATGCTCATTATTCGATGATAAAAATAATTAATTCCAAAAAGTCTCCAGTGAACCACCCATAAAAAACCGGCGATTCATAAAAAACAAAACAAGGTTAGCTTACATATAATTCTTTATACTCATGATATTTGTAACCTCAGATTAAATTAAATTTATAGTGCAAATCAATTATTTTCATAAATTTTGACATTAAATTGTAATTCTTCTTTGTAGCTGCTACTGACACATCACTAATAAAAGGACGAACCTTGCTGAAAGATCAGAATTATCATTCTCATCATAACACAAATTATCAGACTGCTCCTAGTAATAACATACCGAATGAAGAACATGACCATTATAAACTACAGAATCTTTAATAAAATTTACTATTAAAATTGAAAGTTAATTCGCTTTTTTAATTAATTATTTATTCACATAAATCTTTTTTATATAGTGTGGAGTTGTGTTGCAGCGGAGGTGCGGCTTTTAGAGTGCGGCGGTTTTGTCCTCCGAACGGCTGTGGTGCGGCGGTATTGGGGGCATGAAGTGCGGGCGTCATGCAGCTATGGTGCAGCGATTTTATTTTTTTAAAATCAATTTTCATTTTTACTCGGGAAGTCGGTTAAAAATTGAATAGCGTGCAGCTGTTTTGCGGCGGTGTTGCAGCAAGGGATTTCAATAAAAATTAGAATTTGGTAAACACAATCACAATTTGGTAAACTTTAATGCTGGCAAAACACAGTGCTGCCTAATTTCTAGGCGCGCAGATAGGAACCTTCCGGACATTTCCTTTGATTCGAGCTCATTGGAATTCCGTAATAAAATATCAATGTTAGGTGTCACCTTAGGTTCTGACCTCTCTTGGAATGACCATATTATCTCAGTAGCAAAAGCTGCAGCATGTAAGCATGGCTTTCTTTTCCGAACCAAACGATTTTTCACCCCCACTCAACTCCTTATATTATACAAGGCTCAAATTCGCCCCTGTCTTGAATATTGCTCGCATTTGTGGAGAGGAGCCTCCAAGTATTCTCTTAATACCTTAGATGCAATTCAGAGGCGAGCTATCAGACTGATAGGCGATCCTACATTAACTGACACTCTCGACTCCCTAGCCCATCGTAGATCTGTCTCCGCCCTATCCCTTTTTTATAGATATTACCATGGCTTTTGTTCTGACGAAATAAAATCGATAATCCCACCAAAGGCCTCATTTGCCCGAAATACACGATTTTCTAAAATTCAACACCCCTACGCGCTTAAACTAGATACTAATCGAACAAACGCATTCGCCAATTCATTTATCCCTATGACATCTAGAGACTGGAATTCTCTTCCCCCGACCGTCTTTCCAGCTACTTATAACCTTCAAACTTTCAAGACCAGCATCCACAGATACCTTCGACCTCTACCCAATCCCTAAATCTCCCCTTATCTTCACGTTACAAGGGTCCACCACGGACTTCAGAGGTTGTACCTTCTTGGTGCAACTTCTTCTTATATCAATATCATTATAAAAAAAAAAAAAAAAAGATAGGGTGCAGCTGTGTTACGGCGGTGGTGCGGCTATGCTGGCGTGCGGCGGTTTTGTCCTGCAAACGGCTGTGCACCACACGGCGCTGCAGCAAGGGATTTCAATAAAAATTAGATAGGGTGCAGCTGTGTTGCGGCGGTGTTGCAGCAAGGGATTTCAATAAAAATTAGATAGCGTGCAGCTGTGTTGCGGCCGTAGTGCGGCTTTTAGCGTGCGGCGGTTTTGTCCTGCAAACGGGTGTGGTGCGGCGGTAGTGCGGGCTTGAAGTGCGGGCGTCGTGGAGCGATGGTGAAGCGATTTTATTTTTTTAAAATCAATTTTCATTTTTACTCGGGCGGTGAAAGGTTGAGTTGGAGATGTTTTTTGGCACTTGGGTTCAATTTGGGAATTATTAACTTTTTTCCAAAGCCTATTTTTAGGATGAAATTTCTCATGAATTTTTTAAAACCTCGTTTTTAGACTGTTTTCGTGATTTTTGGCCAATTTTTTCTCAAAAGTATTCCATCAATTTCATTCAAAATAGAATATAATTATTAATAAGCTTATCCATGCCACACCTCTTCTAATAATCACTCGATAACCCTGAAATGTGCACTCCTAGGCTCGAGGTGGATGACAACCTGTCTGACATATAACCAATGATCTATAGTATAACTATTATTATCATTTCCATAATGTGTATTAATTTCAAAGTTTATAATCGGAAATAAGGACAAGTTGGTTAAAAAATAAAAAAATCATAGAAAAAACTTGACCTTATTTCCCATTTTAAACTTTCAAATTATCTATAACATCTCATCTTTAATGATTTCTTTTGTTAAAGGTGTGGGTTCTTGGTGAAACATAATTTAAATAAAGTAAATAAACTTTTAAAATTTAAAAATATAAAATTCTTGGTAGGTTTCACAAAAAATTAAAAGACAAGATGCTTGATTAGCATGACTCTATATAATATTTCGGGGTATGAGCCCATCTTCGGAAGTTTCAAGTAATAAGTAGTTTTTCTCTGTGAACTCCTGAAGATGGGCTCATAACCCGAAATATATATATAGAATCATGCCAAACAAGCATCTTGTCTTTTATTTTTTGTAAAACCTACCTAGAATTTGATATTTTTAAAATTTAAAGGTTTCTTAAATTTTTTAAATTTTCTTTGCTTTTTATTTAATGATTTTTCTTACAAACTTTTATCCTAATTTAAGCTCATTAGCTACTATCGTTCGCGGGTTCCGATTTATAACAATTCGATTTTTTCTGAATTATCAACCTAAAATATGATAAGTTATTTTTTTGGAAATACAAACAATTTAGCACCAGAATGAACCTTCTTTGAGCTTATCTTCTAAAGATAATGTGGGTATTGTATTCCGGATACGCACACAGGACAGACAGAAAAAAATTCTGCAAGAAAATTATTTTCTCCACGTTTCAGACTTTTCTAAATACGAATAAACAAAAAATAAATTGAAACTTTTTTAAAGAACTCAATGATCCGGCATCTTTACGAGATGTTCGCCAAGTGTACGAATGTTGGATATAACATTATTCTCATTACTTTCAAATGAGTTTTTGAAAATCGATTCAATGTAGGATTACCAACCGTACCTAATCTTTTCTTTGTACGTGAATAAAATGAAAATAAAAAATATATATTATTCTCATAGAGAAATTTCGCCAACGTTTTCGGTCGCATCCAAGTTAAGCGGGATGAAAGAGTTGAGTTTTTAGATGAATGACGTTGACATATTTACAGCCGCCTCGATTCTTGTCGTGTTGGGTGCATCTCACTAGGGTTGCCTTTTATATTTTAAAAGTCCATGTATTCGCTAGCGTTTCAATATACAGTAAACTCTCGTTTATCCGCTTTGCGGCTAATCTTTGATCTTCCTGAAATGGATGAGTCATTCAATATCTGGAGGAACAGGATGATGCATATGAAAAAATGATGTTGAAAAAACTTCAATCTCAAGTGAAGAAGAGATGTTTTATCAAAAACTGCTGAGGGATTATTTTGTGCAAAAGTAAACTCTAAAAACTATGTAACTATGTGGACACATAAATAAGTATGTTTAACCCAACAACGGTAACCCTTAGTCTTGCTACACATCTGCATCCGACCCAAGTCAAATAATCGCTTAAAGTATAAAATTGAAATAATTTTTGGGATAAAATTATGTACTTATGTAGAATGAAAAATTATCAGTAATCCTCGGAAAAAATTTATTTATTAACAAACACAAAAATATAGAAAAATATTGCAGATAAAATATGTCCCATCTAGATAGAAAAAATATTACAACAGATGTCTTCCCTACTACTGGCTGGTAGGGTCTGTGATTCCCAGAGTTCCTGAGAGACTCCGCGCTTGCTCACCACTAACAGACGTCTGCCTGGGGTCGTATAAGACCCCAGCGTTACCATTGTTGGGTTATCTTGTAAAATAATAAATTTTTAATCCTACTTCTACTGTGAATAAACATTTTTCAATAGCATTCTTGTGTTGATGTGTGTCCTTTTTTGACTATTTTGAGGGTTATCAGCGGTTGCCGCCCCACCCAATTCCGTGGATAAACGAGAGTTCACTGAATTATTATCTCGTTTCGCTAGCCAAACATCCATTCATTCATTGTCTTGAGAAGATTATGAGATTATCATCATCGTGCAAAAGAAGATTATTTAAATACTAAATTTAATCTTATAATAATTTCATCCAATGAATATGTAATTTTAGATATAAATGTATTTCTATTCAATATCATTCATAATGCTATTTTGAATGGCCCTTTGAGTCTATAATATATTATTTATGTAAATAAAAAACTCAATAAAAGCGAATAGTTCACGTTTCCATTGATAGAAATAGAATAGAATTTTGTCGTCAATAACTGTATTTCATATCGTATTGAATTTATAGAATATAATTTCATCAAAAGGAATCAATTCAATGATATTAAATTGGCAGTGAATTCTTTTTGAAAATAAATAGAAAAATATGGACTCGCTGAACTTCTTTCCTATCCATTTTACCCATACAACATTTTCTTATCATTAAAGGTATTTTGAAATTTCAAATAAATATATCTCTACTCATCTAACATAGTAGTAATACATGAAGAATTGGGAATTAATTTGCTTTTATCTTTGCTCTTTATTAATGCTTTATACTAATTTAATAGTAAGATAATAGAAATTTCGTGTCCTGGATGAATTTAATACCAACAAATAGCCCTTTTGATACCCTCCAATAAATAGCTTTGATCTTTGAGCATTGAGAATGAAGTATCATGACAATGAAAGGATTATATTGTCTTGTCTTTCACAGATAATCTAATAATCTATGGCTTTAAATCCTAACCCCAATTTGCTAAATGCAATTATTATTTTAAAAAACAAAGAGATGTTTTTATTATATAGATTTGTTTGTTATTTGACTATGAGTGAATTTTCGAGATAAGAAGTGCTTGTGACAAAAATTAAAATTCGAAATATTTTATTAGGGTTCTGTAAAAACATACGAGTTGTGTTTTATGTTGTTAGTCTCAGTTCGACGACAATATCTGGCCGTCTGTCACAGCCTCCCTCATAGCTTGTAGATAAAATAATAATCTGGTTCAATTCCCATGGGGGTAAATACAATCCTTTTGACATATAATGAAATCATCCATAATAATTCGGATTTTGTAATTCTTTAGAAAATAATAAATATACAAATAATATGTAAATATTTTAATCAAAATCAACAATCATATTAAAATTTAAATAGAATGATTATTTTGATGAGGGTCGAGTTGTTTTCAGGGCCGGAAATTAAAAATCAACCACACGACTTTCACATTCTCACTTATTTGAAATCATCATGACACTCCTAATTTACACCCCCTTCTTTTATTTCAATCGGATTAAAATTTATATACGACTAAAAACTCATGACACTTGATAAGTACACCAATTAAAAAAAAATCGTAAGTGCCGTTTTTGAGAAGAAAAAAATGAAAAATCTTTCATGTAAATTCCAGCTTCCGGTGTTCAGATTTCCAAAAGCCTGCTGTACTCCTTCTAGCCTATATCGAGCTTAAGTTTCGAATTTCGTAGCTCTGAGACGCAGGGGGAACATACAAAAGTACATACGCACTGACCAATGGATTTTTGGCCCCTTTTTGGCCTTTGGAGGCCAGAATATCCGATCTTACCTATGTAATAAATTCAGTTTCCAACCATTAATGGCATCGATTCCTTCCTCCTAGAAGTTACAAAATTAAATTAACTTTTTTCATCTCTGAGATAGAAGCTCTCAAAGTGTCAGGACCCATGCAGACGATCGCAACACTTCACATTATATTCTATAGAATATAAATGTGAAAGTAATAATTTTTCATCAAGGAATATCAATGTAAAAATGCATTAAGAAGAATGAGGTTATATTTTTTAAATTTAATTCCTTTAAAATGGCACGGCTGAGACGATAAAGGTGACGATTTGGGGGTATTTTTGTTCCTTATATGTAATTAAATCCATAAGAAATAACAATTAAATAATAATTTCTAATTAAAAATACTCATATGATTTAATTCAAACCTTCCAAACTATAGTCTCAAACAAATAAATAATAAATATACATATTTATAAAGTTGCATTATTCGTATCCATAGTAAATTAGTAATAGGAATAGTAGGGATTGGATAAAATTAAAAACACAGAATTTTTTTATTAAATGGGACATCTCCCTTTATTCTTTATTCCGACTTCCTCAGTGGCCCATTTTATCACTCTTTGTCAAAAAACAATTTCACTATAAGACACAACATCATTAATCTTTCTTTAACATATTATTGGCTCAAATTAATCAACAATCTTAGAAGCGATTTTTTCTTTAACATTTAAAAAAAAATTGTCTTCGTTTTTTATTCAGAGATGTGTAAATTAAAAATTAAATAAAAAAAAATAATGATATTTAATTTTTAATTTACACATGTTATCTCTGAATAAAAACCGAGACGAACGTGGAAACAGTGAGTAGATGAGGCAATAACGAGTAGGCAACTAGAAGAACAAGACATTCTGGATAGAGAGAATTGGCGTTTTGGATGCGGAAAACGGCACATGCTGTAGAACAAACCGCTTTATAATAATAATCTCTGAATAAAAACACGACAAATTTTTACTTTATCCAATGCAAAGCATGGGTAAAGTATTGCAATCGCTCGGGGCAAGCGTGGCTTCAAAGGGTCCTCAGGTAAAGACTACGGAACCCATGGACTCAATTAAAGTCACAAATTGTAGTATTCATATAGGTTGAATTTTAACACGTGACGGTTTTGTCAAAAATTACATGGGGTCTCGTCGAGAGGCCAAAAAGGGCGATTTTTTCATTTAGTGCGTGCGTATGGATGGATGTATGGATGTATGGATGTATGTATGTTATCGCTTTTTTGGCCCACGATTTTTTCCACACCGTTGCACCGATTGAAATGAAATTGAAAACCTACCATTAGTTTAACAAAATGAAGCGCTGATTAGTTTTTGGTACATATCGGCCCACAAACATTAGTACTTTATTTCGGTACTTTTTTATTTTTTTCTAAATATTTTGAAAATGACTTAACCAATTTTGATGAAATTTAATATCCTAATTAAGTACCTTGGGGACCACAAAAAAGGTTAAATAAAGTTTTTAGTAAAATTATATTTTAAAGTACTTTACTCTAAAGTAAGATAGTACTTTTAAAAAAAATTTTAAATTTATTCATTTGATCGTTTTAATATAGCTCATTTAACCTAACTTAAGTAAGAATGGATAGGCTTCTCTCTGTGAAATGCTAAAAATTTGGGAGGAATTTTTATGAGTAACCATAGCAACTGCGTTGTTTTCTTATCCGTTACCTTTGCTGAAGACAGAGAAATCGATTTTAAACCAAAAATAGCGATTGATTCTCATCTAGTACTTGAGGAATAATCATTCTATATTGGATTTTTGACGTTTCGGTTTTTATTAGTAACCATTGCTGAAGACATAGAGAAATCGACTTTAAACCAAAAATAGCGATTGATTCTCATCTAGTTCTTGAGGAATAATCATTCTATATTGGATTTTTGACGTTTCGGTTTTTATTAGTAACCATTGCTGAAGACATAGAGAAATCGACTTTAAACCAAAAATAGCGATTGATTCTCATCTAGTACTTGAGGAATAATCATTCTATATTGGATTTTTGACGTTTCGGTTTTTATTAGTAACCATTGCTGAAGACATAGAGAAATCGACTTTAAACCAAAAATAGCGATTGATTCTCATCTAGTACTTGAGGAATAATCATTCTATATTGGATTTTTGACGTTTCGGTTTTTATTAGTAACCATTGCTGAAGACATAGAGAAATCGACTTTAAACCAAAAATAGCGATTGATTCTCATCTAGTACTTGAGGAATAATCATTCTATATTGGATTTTTGACGTTTCGGTTTTTATTAGTAACCATTGCTGAAGACATAGAGAAATCGACTTTAAACCAAAAATAGCGATTGATTCTCATCTAGTACTTGAGGAATAATCATTCTATATTGGATTTTTGACGTTTCGGTTTTTATTAGTAACCATTGCTGAAGACATGGAGGAATCGACTTTAAAATAAAAATAGCGATTGATTCTCATCTAATACTTGAGAAATAATCCATTCTATATTGGATTTTTGACGTTTCGGTTTTTATTAGTAACCATTCCTGAAGACATAGAGAAATCAACTTTAAACCAAAAATAGCGATTGATTCTCATCTAGTACTTGAGGAATAATCATTCTATATTGGATTTTTGACGTTTCGGTTTTTATTGGTAACCATTGCTGAAGACATAGATGAATCGACTTAAAATCAAAAATAGCGATTGATTCTCATCTAATACTTGAGGAATAACAATTCTACATTAGGTTTTTGACGTTTCGATTATTATTGGTAACCATTGTTGAAGACATGGAGGAATCGACTTAAAATCAAAAATAACGATCGATTCTTATCTAATACTAGAGGAATAACCTTATTGAATTCCATTTTTGATGTTTTGACTATTAATGGAAACCTCTACTGAAAATGTAGAAGAATCGACTTAAAATCAAAAAGACTAAATTCTTTTTTGTAAACAACTCAAGCTTGAGTTGTTTGCCATAAAAGAATTTAGTCTTTTTGATTTTAAGTCGATTCTTCTACATTTTCAGTAGAGGTTTCATTCATTGATAGTCAAAACATCAAAAATGGAATTCAATAAGGTTATTCCTCTAGTATTAGATAAGAATCGATCGTTATTTTTGATTTTAAGTCGTTTCTCCATGTCTTCAGCAATGGTTACCAATAATAATCGAAACGTCAAAAACCTAATGTAGAATTGTTATTCCTCAAGTATTAGATGAGAATCGATGGCTATTTTTGATTTTAAGTCGATTCCTCTATGTCTTCAGCAATGGTTACCAATAAAAACCGAAACGTCAAAATCCAATGCAGAATGTTATTCCTCGACTCTTAAATGAGAATTATTTTTGAATTAATTTCAATATGAACTACAAATTGCAAGTGATATCTGATTAATAATAAAGGAACAAACATATTAATATTTCAAATGAATTTGGATAAAGTTTAGCAACGATCCGTTGCAGTTTATTTCATTTAGTGCGTGCGGATGGATGGATGGATGGATGTATGGATGGATGTTATCGTTTTTTTGGCCCACGATTTTTTCCACACCGTTGCACCGATTGAAATGAAATTGAAAACCTAGCATTCTTTTAACAAAATGAAGCGCTGATTAGTTTTTGGTACATATCGGCCCACAAACATTAGTACTTTATTTCAGTACTTTTTTAGTTTTTTCTAAATATCTTGAAAATGACTTAACCAATTTTGATGAAATTTAATATCCTAATTAAGTACCTTGGGGACCACAAAAAAAGTTAAATAAAGTTTTTAGTAAAATTATATTTTAAAGTACTTTACTCTAGAATAAAATAGTACTTTTTTTAATTTTTTATTTTAAATTCTTTAAAATTTATTCATTTGATCTTTTTAAGATAGCTCATTTAACCTAACTTAAGTAAGAATGGTTAGGCTTCTCGCTGTGAAATGGTAAAAATTTGGGAGGAAATTTTATAAGTAACCATAGCAACTGCGTTGTTTTCTTATCCGTTACCTTTGCTTAAGACATAGAGAAATCGACTTTAAACCAAAAATAGCGATTGATTCTCATCTAATACTTGAGGAATAACCATTCTATATTGGATTTTTGACGTTTCGGTTTTTATTGGTAACCATTGCTGAAGACATAGAGAAATCGACTTTAAACCAAAAATAGCGATTGATTCTCATCTAATACTTGAGGAATAACCATTCTATATTGGATTTTTGACGTTTCGGTTTTTATTGGTAACCATTGCTGAAGACACAGAGAAATCGACTTTAAACCAAAAATAGCGATTGATTATCATCTAATACTTGAGGAATAACCATTCTATATTGGATTTTTGACGTTTCGGTTTTTATTGGTAACCATTGCTGAAGACATAGAGAAATCGACTTTAAACCAAAAATAGCGATTGATTATCATCTAATACTTGAGGAATAACCATTCTATATTGGATTTTTGACGTTTCGGTTTTTATTGGTAACCATTGCTGAAGACACAGAGAAATCGACTTTAAACCAAAAATAGCGATTGATTATCATCTAATACTTGAGGAATAACCATTCTATATTGGATTTTTGACATTTCGGTTTTTATTGGTAACCATTGCTGAAGACATGGAGGAATCGACTTAAAATCAAAAATAGCCATCGATTCTCATCTAATACTTGAGGAATAACAATTCTACATTACGTTTTTGACGTTTCGATTATTATTGGTAACCATTGCTGAAGACATGGAGGAATCGACTTAAAATCAAAAATAACAATCGATTCTCATCTAATACTATAGGAATAACCTTATTGCATTCCATTTTTGATGTTTTGACTATTAATGGCAACCTCTACTGAAAACGTGGAAGAATCGACTTAAAATCAAAAAGACTAAATTCTTTTTGGTAAACAACTCAAGCTTGATTAATATTTTAAATGAATTTGGATAAAGTTTAGCAACGATCCGTTGCAGTTTATTTTTAATTGTTAAAGAAAATTCGCTTCCAAGATTGTTGATTAATTTGAGCCAAGAATATGTTAAAGAAAGATTAATGATGTTTTGTCTTATAGTGAAATTGTTTTTTGACAAAGAGTGATAAAATGGGCCACTGAGGAAGTCGGAATAAGCTGACGAAACGTCTGGACCATTTAAAAAAACTCTCTGTTTTAATTTTATCCAATTCCCTACTATTCCTGTTACTAATACATATTTATATTTGGTATTATTTATTTGCATCAAGCAGATTTTGATTTCTATTTATGAATCAACAACTCTGCTCTTCTCGGCAAAACAAAATATTTTCAATTAAAGCTCAGATGCCCTCAGCAAGAACAAATTTCTAGTGTATTACCAACGTGATATAATAAATGTACATAATATATTAAATTTGCTCGATAGCTTCTAATTCGATCGTAAAGGAGCGTTGAATGTTTACAAATTGCGTATTCATAATGAGGCCTTAGGGGAGATTATTAACTTAATCTCATTTATACATAATTGATTTATATACTTTCCTAAAATTAACAAAAATGATGAAGTCAATAAAAATTCACTTTATCCATTAAGGAATAAAGAAAGCTTTATTGTTTTATAATTTAATAATATTTAAAGAGTCCTAAAACATATTCATCAAAAATGATAATTTCATAAATAATTGTATTAAGTAAACTTTACGATTCATTAAGAGATATTAGATAATATTATTCTAATTCTATTCTAAAATATTAATGAATTATTATTTTTTATTTCATGAATAAAAATTTCATACCTACTCTTTTAGTCCATGTGACAATTTCAATATTTGTCCCACCTTTTAGAATGACTAACTAACCATTTGATTTTGAATGATCAGTGCCCAATTACAATTTGCAATATCTTAAACTGTAAGTCTAATAATTTTTAGAAAAAAATAGCGATTTCAAAAAATATAAGAACTGAAAAACCAAATGAAAAGCACTACACAGTATAAAATAATTATCTAAATTCACGGTGGTGCTGGGGATTCTTATAGCTGTTAAATGTAAGGCTTATTTTTTGTCAGCGAACCGTTTGAGCTAAAAAGCTAAAACTTGGCAGAAAAGTGAAGTATTAATACATACCTCATGAGCCGAATTTCAGCTCATTAGCTATAATTTTTTGATAGCTCCATAGTGCAAGTATAAAAAAATTCGATTTATTTCTGACTATTTGGATTATTTATTGTAACGAAAGTTCTAAAGCGAAAAATTCCGAAATCTAATAAGTTATTTATTTCGGAAAACAAGCTATTGGCACCATCAGTAAAAAAAAGAAATAAATAATAACGATAAAGAGAAATCAATGAAGATGTCCTCCTGCTTGATGCATCTAAACTAGTGAGAGTTTTTGATGAGAATTAAGGACAAGTTTTTGTGATTATTTTTTATTTTTTTCGCCAACGTTTCGACGACTTTGCCGACTTCTTCAGGGTTTCAAATAGTTAGAGGAAAGGTTCCTAATATGAGACACACTTTTTAGATTTAAGACGTAAAAATTATTATGATGAAAAATTATTATTATATCTAATGTACATGTGATCTGACCAAAAACATAAATGGTACAAACGGCTTCGCCGACAAAAAGGGTGAGATCTAAATGGGTACCATGTTCCATAGCAGTTGCTTGAATCATAGCTATATGAATGTAAAGCGATCTTCAATTGATTTAAAAGAAAATTTGTTACATTCTTTGATATTGAATTTTCAAGTTATAATAGTTAATAAATTTACGTTTAACTTGATGATATTTAATACAAGCTTAAAATTTAACTCACTGGTTATTCTATTTTTTCAATTTTTCTATATTTTGAATTTATTATCCTTTATTAATGTGCCAAGCTTTACCAGTATGCCAAATTTCAGCATTCTATCCAAACTCTACCAGTAAGCCAAATCTCAACATTCTGTTCAAACTCTACCAGTATGCCAAATTTTAGAATTCTAGGAAGTACTCTAGGTTTTTGATATGTGAGTCAGTCAGTCAGTATTAAAAATGGCACTTTTCAGACCTTAATAACTCAAGAACTATAATAGGTTTATTCATGAAATTTGGGGTTCTAGGTGTTCCAGTAGGCCCTATTAGATATTTCAAATTTCAAGTGTAGGTCTAATAATTTTTGAGTTATGGGGGTGGTCGAAAGTAGCCCGAAATGGTTCGCATACATACACATGACCGACGCATACCCGTTTTTCGACTGGCTGACACACTGCCGTGTGTCAAGATCTATGTAAATAATAGGGATCGATCAAATTTTGAAAACTTAAAAACCCCCTTTCCACTTAAAAAACAAAATTGAAATCGGTCCACGTGTTAAAAAGTAATTGAGGATACATAAAAAAAGATTCTGATGAATTGATAAGCTCTTCCTTTTTTTGAAGTCGGTTAAAAATGAGCAATTTTTATTATGAGCAATTATTATTTTTAGTTTTAATAATAATAAAGTAAAAAACAGCTGCATAATAACAGTACTAACGAGTTTTTTGCCTTCTCAAAATAAATAAAAGTAAAGTATATTAAGTAAAGTTTATATAAATGACATTTCGTTTGATTTTCTTGGTTGTGTTATTTTATTTTTTCGAAAAAGCAATTATCTCGATTCCATGAGTTTCGATTAAGCCTCCATCTGCTCTAATCGAAGTAGGATGGATGTCTGATGGCCAAAACAAACACAAGAGCATTCCTGCCCAGGAAATTACAATGGGCAGTCTCACAGAAAAAAACTCCACAAGTCGTCAACAGAAAAGCTTCTTAGCACGCTCCAAACCTAATATCCACAAAATAGCAAATAAAAAAATTCCATTTTATGGCAAATATTGATTCTTGATATCTCACACTATCAGAGTTTGGAGAAAAAATAATCTAATTTTTAATGATATGTCTGAAAAGAATAAAATAAAATAAACTTGAAAATGGAATGTGATATTATTATTCTTAAGATAGTTTTTCGTAGAAGATTTTTAATGATATATTCGGAAAAGACTCTTAAAGTAACATATATTCTATGAAATAGGAATTTATTTTCTTTGAAAGTATGGTTTCTGAGAAAAGCGGACGAGCAAATTATGAAATAAGATACTTCTTTTGCTCAATATATCCGATAGTGTATTGAATCTCAAATGACGTCATTTATAATAATCATGATTATTATAATTTTTTTTTATAATGATTTTGATACAATAAGTTGCACCAAAAAGGTACAACCTCTGTAGCCCGTGGTGAACCCATGTATCGTGAAAATAGGAAGAATTTAGGGATTGGGATGTCGTCATTTGAGATGGATCCACATTTCTCGGTATCAAGTCTTGTAGATTGGACTCTATGATAATTGAAATGCTAAATACGGTGTTCAGAGGAAATCGGAAATCGATGTCCATCAACTTACTTAGTCTTTTTCTATGGGGTCTGATCATCTTGAGGCTGGTACGTATGTACTGCCCATGAAACGTCTAAATTATCACAGAAAGAGTTTTCTAAATGAACATCAGTTAATCGAGTTCTTATTTGTAATTTGATGTGTTTCATATAAAGCTGGTGAAAAAAATATATATATATTTAGCGCCTGTTAACGCAAACCCGCACTGCATACCCTTCACTTTGCTCACTCAGCTGAATTATTTCAATTTTGCTTAATTATGTCAAAAACACACCTAAATGTCTTGATGTATCTTTTAGACAGCTGTGAAACCAAACATGGAAGAAAATATGGAAACTTTTTATGCCCACCAGTTAGAGTCGCCTTAATAATAAATTTATATATAATAAACTCTTCCTCTTATCTAATAGCCTTATTTCAATAAGAGTTCGACCCATTTAAACTTTCCTTTGTCAATTCTGGACTTGTGCCGCATAATTGTTTCCAAATAGCGAAACCATCGACAAAGCATGTTTGTGAAACACAGGATATTTGAGGTGTTCAAAAGCAGAGTACCATCCCACTTTTGGTGTTTTATGAGAAATCCAGCAAAATAGAGGTAAAGGTTTGAGGCAAAAGTGATAACTGTGCTATAATCTAGAAGGACGTTTAAAAAGTAAGTTTAGACCACTCAGTCTATTTAGTTTTATCAAAAACCTACTTGATTTTAGAGATTTATCAGAAATTTCTTGGTTGGTCCACTCTGCTTTTGAACGCCTCATTAATACTTGTCCAAATACTTTTTATAGAACTCTTCCAAACCAACTTGATAGAATTTCTCCTTTAACTGTGTATCACAACACTTTTCAAAATGTTCCATTTGTAATCTTCCTGGTAATAAATTCACGTCTATCGCGAATGGCGTTGCACATAATGTTTTTTAAAATCCTGAAATCGATTTTCAAATTCGAGGATTAAGTCAGATATCAAAGAAGAGTATTTTATCCGCCGCCTCCGGTGTGACGTGTGATTGCAATGTCAATGTAGGAAAGATGGTAAAGTTTTTTGTTCTAAACTGTTGTTTCCAAAAGCCAAGTTTCATTTGAAATGCAGAAATATGATCATACATCTTATTAACCAATGAATTTTTCAAAAAATGCTTGATATTTCAAATTTCTCTCATAGTGGGCTTAGCATGATAATACTGACACGCCGGATAAAATCACCAAATTTTTATCACTAGTTAGATACAATTTTAGCTTACAATTTTTGATAGGAACCAACTCCTCCCAAATAATCAGCATTTTTCAGACAAGACATGATTCGTTTCATGTTAACTATCATGTCCTGTCTGGAAAATGCTAAATATCTACAAATCTAAGAGAATAACAAAAAAGTTGTCCAAGTAAAAGTTCAAGTCAACAAAATTGCTTAGAGATTGAGAGAGAAATCAAGTTTCTAGGGTGAGTGGATTTCTTTTTATGAAGGAAAAACTGCAATTTTTTGCAAAAAATTGCAGTTTTTTCATAACTTCAACCTCGTTGAGGCACGGGTTATATTTATCCAATTACGCTGAAACTTTGCCAATCTCATCTTTTAGCAAATTGGCAACAATTAAGATGTCCGCACCGGAAAAATTCGAAAATTCGATTTCTTATGATCACCCTAATACCTATATTTCAACATGGCCGCTATAAAATCCAAGATGGTCGACTGATGAGTTGGTCCCTATGAAAAATTGGAAGCTGAGTACTTAACTAGTAGTACATGGTAAAAATTTGGTGCTTTTATCCGATGTGTCAGTATTAACGCATAATTCGACGTTAAGTGGCCCCACTATTATGGTAGTTTTATTTTAAAAATATATAATACGAACGACTCATGATGTAATGTTCTTTTGGTGGTATATGCAATAAAGTTAACTTAATAAGTTGTAGGGAAATAAGGACAATAGTTTATGTAAATATTTTTTATTTTATGACAACGTTTCGTCAACTTTGTTGGCTTCGTCAGGGCTTAAACAAATTAACTTCTTTGCATATTTGTCATTTTATAAATATTCATTCTTAGCAAACACATATAGGCCAGTCATTGGACAGATTGAAAATATTTCATATTTAAATCTAAAAATATCTATATTTAATCGATGGACATAAATAATCAAAATAATAAAGTTAACATTCATGTTCATTTAACCCAGCTCTTAAGAATAAAACCTTAAATTAAAACAAAAAATATGTCAAAATCTAACGAATTCAAATTGTTTTATAATGATCTATGTGAAGGAAAGAATAAGCTTCTATAAGATAAAATATTGCACGTGGAGATTGTAGGGAGTGCTAACGAAAGTATATTGATGTAGTTAAAGAACATAGAAAAAATATATTGAAGGAAGGAAAAGTGAAATGAAAATGTAAATTGAATTTACGTTTTTTTTGAGTTCATTCAAATACACACAATAATGTGTTTAGGTATATATATATATATATGTATTTTTAACTAGAGAACTTCATAAAATATAAAAAGCATATCTTACTTTCATGCACTCATAAAAATTCGAATCGAATAAAGTGATGGAGTCAGCGTGAGAGAAAGAGAGAGAGAGAAGTGAGAGATATATAGTAGAGAGGATGGATGTATAGCCTATAAAACATCAAAAAAGAAAGATCAAAAAATATTCCATAATTGAAAGGAAAAGTTCAATAAATTTATGTTAAACATAATATATACAATAAAGCGTTGACAAGACCAAAAGGTGCAGCCTGATGAAATATGAAAAGGGAGGCGCCATAAATATATTCGAATTTATTGAATGAAAATATAATAAAAATGGAAATGTCTACCGATTGATAAAAAGATGCATTCCATGAAAAAAAGAATTAGAATAAGTGTCAATAAATTTTAGAAAAAATATTATTTATATTTGATATAAGGAAATCGGATATTATTTTGATTTCAATAAACAAATAGCTCAATTTCCGAATCAATTGTTTTTACTTTATTCAATGCGAAGTAAGAATTTAGTCTTTTTGATTTTAAATCGATTCTTCCATATTTTCAGTAGAGGTTACTATTAATGGTCAAAACGTCAAAAATGGAATGTAATAAGGTTATTCGAATCGATGACTATTTTTGAATTTAAGTCAAAATGGACTACAAATAGCCAGTGATATCTCATTAATATTGAACGAATAAACATATTAATATTTCAAATGACTTTGCAGTTTTTTTGGCATTAAATGCATACTTTGGCCATTTTATTTACTGTTACTTTGGTTACTTTGGATAAACATTTTTTTTTTAATGGTTGAGGGAATTTTGGATATTGTCTAGGATAGGGATGGAATTTCAAAAAATCCTTTCTTATCGGTTATCCTTGTCATAATAAGAATGCACTGTCAAAATTTCAGCCCTTTAGGTCCTGTGGTTTGGTCTGTGCGTTATGTGTCACTATGTCAAGGAACTGTTTCATATATTATATATATAGAAGATAAGCCCGCAATGCAGAAAGTGTGAGAGGTTTATTAAAATTGAAAAAAAAATAGTAAGCTTTCCTTATTTATTATTATTAAATTAAATAAATAAAGGACCGGACGAAGAATCGATTACTAATATTCACGAATCGGGCATGACAACCGACTGGCCAGACCCGACTATCAGCCAAGATTCCTTAATGAAGATGCTTAAATAATAATAAATAATTAAAATGATAGTTTAAAAATAGAAAAAGGACGAAGCTTGTTTTTAGATTCAAATTTTTAGTGTTTTATACCAATAAATCTTTTAATCAATTGTTTGAAATTGAGGCCATATCTTCCCGTATGGAAATAAATAGATTTTCGAAATATGTTTTTTATATATTTTTTGAAAATATAAATAAATATATTAAAAATATAAATTTTTGTGTTAAATTTATATAAAGTTTATTTTAGAGCGACATAAAAATAATTATATTTTAAGAATATATAGAAAACATAAACTTTATATAAATTTAACACAAAAACTTTATATTTTTAATATAGGTATTTTCACTAAATATATAAACAACATATTTCGAAAATCTATTTATTTCCATACGGGTTATAGTATATAGTAGTGGTGTCCAACCTTAAACCTTAAATTTAAAATTTTTTGGTGAGCCACATAATTTATACATATTTTGATTCTAATAATGTTTCAATTTAAAACGTATACCTATAATGCACAAAAAATTGGAATATAGTATGTTAAAGAAAATGAGTAATTTATTAAGAATTCACCTATAATTAATGACTTTTTTCTTTCTAAACATTAAAATTAGTCAAGATTAAACATGACAATTAAAAAACATATTATATAGAATTATAAATAAATCTGCTTGCGATTACTGTAGCTTTTGTTCTTTGTTATAACTATAAAGAGAAAAATTAATGTGTAATAATCTATATAATAAAAATGAATTTCTTTTTCTTTGTAAGCGCAGATCACTCAAATGCCTTGACCGATTTGGCTATTTTTTTTTAAAATGTTAATACGTAAAAAAAAATCCGAAAAGTTGCCCGGAAAATTGGAAAATTCACGAAAAACTAAATCAAAATCTGTATAGCCAACATAGTTTGCCAAACAATAAAAGAACTAAACTAGCAAATTAAACATTTGTTGGCGGCGCTGTTTGTCAGATTTTTGAATGTCATTCATTCTTAATGGCATAGATAAAGAGTTCTAACCACATTATCGTTGAAGAAGAATTTAATAATGCAACAAAGATTTAAAAAAACTATCTATTTTTTTAAAGTACATTTAAAAACAAAAATTAAAAAAATAAACTGCAACGGATCGTTGCTAAACTCTATCCAATGTACTATCTTATTCTAAAATAAAGTACTTTAAAATTTAATTTTACAAAAAACTATATATGACCTTTTTTGTGGTCCTCAAGGTACTTAATTACAATGAATTTTAAATCCCACAAATATTAATTTGACAATTTAATTGATGAACTCAAAAATTGTTATTTAATTAAATAAACTGAAACGGATCGTTGCTAAACTTTATCCAAATTCATTTGAAATATTAATATGTTTATTCCTTTATTATTAATCAGATATCACTTGCAATTTGCAGTTCATGTTGACCATGCGCGGATCCAGGGGGCGATGGCGGACCGCCCCCCCCACCCAAAGCATTGGAGATCAACATTTTTTATATAACATTAAATTTTAAAATTGAAGAAAATAAAGTTCTATGTGGGCGGCGCGTCTCTGACCCCCCCCCCCCCCGCTTGGACAATTCGACCGCGACACACTTCCGAGATGAAAAGTAGATCTTATATACCGACGACCGCCCCCCAAATCAGAGGTCTGGATCCGGGCCTGATGTTGACTTTATTTCAAAAATAATGATCGATTCTAATTTAACAGTCGAGGAATAACCATTCTACATTCGATTTTTGACGTTTCGATTATTATTGGTAACCATTGCTGAAGACATGGAGGAATCGACTTAAAATCAAAAACAGCAATAAACAATAAACAAAGGAATAACAATTCTACATTAGATTTTTGACCCTTCGATTATTATTAGTAACCATTGCTGAAGACATGGAGGAATCGACTTAAAATCAAAAACAGCATCACTATCTAATACTAGAGGAATAACAATTCTACATTAGATTTTTGACCCTTCGATTATTATTAGTAACCATTGCTGAAGACATGGAGGAATCGACTTAAAATCAAAAACAGCAATCGATTCTTATCTAATATTAGAGGAATAACAATTCTACATTAGATATTTGACTCTTCGATTATTATTAGTAACCATTGCTGAAGACATGGAAGAATCGACTTAAAATAAAAAATAGCAATCGATTCTTATCTAATACTTGAGGAATAACAATTCTACATTAGATTTTTGACCCTGTATTAAATATTTGTTTCATCTTATTTGTTATGAGTGTATATTACAGTTAAATAGAATCTCAATTTATATCTATTTAAGACTTTATAATAAAAACAATTATATTTATTCTCTGTTACTAATAAAACATCAATAAAAGCAGCCACGTGGGGGTCCAGGGGCGAAGCCCCCCTAGCTAAAAGGCCCGCCGAAGGCAGGCATGAAGCTAGTAGGAAATAAAAATAGAAAAAAGATAGAATGTTTCACATAATGATATTGGACAAATGAGTTGAGAAATAAGTTAATGTTGTTAACCTGGAATAATTTGTATGTAATTGTCCTTATAATTGTCTAATTGTATAAAATTGTATTTGATTTGCAGTCGCTGAAGGAGTCACAAATAAAGTGACGAAACGTAAAAAAAAGTCTTATTTAATATAAAATTATGTTAAATTGAAAGTTTCTTTTTGCCGAGAGTAGCAGAATTTTTATAAATTGAAGGAGACAATAAAAAAGTGTGTCGTCTGCTGGAATTATACATTTTTAATTTATTTAAAAAGAGACTATAGTTTCGAGAGCTTTGCCCTCTTCATCAGTCTATCACAATTGATTCACAGGAATTAATGTATGTATTGAAGAGGGCAAAGCTCTCGAAACTATAGTCTCTTTATAAATAAATTAAAAATTATAATTCCAGCAGAAGACACACTCTTTATTGTCTCCTTCAATAAAACTCTGTGATTGATTTATTTATCTAATTTCCTCATCATCATTGGGTATACAGTCCTAAGACTGGTTATTTAGCTAACAATCCGTCTCCACTCGACTCTGTCCCCCGCCAGCTGTTTGACCTCTCTAAATGTCTGGCATCCCATATCCCCAATTATTTTGTTGAAATATTCTAATCTGGGTCTTCCCCTTCCCCTTTTCTTTCCCACCTCACCCTCCAAGATATCCCTAAGCAGTCCCCATGTCTCAGTGTGTGCCCCATCATTTGACTTCTTCTTCTCTTCTTCAGACTCTTCCACAAGGTTCTTCTTTCTCCGATTCTTCCAAGAACTTCTTCATTTGTAATTTTATCCATCCATTTGATATTCATTCTCACCAATTTCCTACGATCTTTTAACTAATTAAAAAAAATTAAATAAATGTCTGAGTAACTGTCGCTATTAGCCATGGAATTGTATTTTATAGAGCAAATAATTGTTAGACATTTGATTCCCGAATGAGCCGGATCAAAAGTTGCCCCGAGCCCCGGGTTGGGCACCCCTGTTTTATAGTATAAAATACAAAAGATATTTCATTGCATTATAATTAAATCAAATTTGCTAGGGTTAATTCTTATTTAGAAATGATTATTTTGGAAATAATTATCTATTCAATAGGTGATTAAGAAGAATAATTACACCAATTATATAAATTTATTGGAGAATTCATCTTAATGAAATTAAGTGAGGGTTTGGTATTAATTTGTTCTCCTAATGAAGATGAAAAGTGCCGGAGGTGCTCTGTTGATTCCCATTCTAAATAGGTGGTCTTTGCAGAGGAATCGGTGGAAAGCATGATAAAAGGAGGGCAGCAAGTCTATAGGCAGTTATATGGCACGTGAGGTGCATGAAAAATTACAACAAGTTTGGAAAGGCTTCCGACGTAAGGTCCAGTAGGGGTTGCTAAAATTAGGGTAGGTGTGTGACTCAACCCTGGGTGGATTTAATTCAATCCGCAACCAACATGGAATACCAAATTGCGATCTAACCAGTCACGGATTTATTTTGGTGAAAATAAAAATATCATGTCCATAATAACACTATTTCCAATTTATAAACTGTGGAAAATTAAAAAAAAAAAATGATTAAAAAAAAAACGTTGGTTAATACTAATATGCATAAATGAATTGGATTATCAAATTAGAATATTTTGTGGTAAAAATTTTTGGAGGTATTGGGTGAACAGTGCCCACCAAAGACCTCCAAAATGATAGAATTTTTAAAATAAATTTTAAACTTTGCATCGACTTTAAAAATAAAGGACAACGCCCCTATTTTAGAAAATAAAACATAAATAAAGTTAGAGGACTTTCCTCTTAAATAAAGATCGTATGGTCACTAGGGTGGTCCTTATTTTCGGTATTTTCGAATTTTTAAGCTGACAGAGGCTCATATGATTCGAGATAAATAAAAAAAAAATATCCCCCAAGTTTCTATGTCTCTATCTCAATTTTAACCTGTGCCGCACAGCGATGCAAGTTTCCCATCTAAATAACATGGGATCTTTGGCATTGAAATATCAATTTTTTATTCTGGCCAAAGCTATGGTTCAAAAAATTTGAAACTGCGTAGACTTTATCCTTATAATAATCGCCATCTTTCAGGATTTTTACAGATTTTTAGCTATTATAGTTTTGGAGTTACAGCTAGATAAAATACTGCTATATCTTAGTGTTAGTAAGTTATAGACTCAAAAATATATTATAATAGCTAAAAATCTGAAAGGCTAGCTACTATTATAAAGATAAAGTCCAGAGAGTTTCAAATTTATTGAACCATTACTTTGGCTGGAATAAAACATTAATTATTCAATGCCAAAAACTCCATGTTACCAGATGGGAAACTTACTTCGCTGTGCGGCACAAGTTAGAGATAGAGAATTGAAATTTGGAGGATATTTTTTCATTTATTTCGAACCATATGAGCCTCTGACAGCTTAAAAATTTGAAAATACCCAAAATAAGGACCAGTGATAAAGCACGTACTAACAGACTAACTAAAAGACATTTTGACAAAACAATTATTATCTCGAAAAATATAATTGTTTCGATGTTTACTTATTAGAGCTTTTTTGTAGAGCAAAATGCCATGGTTTCGATCAATTTTTTTAATCAAAATACTTTAAGCTTTTTTTGAGATATTTCAAAAAAAGGAAGCAAAAATAATACTTTTTTCATGCACGATTACAATACTACTACTACTACTACTGAAAATATATAGTACAAGATTAAGTGAAAAGTTTTTATTTTGCCGAGAGTAGCAGAGTTGTTGATTAATAAAGAGAAACAAAGAGGTTGTCCTCAGCTTGATGCAAATAAACATACACACATATATTATATCAAGTATACAATAAATGTATATATATATATATATATATATATATATATATATATATATATATATATATATATTATTTATTTGTTTGAGAGTATAGTTTCGAAAGCTTGACCTTCATCATCAGTAGAATATGTTCCTAAAATTGTTTTTTAATTCTGACTGGCTTATCGGGTGAGTAAGAACAAAAAATTTCAATATCCACATGATACTGACCACTATGAAAAATAATATTTATAATTAAAAAAGACTGATGATGAAGGCCAAGCCCTCGAAACTATAGTCTCAAACAAATAAACAATATATATATATATACATACATATATTTGATATATATGTGTGTATGTTTATTTGCAGAGGACAACCCCTTTGTTTCTGTTTATGTACAAGTTTAAGGTTTCTATGGAATTTCCCACATGCTAGTGATTGATTTTGGGATATTAATTGGAATGCAGAAACTATAGCTGAGCTCAGTGTAGCTCATAGGGCCTATTAAGCCATAGGGTCCCCTTGGGACTCGCGAATCACGTTTTAGTCACCCCATCGATTGTGATCGCTTGGCCATTCGCCCTTTTGTCCAGTCCTATGTTCAAACCACATCACAGCCAGTAAATTGAATATATAGGAATTATGCATACCATTATACTAATTCAATTGAATGTCAAGTAATACCTTGAAAATAGAGCTAACCAGAAACGTGTCTATTTTACTTCAATGAGTACTTTCTAGAGACATTGCAGAGAATGTCTAGTATTTCGTTTTTGAGGTATAATTAATGAAATATACCTGTTCGTAGACGTAAGTGCACATGTGTCGCCGCAAACTTAAAAAGACAGGATTTAGAATACTATATTTTGGACAGTTTTATTTTCAATAGCTCTATCATAGAGATTGGACGGATTAGTGCCAATATATTTTACTTTATCCAATGCGAATCATGGGGAAAGTATTGTAATCGGTCTCGCGGCAAGCGCGACTTCAAAGGGTCCTCAGGTAAAGACTACGGAACCCATGAACTCAATTAAATTCACAAGTTGTAGTATTCAATTAGCTTGATTTTAGCACGTGACTGTTTTGCCAAAAATTGCATGGGGTCTCGCCGAGAGGCCAAAAAGTGCGATTTTTTCATTTAGTGCGTGCGGATGTATGGATGGATGTTATCGTTTTTTGGCCCACGATTTTTTTCCACACCGTTGCACCGATTGAAATGAAATTGAAAACCTACCATTAGTTTAACATAATGAAGCGCTGATTAGTTTTTGGTACATATCGGCCCACAAAGATTAGTACTTAATATCGGTACTTTTTTAGTTTTTTCTAAATACCTTGAAAATGACTTAACCACTTTTGATGAAATTTAATATCTAATTAAGTACCTTGGGGACCACAAAAAAGGTTTAATAAAGTTTTTAGTAAAATTATATTTTAAAGTACTTTACTCTATAGTAAGATAGTACTTTTTTAAATTCTTTAAAATTTATTCAATTGATCGTTTTAATATAGCTCATTTAACATTGCTTAAGTAAGAATGGATAGGCTTCTCTCTGTGAAATGCAGTTTAGCAACGATCCGTTGCAGATTGTTTATGTCTATGTTCGATTTATTAAAAACTAAGGGGATATTTGGCTACTATTAACTATTAGAGACTTGTGATTTTAACAACTATCTTGTAGAATTTTTCAATTTTTAAAAATTTTGTGCAAAAGTTCAGCTCTAAAATATAACAGGTCATGACCTCTTCATATGACAATTCTATTTTATTTTATTTTCTGCATTTTTAAGAAGTAAGTTCAGAAACAAGGAAGCTCATTTTTTGAAAAGTCAAACATTTATCTACAGAACGAACTTTTTAAGAACTTTGTTCTCGAGTTATGGTTAGTATCAAGTCATACAGAAAAAATCATACTTGAAAATGATATTTTTTTAGACCAGTGGTGTCCAACCTTTTGGCTTACACGGGCCACATTTGAAGAAAAAAAATGGTCTCGGGCCGCGGATAAAATATTATAATTCTATTGATATTTGTTATTCAAAAAAGACAGTCAATAGAAATAAGAACTTTATTATTTTTTTAGCTCATAATGAACTTCTAATTTTACTTTTCGCCCTTGTTTATTCTTTAAAAGGGTCACGGATACAAAAATCCCTGACTATCCATTATCTTGACATGTAAGAACGCGTAAAGATCTAAAAGACAAAAGTCCTGGCAAGTTTTAGTCCAGGAGAGAAATTATCAATTAATTGTGATTGTTCTAGAAAACCCCAATTCCTTGTCTCCTTGTACTAGAATGATATAACTATAGACTTGGTTAGTGTCGTAGCTTATAAATTACTAGCATTTAGGGAAAGCGGTGTTGGTTTATAATGAAATACTAGTATATTAAACACAGGAGTTTTTTTACGGGTTATAGTGGTGTTTCACAAAGAGAGCATATTAATTACTGGAATAATAAATATGTGAGAAAATGAGAACATGGAAGAAAGAAGAATTTTTAAATATTTTAAACTTAATTATTTTATTATCTTATATATAAGTATATATAAGTATATATATAAGTAGTTGAGCTTATAATTTTACTTTTAGTGAATTTTTTTCTTGAAAATAGCGTCACGTAGGTATTGTACAAGTGTACATTCATATTTCTAAAAAGGGAATAAATATAATTATCCCTACATATAAATCTCAATGTTTTAAGGAAGTTTATCATTTTACGTTGGGCCACAATCATTGCAGTGCTGGGGCGCAGGAGGCCCGCGGGCCACGTTTTAAACGCATTTCACGACAGAAAAAATGCAAAATGTTGTTGTTCGTGGAGATTAGCTAGTGAGTTATTTAATAAGATATTTTTCTTTTAATTGTTTTATATAAACAATTTTATCATTTCATAATATGTGTTTCTTAAAAACCTTATTTTGCATCTCTTAAATTATATCAGAGGTGCCCACAGGGGGGGGGTTAAGACGGTGAGTGCATCATTGAAATTTCTAGGTGAGGATGAAAATTGTTAAATTGTAATTGATAAATAATCGACATTATATAAACTACCAATTTTGAATTTTAAAGGAATAAAAATCTTCAAACTATACCTAATCATAAACATTTTTTCAAGAACTATTAAAAGAAAAGAAAATAATATTTACAGTAAATTCTTAAGATAAGGAATGAAATAGTAAACATTTATAAATTTTGATATCCTTAAGATATAGGCAAATTGAATCTAATTTATTTTATCGAAAAAGATCTTTAGATTGATTTGATAAAAGAAGTCGGTTTGAAATGGTTGATTTTAAAAGGATCTATCTTTAATGGATTGAAGATTGAAGAAAAGAATCGATAGAATTGAGACAAAACGGCAAATGGCCTATTTTACTTCAGAGGAAGTAATTCATCGAAAATAAAGAGTAATGAAACACGTTCACTTTGGAAGCCGAAATGGAGTAATTTCATTTTAGAGGCAGAGTTACTGGGTGTTAGTTTATGGGTTTTAAAATCGTTTATGAGGGATGTATAGGTACTTAGATACTAGTATAAATGGTAAGTGCAAATTGGATCATTTGAAAACTCAATAGAATTCTTTCTTTATATATGTTATATTATAGAGAAGTTCCCAAATTCTGTTTTTCGTAATTCTAAATTTTAATTAAATTGCGCTTTACAAATAAATTTCCTTTAAAATTATTTTAATTTATATTTAGTGGATTCGAATGTTATGAATGCCCTATTGAAAGCTTTAGTTTGAATTGCATCTCTTAAAATAGAAACTAATAACTGTTCGAACAACTTTATCACTGCTTAATAATGATTCTAATTAAGCTATAAAATTATTTTTCAATATTTTATAGGACAATAAGATGAAAATAATTATTGTTCTAGTACCTATATTAAAGACGAACTTTTCATGCGAGACTTCGGGATAAAGAAAGTTTGTTCTGGAGTCAAAGTTGTGTATTTCCAAAATTAGATTCGGGGCTCTACAGTTTCAGGATTTGCGGGAAAAATGCAGAAAATCAGAAAAAATTGAATTGTTATATGTGGAGCTATCAAATATATAGTAATAACTAATGAGCTGAAATTTGACAGACATGTCCGTGTCATTAAGCTGCAACTCTCTTTCTTGTTTCATCTTTCTAGATCAAACTGACTAAAATTGCCGAATTGCAAAAATTAACGGATAGCGTAGTGAACTTTGAAAAGATTTCCATTTAAAATATAAAGAATGACAAATTATATTTCCGAGTTGAATAGACAAATTAAATAAATATATACGAGTATAATGATGTCTGGTTTAAATTGTTAATTAAACAGTTGTCTTATGTGCAGAAACTTACCAGCTCAGCTTGAGGTAGATTTGAGAAATATAAATATGTAGTTGAGGAACTTACCTAAAACAAAAGAAAAAAAATCCAATTAATTAATTAATCTTGTACTAATAATTTCGAAATATTGAGAGGTATCAGTGAATAGGGAATAGATAATTGAACTCAAGTTAAATACAGATAACTAGGCAAAGAAAAATTTTATTGAGAGATTTCACAGTTTTTATTTGTTTTGTTTTTTAAAAGAAAGATTTATAACAGTAATTTCCAAGTCCTAAGACTAGTAAGACGCAATTCATAATCACGAGCACATATTTACTATTTTATATTTATTTTAATTTATTATTACTCTCTTTTTACGTTCTCTTATTAAATTCATTTATTTTTTTAATAATATTTTCAATTATTATAATATTTTTATTACACAAGATAAAGGCAATTTCCGAAGAATTCCCAATACATGAATATACATTGTAAAAGTTAAACATCAGCCTTCACAAAAAGTGATCGTGTAAGAAAATAGTATTATATATAGAAATATATTGCCTGGTCATCAGAATTTCTACACAATTTCATTAGGAGACAAAAATAAATAATTTTAGTTAGTTTAATTACCTATATCTTAATTTATCAATTTCATCAACAAGGAGGCTCCAGTATTGCCTTCTAATATAAAAAATAGCATTTCAATTAAACATTTTGATGGTTTGATTCGAAATTTACTGAAAACATTTAACTTTTTCTTCTCTGGGGCAGCGAGTCGGCCCATAGAAATGCCTAAATATTTTATTTTTTCCTCTTCGTATATTAAATTAAATGTATTGAAATTTAATATCGATTTAATATCAAATATATATTATCAGGAAATTTTAATTTTTATAAGCAGTTTATTTGAAAGTCTAATTTGAAAAAAACGCTAATTACGACCTTTAAATAATTTTTTAAAAATATAAAATTAATAAATATTATAAAATAATCGATTATTAATAATTATATTCAATTTTGAACGAAAATTGATTGATTAATTTTTAAGAAAATGTTAAAAAGCTAAGAAAACCGTAACAAATGATTCGCTGCTGCCGGGTGACTGGCTACCCAGCCTACTTGATAAAACAAACCAAAGAATTATAAATGAGAAACAAAACGATCTTATTTTATCGATTTAATCTATCTTGAAGTTCATAGTAACTTTTTAATATAAGGAAATAGCATTTTGATTAAGAATTTTGTAATTTAAAAGAAATTGTATGAAAAGATTCAATTTCTTCTCTCCGGGAGCGAATCAACTAGAAATGACTAAAAGTTTTATTTTTTTCCCATTAGATATTTATTCAAATCTATTGAAATTTCATATTTGTGGGTTATTTTCATTTATCTTTTATATCATATAATTATTATTAGGAAATTTGAATTTTAAAGGGTAGTTTATTTGAAGTTCAATTTGAAAAACGCTACATAAATCCTTTGAAATTTTTTTAAAAATATGAAATTAATAAATTTTATAAAACAATTACTTATTAATAATTTAATTCAATTTTGAACGAAATCGATTCAGTACTTTTTGAGAAAATGGTCAAAAACCATCTGAACAGTCAAAAAAGCCATGTATTTTGAAAGCACAAGATGCCTTTGAAAAAAGTTAAAAAAGTCATATGAATCGAAAGATTGACTTGTGACATGGAGATGAATTTTAAAATGTTTCTAAAACGGCTTTTCATACACGGTTTCGGGGTTTTTGACGATTTTCTCAAAAAGTACTGAATCGATTTCGTTCAAAATTGAATTAAATTATTAAAAATTAATTGTTTTATAATATATATTAATTTGATATTATTTAAAAAAATTCCAACGAAGTTATTAGCATTTTTTGAAATTGTACTTCAAATAAACTACCCTTTAAAATGCAAATTTCCTAATAATTATTATTCTATATTAAAGATAAATGAAAATAACTTACAGATATGAAATTTCAATAGATTTGAATAAATATCTAATTTGAAAAAACAATAAAACTTTTTGTCATTTCTAGTTGATTTGCTCCCGAAGAGAAGATATTGAAACGTTTCATACAAAATCTTCCAAACTACGAAATTCTTAATCAAAATGATATTTTCTTATATTAAAAAGTCACTATGAACCTCAAGATAAATTAAATCGATAAAATAAAATTAATTTCTTTCTTCTTTACATAATTCTTCTAGTCTGTTTATTCAAGAGGCTGGGTCACATGTCACCCGGCATCAGCGAGTTATTTGTTACGGTTTTCTAGCTTTTTACCATTTTCTCAAAAACTAATCAATCAATTTCGTTCAAAATTGAATATAATTATTAATAATCGATTGTTTTGTTATATTTATTAATTTCATATTTTTAAAAATTATTTCAAAGTGCTAATTAGCGTTTTTTTTCAAACAAGGCTTCAAATAAACTACCCTTAATAATTAGAATTTCCTAATAATATTTATTTTATATAAAAGATAAAAGAAAATATTCTATAGATATGGAATTTCAATACATTTAATTGATGAGAAAAAAAATAAAACTTTTTGGCGTTTCTAGCCGTCCGAGAGAAGAAACTCATCAAATTTCAATCATACCACAAAATGTTTAATTGAAATGAGATTTTATCATATTAGGATGGAACTATGAGCGTCCTTGTTGATGAAATTGATAAAATAAGATTTCTTTCTTTCTAATTTATAACGCTTTTGGCATGTCTTATCAAAAGGTTGCCACGCAAGCCCTAGAGCAATTCTCAACCACTGTGCCGCGGAACTTTAGTGTGCCGGGAGATTCTTGAAGTGTGCCGCCACTGCTCCCGAATTGAAAATTATTCATTTTTTTTACATTTCTTTATCAATTGACACTACATTTATAACTTTTAAGGAGTTCGGTGTTGGTTCTAGGTGAAACATTTTAATATAATAATAGAAACTAAGATACGAGGTTAGGTTTCACAAAAAACTTTTAATTCAAATATTTATTTGTTCATTTAAACTGAAGAGGTAGTAACATTTTACAGGATGCAGAATGTCCTATGATAATTTTATAGGTGCATCAATCAATAAACCAAATAAAATTCTATTATTTTATTTTATTGTTAGTGTGCCGTCAAATTTTTAAATTATTAAAAGTATGCCGTGACGAAAAATAGGTTGAGAATCACTGCCCTAGAGCATGGCGGCATGTCATGGATTTACCAAGTCTACAGGTCTGTACTATTGAAATATATTTTAATATATTTAAATGTGCTATTTTTATGGTAATAATGTAATATATATTAAATAAATAACTAAAATAAATAAATATAATCATTTATATATACTATTATATTGATTATATATAGATTTTATATAATTATATGGTACGCGTGGGCTATTTTGTAAAAGAAGGTTTGAGACAGTGGCGCATATTAAACCCATTCCACGGCCAGCCCAGCATATTTAATCAGTCTCTGGTCTTGACCACACGTGGGTGGTGCGTGGGCTGGGCATAGGCTGGGTTCAATTTGCGCTGCGTCTAAGACTCAGAATAGAGCAAAGCCATTTTCATATTATTAATTCTATATAATTAATTTTATTATTAAACAATTGATATTATTTATTATTTTATAATATTATTATAAAAGCAAAGTTTTGTGGACCTCCAGATAAATGAAATTGATTAAATAAGATTGCTTTCTTTCTTAATTATAATAATTCTAAAGATGAGATCATGAAAAATCTCATATATTATTGTTTAAGGATTTTTTCTGATTATAAGTCACTAAATAAATGGTACCGTCTACACTAAATCAGGACTCCACAAATTTTTTAGAGATATGGCCACATGTGATCATTGGAAACTATGGGCATGCCGGCTATAACATATTATACGGAAATTATATTAATAATACGCTATTATATGGCATTAATATTTAATATAGTGAATAGTTGTAAATTATTTCTGTAATAACCGCGGGCGGGATAGAAAAGTTTCAAGGGCCGGATTTGGCCCGTGGGATGTAGTTTGGCGACCCCTTGTTTACTATAACGAAATAATCCACAGAGTAAAGAATTAATGGATTTTACGAAGATTGATAAAAAATCTTTATATTCAGGAGCGAGACATATTTCCGTTACACGCAGCCTATATACGAAATCAAATAAAAGCATTTCCTTCAATGTATCTCATATTTAACCGAAAGATCAATATTAAATATAATATTATCCAAATGTTTTTTCTTTTTCTTTTTTTCAAAAATGATTAAATTCCCTCTTGAAAATTACCAAAATTCGTAGATAACCATTGTAAATTTGTATTGAAACAAGATAATATATATTATTAAAGATAAATTTTGGTTGGTAAAAGAGCTCTGTTGAAATGGAAGATAAATATAATAATATGTAGCTGAATATGTACTCTAAGGGCAGATATAAAACAAGACACACAAGCAGTCTATTATTAGAAATTTAATTCCTTTCAATTTGCTTCATTTCAACAAACAATGGTTTATCAAAAGAAAAATAAATATTATATATTGATTATAGCTGTGGTATGGCTCTATACGGCATATCTATCTTATCCACATTACTAATATCTCTTTAATGTATAATTCATAAATATGAGTATTGTTGTCGAGCAACGGGTTAGCACATGATGTATTATATTCGGCTCGTTGCCACGACTCTGAAAGAGCAGCAGTGCAATAGACAATTTATAGTGTGCCTATTCGCTTAGTTAAACAGCATAGATTTATAGGTGGGCTTCTATTAGCTAATACAATAGCATTTGCCCGCATCGTTAACTTCATATTGCAAGGGCTTCATTTGCGATTGTTCAGCTTGTCCAAATCAGATGGTAGAGATGCCATTGTAGATATTTCTCTTTCGAATGCTAGTTAGAATATAATTCATTTACAAAATAGAAGTTTTGTCCAACTAAATTAGACTTTAAAAACAGTACAATTGTAGTTAATTTAGTTGTAATCTCAGATCTTGTCAAAAGAAGACTACTCTAACTTTGTAGGTTTTAAAATTTCATTAAATTATTTTAACTAAATATCTTGTTTTTTACTTTATCCAATGGGAAGTATGGGTAAAGTATTGGAAACAGTCTCGCGTCAAGCGCGACTTCAAACGGTCCTTAGGTAAAGACTACGGAACCCATTATCTTAAACAAAGTCACAAATTGTAGTATTCAATCAGGTTGAATTTCATAATCTGACGGTTTTGCCAAAAATTACATGGGGTTTCGTCCGGAGGCCAAAAAGTGTGATTTTTCTTTTAGCCTGTGGGGATGGATGGATGGATGTTACCCCTTTTTTTCGTCGACTATTTTTTCCACACCATTCAACCGATTGAAATGAAATTGAAAACATACCATTACTTTAACAAAATGAAGAGCTGATTATTTTTTGCTACATATCGGTCCACAAACATTAGTACTTAGTTTTTTCTAATCTTGAAAATGACCAAACCAATTTTGATGAAATTTAATATTCTAATTTCGTACCTTGAGGATCAAAAAAGGGTTATATAAAGTTTTTAGTAAAATTATATTTTAAATTACTTTACCCTAGAGTAAGATAGTACTTTTTTCATTCTTTAAAATTTATTCATTTGCTCGGTTTAAAACAGCTCAGCAAGCTTCCGGTTCTTGGTCCACTGCCCCATTGTATAATAGTAAACAATAGCTGAAAGTGATCAAGTGATTCGTGCAATCAAATCCAGTTTCAAGATTTAAAAGTTTACAAAGCTTGTTGAACAGATCGGGTTGAAACGACTACAGATACACTTACATCTTACCTGAGTTTATGGTATTAGAGTTAAGGAGTAACATATAAGCTCCGGAAAAACGTAATCGTGAACTCTTTGGAGACTGGCTGCTCGCTTCCGGTTCCCAATTTCAGTAAAAGAGGCTGACGAAAGGTGTACAATGTACATTCATAACGACAAAATAGCTTAACTTTGGCTTCTTTTAACTTGGACAGTATAAACAAAAGATAATACGAATAAAAAATATTTTGTATTTTTGAGTAAATTCAATATTCCGTTCGCCTGAAGAACTTCACCCATTGGTCACCGTAAAGTAATAATTTTTCATTTTATTTTATTAGCCAATAGTCAATTCTTTTATTTTTTATAATGAATAGAGAAAAAATAATTGAATACGAATTGTAACTCTTGCCTATAGTTATAGACTTGAATTATTTTTTTCATTTAGAGCTTTTTAACTAATTCAATTTCTTTTATACGGATAAGAAAAATATTGAATTATAAAATATTAATAAATAACTGTAGAAATTAAAATCCTCCAAATGTAGTCTGAATTTGAACTTGATTTATTACGTTGGTGCGCCTGTATTTAGGCAACATTTTGCGCAGGGAAGAATGAAAGCTGCGTAAGAGCTAGGCAAGTCCAGTCGATGAAATGCTCCAGAGCTTATGGCATGTAAGCCAGCAAGTATGAATGAAAGGATAATTTTTATATAAGATTTAAAATAGTGAGAGAATTGAAAACGTATTGGAATCGATCTCGCGCGACTTCAAAAGGTCCTCAGGTAAGGACTACGGAACCCATTGTCTCAAACAAAGTCACAAATTGTAGTATTCAATCAGGTTGAAATTCAACAAGTGACGGTTTTGCCAAAAATAACATGGGTTCTCGTCCAAAGGCCAAAAAGTGTCATTAGTAATTTATTCCAGTATTTTTTTAGTTTCTTTAAAATGGATTAAACAATATTGATGAAATTTAATATTCTAATTAAGTACCTTTACTAGCCTGAAGCAGAGTTTCTCACTATTCGGCCCAGAGCGATGGTCAGATGATTCGTTTGTAAATTTAAAAATAATTAAAATTAATCTGAATGAAAAAAACTGCCTAAAGCAGATTAATAAAATTAATAGAGATTGTGGTGATGGTTGCAAGGTAAAATCTTTAATGAAGATAAAAGTAAATGAATATTAAATGAGATATTAATTTACTATAAGTTAGGTTTTCTAGGTCACTTGTTTCACGTTAAAAATTAAAAAAATAAAAGAGGTAATTTTTTTCAATATATCTATATAAATTGGGCTATCACTCCATCTTCAAGAATCACAGAAAATAAGTGACCTAGAAAACCTAACTCATAGTAAATTAATATCTCATAAAATATTTATTTGCTTTTATCTAAATATAATATATCATAATAATTGAATAACATCCAAACTATTATGAGGTTCTATTATGGAATTTCAATTTTATTATATCTCATGTTTCAGATAATCGTTATATTTTTTTATTAAAAGACAAACGAAAACAAACATTTCAATTCAGATAATTACATTTTTTGTTTAGAATTCTTGTGAAGTAATAAATACGGTTAAATTACACAGCATTAAAATCCATTTTAATAAACACAATTGTAGTTTGGAGTGATGTTACGTGTCCTAAGGGAACTTGTACTCATATAATTACAAGGGTTATACATCGCAAAAGCATAACATAATCATTAGAATGGTGAACAATCTCGGCGAAAATGTTGTGGCTATCTAGCCTTTATCTACCATTTGACCTCTCACTATAGGCAGAGATTCGTAAATTTTGTAGAAATAATCAATTTTACACTTCTTCGTTAAAACTGTACATTAATGTTTAACTGGTTTCCGGTAATATGGGTAATTAGAATAACATATTAAATTAAAATTCCTTTCTAAATGAATGCTGAATGAAGCTAAGATGTAATAAGTATGTGTTGTTTACGAGTAGGTATATCAGTAAAAGCAAACAGGACATGATCTGCGTTAAATTTGTATTTAATGCAAATATTTTACATTAGCTGCGAAGCCCGCCTGCGGCAGGCATCTTGCCGGCCAGAGAGATTCGCCCCATGGACTCAGTTATCCCCTGGTACGCCACTTTTATAATAAAATAATTTATAATCAGCCCAGGCCCCTTATAATGAAATAATTTGTGCTCACCCTGACCCTCTCCTCGGGACGTTACTGGTATTGTGAACATAAAATGTTTTTCTAATACCACACTTGTAAAAAATAATTTATGATCACCCCCCCCCCCTCCCATAGAAAATGATAATTAATAAAATAATTTATAATCACCCCAAAGCCCCCTTGTAATAAAATAATTTGTGCTCACCCCGCCCCCTCTCGTCGGTACGTTACTGGTATTGTCAAGATAAAATGTTTTTCTAGCACCCCCCTGTAAAAAAATAATATATGATCACCCCCCTACCGTAGAAAATGATAATTAATAAAATAATTTATAATCATTTATGAAAGAACTCTCTCTTACAATAAATTTTGGGTTCATTAGAATTTAGTCATATCTCTCTTTTTAAAAATAGGGACTTTTCTAGAGCAAATAACTTTCTAGTATTTTTGTTTGAAAATTTTGGATTTTAAATTATTTTTGATCTACTCCGTATTTATTTAACGCATTGTCTAAGCACGGCCAATCAGTGACCTCCATTGGATCTCTTTAGCCAATCAGCAGATTACGCCGTCGTTTAAGCGGGTTACTATAGTAATGGATAAATTATATCAAATTGTAATTTTTGAAAAATTAATATCTTAAGCCTCAATAATTATTTATCCTTTTCCAGTATTCGAAGCATTATGGTATTCTAATTAATTTTGATTTGAAATTAAGCCATTAGATTCAATAGAATTAATTTGTAAATGAGCAGTATTATTAGCAAGGTTAAGAATTTGTTTCATATATGAATTGAATCATTTATTCCATACAAAAACAATATTCTATGATTTATGGGACTAAATATTCCAACGCTCATTTTTCAACAAATGGCTTAATTAAAATTCCCTATTGGATGTTGAGCCCATTTATATAATACACCCTTCTCTTCCTGTTTTAATTTTTAAATATAGGCTCCTTTATAATCCATGAATGGCTCTAAAATATATCATATTCTATTAAAAATAAATCGTACCAATTTATTAACTGTGCTCTCTTGAAAAATTATATCGCGTTTTTATAGGCTAATCAATTCACTTTTTGTAATAAATATTATATCTTATGCCATTTCCTCTCGTAAATTGATATATTTATTACGCTAATGAGATTTTTTCTCGATGGTCATTAAAATTATATTTATTATCATAAAAAACTGATTTCAAAAGTTTTAACTGCAGGGTATTTATTATTAACATCATCACTGGTTTCGCCTCATGAGTTGGAAACGTTCATGGGGAAAATAATCTACCAAGGGCCCACTCTTTAACCCTGCATGTCGCTGCAGCTTAACTTAACATCAACCTGATGAGGCGCCGTTTAATTTAATGTCACCAATGCCCTTTGTCTCAATTTGACCTGACATGCGCATAGTGATCAAGGCTAACCACTAGGCTAATAAATTTTAATTCAAATGAAAGTGAGAAGAGTCGATTAGGGGTTTGCAAAAATGTTTAAAATGCTCATGATCAGCAATACAAATCGGAGACCAATTAAATTTTAAATTTAAGCTGGCTATCAGCAGGATTGTTAAAGATAAATATTATTATTGTGAAAATGTATTTAAAAACGGATTCAGATACACATTATCCAAAGCATATAGTAGATTTAGAAACAGACACATTTTTTAAAAGATATCTAGATACAAGATACATATGCAGATTGCAGATACAAATTTTATTGTTCTTTAGATGTGTAGTGATTGCAAAAAAACTTCATTATTACTTTACCATACAGGGTATGGTCAAGTATTGTAATCGTGCATGAAAAAAGTGTTTTTTTTTCCTTCTTTTTTTCAAAATATCTAAAAAATGATTGAAACTCTTTTAATTAAAAAAATTGGGCGAAACCATGGCATTTCGGTCTACAAAAAAGCTCTAATAAGTGAATATCGAAAAAATTATATTTTTCAAGATAATAATTGTTGTGTTAAAATATCTGTTAGTTTGGTTGTCTGTTAGTTAGTCTGTGCGTTACCAAATTTTTGTGGGCGAGGTAGCTCAAAAACTAGTGTGAATTTCGAAACCAAATTCCACACGTAGGCGTAGTTTTGGTTCATTGAGATTAAGAGCTGATTAGATTTTGGTGCATATCGACCCAAAATTAAGAGGGGATGGAGGGGGATTAAAAATTAAAAATCTAGGCCGTTTGAGCAAACTCAACCAAATTTTGTATACATAATCAGTGGGACTCCAGGAATCTAAAAATACAAAAACTAATCGCCCAAAGGGGGGGGGGGGGGAGGCGTGTGGGGTCAAAAAATGAAAATCTTGGCCATTTACCAAACTCAACCAAATTTTGTATACATAATCAGTGGGACACCAGAAGTATAAAAATGCAAAAAGTAACCCCCCCGCTACCTACATGATTATAAATAATTTTAGAGGCCAGGTTGTATGGTAAAGTCAAGTGGATGGCCACATTAGAACACGTCAGCTTATTTTTCATTATTAACAGGTTTTATTCAAAATCTTAAATCATACAAAAGCATTTAATAAATAAATACTAGAATTAGAATATAGAGGTATAGTCATTTGTAATTAACGAATAATAAACCCTATCAAAATCCTTTGAAGTTTTTTATAAATTTTTCTTGGCTTGGTGTAAGATCAATTTAAATAAAATAATTTAAAATCTAGTTTGGACCTTGGTAATGGGGGAAATCCGGGCCCAAGACAACCGAAATATGACGGAACAAATGATCGAGTATAAAAAATAAACATACAATTTTAAAAAATTTGAATTTGAAAAGGTACCATGCATATTTTTTTAAATAGATAACGCTGAAATTTTACTTAGGTTGAGATACTAATTTTCAAATATTTAGATAGGCAAATGGATACTTGTGGCAACATTCAGCTGAAGCTGGTTCACCAAGAGATGAGTAGGTTGAAACTGTTTTGAAAGAGACCTTAAATCGTTTTCGAATAACAAATCCATTATTACATCAAATAATCTATAAAACATTATTATCTATATTCATAAAGGAACGTATCTCCGGCAACACATGGCAGTATTCAATTCTGTTGTATCGTCTTTGCTGCGTTGTGTTTTTTTTTGTATTGTGAAAATTTATAATTTCGTTTAATGAATTAACGATCTATCAGTTCGTTATTTCTTAATTTTAAATGGTTAATTTCGTTTTTTCTCAGTTTTCTTTTCTTCATTGAACTTCTTTTTCAACTGTTCAATTCCTTTCATTGACTGAATGTCGCGTTTTGATCGAATTGTTTTCATTCTTGGTCCATCCATTAAATGAGATTCTGTTTCCGTTCTTGTTTGATTAATTTTATTAACATCTATGTTTTTAATAATTTGGATGCCATCTTGTCTATTTTAATTTCGGCCTGATCTAACAGATCGATTCCTAAAATTACTTGTTCGTCTATTGTTTCGTTTGGAACTACATAAAATTTAATATTAAAATCTTCGTTGTCAATTCGTGTGGTCGTTTTAAAATATCCTTTAGTTCCTGTTCGTGAAAATGCAAATCCGTTTAAAATGATATTCGAGTCTGTTAATTGTGGTGATCCTAGCTGTTTGTGGATGTCTTTGCTCATGAGCGATAAGCCTGCACCGGTATCTACTAAGGCGTTAATCTTGTGGTTGCTTATTGAAATGATCTTGTGATTGGATTTCGTTTTTTGACTATTTGCCGTAACTATGTTCATGGGTGGGTCTTCTTTGGTGATTAGGTTTTCGTTTCCACCCTTACTGCTAACTGGCTGTCTATTGCATGCATGATTTGCTACGTTAGCTGACTTGAAAGTGATTTCCGAATATATTTTTAACTTTTCTTTAAATTCTTTTATCGTTTTTGCTCCATAGAGTATTACTTTATTAGGACTATTGTCCTGTATACCGTCCAGTATATACTCTATTAATGCCTTGTCTTCTAAGTTTCCCCTGCTTGCTATCTCTTTCATAATCAGGAAGTATTCATAAACGTGCTCACCCTTTTGCAATTTTCTTCTGGCTAACTGTTTATGAATATCCGCGCTGCTAACTTGCAATGAAAATTCCTCCAACAAGGCCTCTTTTAACTTATCCCACGTATTAATGTTTCTTTCACTTTCTACGAATAGCCTAGCTAGTCCAGTTATTAGCCGTCTGCCAAAGGTAAATAGTTGCAAACTATTCCAACTTTGAATACTTGCTTCGGATTCTATGTCCTGCACCCATCTTTCTATTGAATAACTGTCTGTTCCGTTGAATTTTTTTATTAGTGGTTCTACGTCCCTAAAATTGATTGGACTGTGTTCCATGACTGTATAGTGGTCTTATAACTGATAAGAGGGATAGGTGTGTAGGTGTGCAGTGGGATTGTCGGCTCTTACCTCGTTAGTTAATTCTTCTGTCGTATTCCTGCTGCTACTCCTATGGGTGGCTGGTTCAGCTGTTATCCGCGAGTGGCGCTGCCGTCGTCGTGTTGCTTAACCCTCACTCAATCGTTTCAGTCGATGGGCGCTGCTGCTGCCTGCCACGTCGCCTGCCTTCGCTCGTCAGCTTGGCTGCCGGGCGCGCTAAATGTGTTTGCGCTGCAAAAACGGTCGGTGCCTCAAGGCGGTCAGAACCGACCTCCTCGGGTCGAACCGAGATGGTCAGCTCGTCCGATAAAGCCTTTAACGAATCCGCGGCCGAGCCCCACAATTGCCAGGAATAATCCGATGATGGATGAAGATGAGTTTTGACTCGAAAGGCTGATGGAAAGAATATCGGAGGAGCGCACGATGTCAGTCGATTTTCTTCCAGAGGTGAAAACCTCTTGGTGGCGTAAAGCCGTGAAATGCTTTCCCAAAATAAAATTGGCCGGAGGCTTGTGAAAAATGCTTTTTAAAATAAGAAGTTGCCCTGAGGCAGTGGAAAAAAATGCGCTTTTCAACAAAATAAATGGCTCAAGGCCCGAAATTTATATTACTTCTTCGTCGGTTTACAAGATTTCGTGCAGCTTTTGTTCCTTTAATCAGTTCCAAAGTCGACAAGCGAACTCTTGGAGAGCGTAAAACAGCACTCTTCACACGGTGAGGGCTGAATTGCAACTTTGACTCGCCCCCAATTACTGGCTTCGCTTCTTTTATAGCCGTCGATTTAATTGGTAATTAAAGGTGATTGGATCGATAATTTTCCCTAGATCGCGCTCGATTAATTATAAAAAGGCGTGAGTCTTCTTCTTCGCTAATTAGTCTTTCATAAGCCACGAATCGAACGACATCGAAAAATAAATTACATTTTCTAATTGAAAAAAAAAGCTGAAAATCGATCCCTACCAATATTCTATTATATGTAAAAAATAATTGATATCTAACCAGAAAATATTGATTGGAGAATAAGAGAAATAGGAGAACATGAAGGCGACTAGACAACTCAAGAGAATCAATTGGAAGCTTCACAACTAAAAGAATTTTGGAGAAGAAAACTAAGGATCAAAAAAGCTTCAGCAATACCAAGAATTTCTATTTTAAGATTTAATATTGACGATCCAAGTGTATCAAAGCAGAATACACACTTGCCTCCCAATCTAGAGTTGAGTCGATCCCCGATTTTGATTTAGAGATATTGTCTCAAAACTTAACTGGACTAGACACCTGATGAAAAGCCAGGATGGCAGATGGAACCCCACATTTCAGCAATGCATTCCTCGAGAAATCAACCATGGGAATACCACCTACCCGCTGGACGGAGTCGCTATTCTACACCACGAGATGCACAAACACTAGAGGGGTCCTCAAACGTTGACGGAGCAACATGGCGTGAAAATTGGAATCCGCGTCCACGAAATTGACTCACAGAACAACAGATCGACTAAGTAACTATGGGATTTAAAAAACAACAATTTTATTCATTTTTGTTTTATTGACTTAACCGTATTTGCTTCTGATCGACTCATACATATTTATATGACTAAATAAATGTGAATTTCGAGTTCAAAAATAGACTAGAGAGCAGAAGCAATGCTTTGTGGCTTTGGGAATGCTCTCATTTGATTAATTCCCAAAATCCGATCAATAAATGATGTACAGGCTAAGATGACAGGGATGTGAGCACTGGTTGGTACATCTACGAGAAAATTCAATTATTATCATAAACTTGGGGTGTTTGTTCATTGATGAAGCTAATTTGCAAGCAGTGTTGATTTTCAGAAATAGATTGTTGTTTATTACTACATGACTTAAGAATTTGATTTACTCTCGCTGAATGTGTTTGACTAAATCATCTGTGTAGTCAAAAAAAAAAATTAAATCTGAGTAAAAAACCAGACAGGACATCGCAATACTTCACATTACTATATTCTATAGAATATAAATGTGAAAGTAAAAAAGGTCATCATTGTGTAATTCAAGAAAATTTCTCAAGTATGAATTAAAAAAGGTAATGTAAAACTTTGGCTTTTTTTTGGTCGCGACATGAAAATATTTCTCAAATGTGGGTCGCGGCTTAAAAAGGTTAAGAACCACTGCTATACAGTATACATCCATTAAACAGTGGAACTGAAACTGAAATAAATAACACACATTGATTTTTTAGAGGTTCACCTATCAAAAAAAAACTAACTCTGATACAAAATATTTAACTTCCAAAATCCAATGAGTTGAGATTTACCAACTTACAAATGTGGATGAATTTTATAAACAATCCTCAGCAAAACAACAAACTGAAGGAGACAATAAAAGAGTGTGTCTTCTGCTGGAAAAATAAATTTTAATTTATTTATGACGAGACTATAGTTTCGAGGGCTTTGCCTTCTTCATCAGTCTATTACAATTGATTCACAGGAATTAATGTTCGTTATAAATAAATTAAAAATTTATTTTTTCAGTAGAAGACTCACGCTTTTCAGTGTCTCCTTCAATTTATAAAAATTCTGCTACTCTCGGCAAAAATAAACTTTCAATTTGAAACAACAAATGTTGAGAAAAGTTATTAAAAACCGCATTTTTCGTTTATTGTGAAAAAGACATGTTAACTACCCACAATGAAATTGGATAATTAAAATTTTATAGTGTTTTCACAATATTTTGACATCTTATACTTATAAGTTATGAAGTTATGATATATTATACTTAGAGTTCTGCTACGGTCTATAACAATCATCACTTAAAGAATCTAAAACCTAGTAGAAACTCTACTAGAATACTTAGATTAATTTTCTAATTGCAATACAAAACGGTATTTCTGATTATCAATTTGTCCACGAAAGCCTGTGTTGAGATAAGCATTCTTTAAGAACCGCTAGTACCCTATGTTCCTTATCTTCCGAAATTCATCTAGTTCCGTTTTGACAATCTATCTCTCTCTCAACATTGCTCGTTCTCTTATTATTATAAACTAATAAATAATCTCTTTTACTATTTTCAATTAATTCTTTTCATTCCAAAAAAATTCTTCTATACCCAAAATAACCAATAGGGACCGTGCGTCACGACTTTAGCGCCAACTGGCGACGAAAATGTAAGCTTTGGGGGATGATTTATTAAATGTCCAAGACAAAGAGACTCTCTCATGGCCCCTAGGCTCCGTGCACTCTTTTATCCATGATATATGGTATACTATAATACAATAGTTGCTCCAATTCTCCCCTAATTATTTGAATAAATTAACACAAGAGAGAGAGCGCTACTTTCGGCAGTAGTGTTGCCTCTATGTTTAACGCACGGTCCCTATAGACTAAACTAGAAAAGTTTGCCCTTTATTCCTTTAAGGAATATTTTTAATCACTCTATTTGTTTGTTCAGAACGGATTAAGAAAAGAAAAAAAATCAAATCAATAAATCTTCTACTAAATTCTGATATTAGCCAACATTATCTTTCTATCAAGAAATTGAGAGAAATCAAAGAAAAAAAATCTTATCAGCAACGCGATGGCATTCTTACGATTAGAACGGGAGCATTGTTTGGAACAGTTTTCCTCCTATATCTGTCATTGGAGATATTATCAAGTCGTCAATCGTTAGAGAAAAGATAAAAAAAAAGACAAAGAAAAAGTTATGAAGCTTGATTAAAAAAGTCTCCCGATGAAGTTAAGCTTGTTACAATCACATTCCTTGCAGATGATTTTATGAGTTTGGTCGATGACCCGTCAATGGTGCAGCGAAAGATTTCTTTGACATAATAAAATGCTTTCGAACAAAAGTGACAGTTAAAGAATTAGAAAAGACTCGGCTGAAAATTAATCTTTTTTTAAAGAGATTATTTCTTAAAAAAGAATCAAATTAAATGTCATAAACGTCTTGGAATCCAGTTTAAAAATTCTTAAAATATGTAGATTCTATTCATTTAATCAAATTTAATTTTCACTTTATCATAAGCGATAAAAAAAAGAAATAACAAGAAAAACTATGATGAAACATTTTATCATTAGGGGGTTTTATGGCAACGGACATTAATCTTCAACTGTCATCATAGGAGCTCATAGTCATCTAAGCAATCAATTTTGTTTTTATCATTGATTTGGGGATACAACTAAATTATTTCTTCCTTTTTTTTTAATCAATGAATTCGTGAAATTAAATTAGTAAATTATTTCTTAGTTTATGAATGCAATGACATACATTTCGAACTTGTGCGAAATAACCGTTTGGATCCGTTTTAAAAAATTAATGGTCAATAATTTTTTTTTTTTTTTTTTTTGAACAAAATTGTTTTATTTCCAAATTAATATTTACATTATTATTTTTTATTTTACAATTATGTGACCATCGAGCAATAAATACTCCCTTCCCATGTCCATACTGGTCAATAAAATTATATCAATAAATAATAGAAAATAAAATAAAAGGCTGATTATTTATTTATGAATAAGTGATGCAGGGAATATGGTGAAATAAATCCACTAATAGACGCCTGAAGTGTAGACAATCTGCATTGCTAAAACCACCAAAATTGCAAATTTTAAATGAAAAACTCATCAGAATGAATGCATGACCATTCGACACCTAGTTCTGAAGTCGTTTTCAAATGCTGGGGGAAAAAAATTGGTTGAGTTAGGGTCTAGAATTTCATTTTTTTGAAACTCTCTCATCCCAATTTTGGCCCCAGAAAAAAATAATAATACTCTTTTTTTATTATAGGTTTATTTTATAGTATATTTCATTTTTTCTTGTTTTTTTTTTTTTAGTTTGAAAATCTTATGATTTTATTTTAAACCCCCTCCCCCTAATTTTGAGTTCGATTTTAACCAAAATTTAATGCACCAAAAATACATATAAAATTTCGTTTTGATATTTACACTCAAGATATCTTCAAAAAAGACGAAAACTCTCACCATAGCTAGAGAACCAGTACGCTGTAAGCTACATAACACCATAGTGGAACAAGTGCCATCCTTCAACTATCTCGGCGTTCAGATAACCAGCTTAGCGAGGAAGTCAGACTCCAATCTATTAAGGCGTCCAAAATAGCAGGATGCCTGAATGAAACGGTTTGGTCAAACAAGTTTCTGGGAACGGAAGCAAAAGTACCTACGCATAAGACCGTTGTGCGACCAATTTTGACATATGCGGGCGAAAGAAGAACAGACACCGCAAAAACAAGAGAAATATTGGAAGTTTTGAGATGAAATCGCTACGCAGAATTGCGGGTAAAACAAGGATGGACAGGATAAAAAAATGAATATATTAGGGAAAATTTCAATATACAAAAAGTCAGCCTATGGCTCCAAAGGAGAAGATCCGAATGGAGTGCACACGTATTGCGAATGAACGAAAACCTGCTGGTGAGGAAGGTACATGACAACAACCCTAAGGGGAAAAGAAGACGGGGACATCCAAGAAAACGATAGAAAGACGCTCTGGAATAAACAGGCTTTTAGCCTAACAATAATAATAAGAAGAAGATATTTACACTAGTTTTTTAACTAGAACGTACACAAAAATTTGGTAACGTACGTACGAATGAAAAGACATTTTGACAATATCTCGAAAAATATAATTTTGTTCACTAATGAGGGTTTTTTTGTAGACCAATGGTTTTGCTGAATTTTTTTAATCAAAATAATTTCAGCCGTTTTTGAGATATTTCGTTTAAATTATCCAATATATCTGCAAAGTCATACAATTTTACATTCCAACATTTTGACACCAACACGAACTTTCGTTGTAGAGTTTTTGTGGATACCTATGTGAAACCAGAGAGACAGAAAAGATCAGGCTTCTTTATGTTTAAAATATTTCTAAATAAGAATAAGAAAAAAATGAAAACTTTGAATGACCGGCTGTACTTTCGTATTGAGTAATGCGTATTTATACTTTTTCTTTATACTAGTACTTTTTAGCATTGATCTTTTCCAAGTCAAGTATCGAATGAATAAGCCAGTTTCCAATGCCTATGGTGCGGCAGTGATGAATTTGCATATCGACCAGCTCTAGTAGGAGGTGTTCAAATTTCTTCAATTAAAACTTTCGTTGCCAACTGGACATTTCGAAACCAAATTCTCTCGTTTTGCAAAAGTTTTGAAATTACCAAGCATAAAGTTGAAGCAATGACAGTGTTAAATTAAAAAAAAAATATACCCCTAAAATGAGCTTTAAATTATTCTAACGTTCCAATTTCCTACATAAATCTCTACTTACAACATTTGTTTCGTGTATTTGGCTAAATGAAATAAAGCCCCTTAAGGGATTTTCAGAGAAAATTAGACATGGTGTGTGCAGTTTACCTATTCAAATCTTGCCAGCGCTACCTCCCTTCAAGTAGATTATTTATGGAAGGCAATCTACAAGAAAATGTGCCAAGATCTATTCCAATGTCACGGCAAGCCGGAATATTTTATGACTTCATGCAGATACTATACATTTTATAATTTAAACTAAATGTCTACATCTTCAGCTGCGAGCTCAAATTTATTCACTCATATTGGAAAATTTCATTTATTAAATGTCAAGCTTTTCAAAATTTAATTCAAACAAAATAATATAATGAAAATATATAAAGGGTGGTATATATCAAATTTATTTAAACTATTATTTATAATAAATAGTACCAATTACATCACAGTTTGCCGAGCTAGCGCTGAGTAATGACGTCATTCGTATTGTTCAATTAATGATGCCTATGAATTGTGCTTAAGAAGTATCAGAAGTTTTGTGATCTGTCCCTAGTAGCACCAAGTTTCAAACAATATCAATACTATATAATAAAGTAGTATGGAGTCTCTTGGTTTGTCCGGTTTTGCCCACTTAGGGCTCAGCCCTCTGTATACTCTATCTACCGTAGACTTTCCGGAAGCTTCTAGAAACTTCGGGAACATTCTGGAATGTTCCACAAGGACAGTCGTTCATAAGAAGTGGACTCTGTCTCGTTGAGTGATTTGAGCTAAGTTATGCGCGCCGCGAGTCAGCAAAAAGCCCGCCGAAGGCGGGCTTTGCAGCTGGTATTTTTAATAAATAATGAATGATATAAAATTGTAACTCTTTCTATCAAAAATTAAATCTTAGGTAATTAAAGGATTATCACTGTTTGTAGCGGATGAATATTAAATTTTAGTAAAATTAATTCCCAACCATGTAGGTTAAAGTAGCAGAGTTTTATGAGAAGACTCGGAAAACATCGGCCGTAAAATCCGCCACATTTAATTTGGCGACATTTACAGTTTTTAAATGGCCTAACTTTAAAATGACTTTTTTATATGGCCTAAACAAGACGTAAATGTGCATTTGCAGTGAAATAAGAATTAGCCCTCATATAAACGGATATAAAAAATGTGAAAGTAAAAAATTAATGATATGTGGCTCATTTAATTGATCATATAAGAAGCAAAGATATAACTAATTTTAATTGCTTTATTGGTTGTTATTATATTTATCGATTTTACCAATGTTTCTCCACCTGAGTCGAAATTGGGGTAAATAAAATTATGATATTATCCCTTTTGAAGAGCTATAATTCTGAATTTTTAGGATTGTATACCAAAATGGTATAAAAAGGAATCTTTATTTTGAGACTTCGTTTTCTGGCTTCTGTCAGTTCGTTCGCCAGTCTTCTCTGTCATAGTTTTGTATTTTCTAAAGTGATAAAGCAATAAACGTGAAAATTGTCAGTTTGATAGAGTTTGATGAAATACAGCTAAACAAATTATCAAAAACGAAAAAATAAAGCTTTTTAGGGGCATTTCCCCAAACAGATGTTGGTGAAAAAAGAAAATTCCGTTGAGTACCACTGATAAATTATTTTAAAAATATATTTAAAATTTTTTAAGAATCCTATTTTATATTTTTTGTTATTTTTATTTTGACACCCTAGACAGGCCTTAAAGAGGCCCTAGACTGTCAATCTTTTGATCAAACGGATTGAGTCAATAATTAACGCTCACTTCAATCATCCATCCCTTCAATCTTTTGATCAAAACTCATTAGTAGTGAAGTTTCCGTAATGGAAGGTAGTATTCCTTTTTTTGTGAGACTTTTGTGAATTAATAGTGAAATTGTGCTTTTTTCTGTGTAGCTACGTTTTCCTGGCTTAAATATAGTAGGTACCTACATACCTACCATTGAAACCATGGTTTCAAATACAGATTTATGCTTCCACTTTTAAAGCCTACACAATTTTTTCAAATGTCGCATTTCTTTTATATCTATTAAACTAGTCTTTGCTTTTCACTTTCCACAGCTCTGGGCAATCCCGATACAAATCTATCAAAAGGCTAATAAACTCATGTACCGAATAGGTTTCCGTGTTGAAAGCAAGGAGAGAGTCAGTCGTCCATGGTTGCTTCCGAGAGTGTGTGATTGAGGAAAAGATTGATTAAAACCCTAAACCCCTTCTATACGGCCATGCGCTTTCTTCAATCATTTGCATCAATCAAACTTTCTATCAATCACCGTCAATGATTGACTCAAGCGTCAAGAGGGTTTCTAGACGGTCAATCATGCTTGACTCAATCATTTTGATCAAAAGATTGACCATCTAGGGTCTAGGGCCTTATTTAGGAGCGTGAGCCAAGCTCGCATTTGTCTGTTTTATATTTATTTCGACTTTGAAAATGTTCTGAGAACCTATAATATGCCGTAAAATAGCTGGTTTTAGAAATTAAATATTCTGTTTTTTAAAGATATGAATAAGGTGTTTGGTGTCTAGAAGATGGATTCCAGTCTCAAGAAGTTGTATGATCAAACACAATTTTGGTAATAAGATTTTTTTATTTATTATTTAGTCAATTTTAGTTAATATTACTTTTAAGGTTAAGCGTGCAAAGTTTATATAAATTTGGTATATAAACAAAACTGACAAGTCTAGTGGCTACTTTTAAAAATTTAGAGAGCACGGGATGATTAATGAGCCAGTGAAACCAAAATAAGCTTAGGTATTTATTGTTTCAAATTTATAAATAGTAAGAACATATTCAATAACATATTCGTGGACGTTATTTTTCCCATAGGACTTAAAATTGAATGAGAGGAAAATATTCGTTCTGATCCATCTTTATTTAGTAATACTATCGTGTTATTATATCGTATTATGAAAACAAACAATTTAACATCGTTTCTTATAATATGAAATGTTAATAAATGTTATTTCAAGTACAAAGTCGCAAGAAAATAAATTCCTTTGGCTGAATACATTGGGTTTGTTTAAGCGTTTAAGGTATAATTAATAAGGAAGTTTACATTACAAAGGCTTTCTAAATATAGCATTAGGAATATATAAATAAATATGGTGTATTATTATTGATGATGATTAAGAGAATTAACAAAGATGCTAGAGCCTCATTTACTTTAATTAGAGTTAAATAGAAGAAAACCCAGCAGTATTATTACTCCCAAAAACGCAATAGCCTTTTTATAAATCATACAAATAAATTAAGAAAAATAACAAAATAAAATGGAAAAAAAAATAATCACATAATCGAATTATTTAAATGAGTAAATTGAGATTTTTATATCTGGCAATTCTCTTTTTCTATCTTTTTATAGATATCTGACCAGAACCGGATCTATAGGGTCATTTGTCAGGGTGGACAAGCTTGAATTTGCCGCTGCTATATAAAACAAATATGATAAAAAAATAGTAAATTGGTTATAATAAACAACCATGTGGTTTTATAGCGTCAAGATTAAATCATATAAAGTTTTAACCCAATTGTATTTAAAAATTACATTACATTCCCCGCTTCCCAAAATGTGCCGCTTCTTAAAATTTCCCGTCGGGGAACGTGCCCCCTGCCTCCCATAGATCCGGTTCTGTATCTGACTCTCTTTGCATGAAATAAATAAATATATATTATGGAGTATTTAATTTGAATCCAGAGAGGAGGATTTCGACAAAAATTGTACAACGGTCACCGTGACGTCACAAATAACTTGCACTATTTTAATCAAGCTAGCCCGGGTTCAAGCCAGACTAGCTGCAAATATTTAACCGGCTATAATCTGATCCCTAGACTAATTTACACACACTTCCTTACATACACACGAACACTCAATGGCCATAATGGACTATAGTTTCCAAAGGCTATTAAAAAAAACTTGCACTTTTCGTCATTGCATTTGAAATTTTTTCAATGTAGAAATTTAGGGCTATTGTATTTTTATCTATAAAAAAATAAATAATATTTGTTTTTTTACCAGGGACATTATTTTAGACGTAAATATATAATTATATTATAGGATGATTTGACAAATAAAAAAAATTTAGAAACCACGAATTTAAATCCAAAGAGAGCTTTTATGGTGGATAAAATATAAAAATGTTTAATAACAAAAGAAAAATATGTACTTAAATGAATTATCATTAAATCATTGTAACTAAATTATCGATGTTAAATTATCACAGATGCTGCTGTTGTTTTCCTTTGCCTTCTCGAAAGAGACAGCACTGGGAAGGATGAATAATGGAAGAGAGGATTGACAAAGGCAAAGATATCCTAAGAAACATGTTAAATATTTAAAAGAGACATCCTAAAACAATTCGATCAATGCGTTTTTTATTCTATTTTCCTACGAATATTTAATTTTCCTGAATAAATATAGAAGCCCGAGGCAGAAAATTTTTTATAGAAGGGCCAGGAAAAATCAACGTCTCTTAAAATAAATGTCTATAACCTGGGAATTTTATCTAAAATTAATAGAAATAATAAATCTCATATTTAACGATGATCTGTTTTTTAACCGACTTTGAAAAAAGGAGGTTGTTTAAAATCGTATTTTAAACATTTTAAATTCATTATCTAAGTGCCATATAAAGAGGTTTTGCTCTGTAGGAGGGGATTCGTCTACTTTTTAAGTGTAATTTCTAATAATTTGTGATATCTGTAATAATAATAATAATAAAATTATTTTCAGACGTTTTTTAACAAGTAGTAGTAAGAAATAGATTTTATGCTTTGGTCCATCATATATTAGAAAAGGCGTAAGCGTATAGTTAATTATTATAAATGTTTTACCTTATTTTTCATAAACTTCTGAAGACCTTTACACAAAGATCAAAGCAAAAAACAACTGATATTATTAAAGGGCTTTGGATGTTTATTAAAAATGAGGTCTAAACGTCTAAACCAGGGCTGTCCAACCCGTGGCCCGAGGTGGGCATGTAGCCCAGCACTGCAATGAGTGTGGCCCAACATAAAATCATAAACTTCCTTAAAACATTGAGATTTAATTGTAGAGATATATTTATTCCCTTTTTCGAAATATGAATGTACATTTGTACAATATGTGAAGCATTTTTCAAGAATAAAATTTACTAAAAGCAAAATTATAAAATCAACTATATATTTTAAGATAAAAAAATAATGAAGTTTCTAATATTTAAAAATTCTTATTTTCATTTTCTAATTTATATGCTAAGACACTAACCAAGTCTATAGTTTATCATTCTAGTACAAGAAGACTAGAAATTGGGTTTTCCTAGAACTATCACAATTAATTGATAATTTCTCACCTGGACTTGTCTTTGAGATCTTTGCACGTTCTTACATGTCATTAGACAGTCAGGGATTATTATATCCGTGACCCTTTTAAAAAATAAATCATTCCTAATATCCTTCTTTAATCCCATTCGATTTAAACCAGGGCTGCCAAACTCGTGGCCCAATATAAAGTAATAATTAAAACATTGAGATTCACATGTAGATACTGGAAAACACACAACAATTTGGCCTGATAATTTTTTTTTCTCTAAAATAAGAAATCTGAAAATCTACTGTGAAGTTTTCGAAAAATAAAAGTGGTGATTTTAAATTTTGAATCTGGAACTAGATTTCAAAAAAAAAATAATCATCATTTTGGTTTATTTTCGACTCCATTTTAATTATAAATAAATTTTCTACTTGCAAACTTTCTGATTGAATGTTCTAGAACAACAATTAGATACCGATCTGAAACAAAAATTGAATTTGTGTCCTAATACATAATATCACTTTTTGTAAGTATGTAGGTATGTATTTAGATATACGAGAAGCTATTTTCAAGTATAAAATTTACGAAAAGTAAAATTAGAAGCTCACTATGAGCTAAAAAAATAATAAAGTTCTTATTTCTACATTTTTAACTATCTTTTTTGAAAAACAAATATCAATAGAATTATTATATTTTATCCGCGGCGCGAGACAATTTTTTTCTTCAAATGTGGTCCGTATAAGCCAAAAGATTGGACACCCCTGGTCTAGTGTAGTTTACTACACTCCACCTATTCTTTTGTGTTTACTTTATTAAAGGCAGAATTTACAAAATATAGTTCAAAATTTTAGACTAATGTGTAATCAGTTGCGGGTGGGCGACATCGAAAGAAAAATTTGGAGAGTGAGCCCTGAGGTGGGCATCAAAAATGTGCATTATTTTAGGGAAATTCAGATTTTTGTATAATTTAGATATTCTTTTTTAAAATATAGTTTAGGTATAATGAATAATTGTTATATTTTTACAATTGGATGTTGATGAAAGCGAGTCCACGGTGGTTGTAAAAAATAAGACTATAGAAGTTTTATTATTTTACATTTATTTGTTAAACCGACGTTTCGGAGATTTATTCTCTCCTTCTTCAGGGTAACAAAAGTCAATGAAAGTAGTTCCGTGGACTGCTTTCATCAACATCCAATTGCATATTTATACCGAGTCCGTCTCCTAAAGAAAATCTCTATCAATTATATTTTTATTATATTAAAGTCCATAATATTGAAAGCGATGGTTTACATTTTCTTTATTTTACTCGGTTTTTCAATATTTTTTGCTTAAATGATCAATTTAGCACGTTGGGCGAGAACAATTCAGGTTGGGCGCTCGCCCAACCCATCCCCGGCGCCACCACAGCTAATTAGAAAAATAGGAAATGAACTCATGGCAAATTTTAATCATTATGCAAAATATTCATATAACAAGGACGCCTTTAGGGTAAGCTAGTAAGTACGGTCCAGAGGCGTCTTTCGGTTGCAGGCGGACAGCTTTCCTAGCCTATTCTCAGGGAGATGAAAAAATACTTGAATTTGATTTTTCTTCACGTTTCAGACATTTCAAAACAGAAAAAATAAAAATCAATACACTAACCCGTCCGACATGCAAAGACTGGCGGGTGTCCTGATATTAAAATATAGTTTAGGTAACCTAGTATTTAAAAAGAATCAGTTTTTATAGGGTAGTCGTCAATTTTGATTTCATTTAAACTGTTCGAAACATTGAAGCCCAGTTCAAATAGAGCTATGGATAAACCTCTGGTGTTTGTGGATTGAAATATATATATTTTTAATTAGTGTTTGTTTTTGTAAGTTCGTTTGCATTTGATGTAACATCTCTCATTTCTCCGAGAAGATAAACAAATACTACATTACTGAATGCAAATAATTTTAATTAAAGGTTTGTAAATAAACAAAAAATCTAATCGTTCCGATTTTCCTAAAATTCTTGAGGTCAGTATTTTTTTAAATGGTTGGTATTTCAGTTAAAAATGAACCTTTATTTATTTATTTATTTATTTATTTAATGCAATCGAATGCAAGAAAGGGTGCACCAATAAAGATGCAGTCCCTATGGATCTCGAAAGACCCTTGCATTACCGAAGAGAAGGGAAAGTTGATTAAGTGAGAGGGTGTAGACGTAGGTGTTTATGCACTCGGGTTTTGAAGATTATAAGTGCTGGGAAAGATGGAGGCTGGCAGGGAGTTCCAGTTCCTTGAAGTCATGGGGATATATGTATTGGCGAATGAAGTTTTTTAATTTGACCGCGAAAGAGTGTTGGGAGTCGGCAAAACGCGTGCTACGCGCAAAGCATGCTTTGGGGGGAATTATTGATTTTATCTCATCAGAGCACCTGCCGTGATATCTATAGAAAAGGGAAAGGTCAGAGACATTTCTTCGATGAGCTAGCGAGTCGAGGGAGTCGGCGAGGGTAGAATCGTCAATTTATTAGTTGAGAAGATGACAGATCGAATATTTATCAGACTGTAAGTCTTGTGAGTATTAGTAAAGAAAAAGAAAAAATATATTATATATATGATATGTGACATCGGGGTCATTCCTGACGATTGGCTTAGTTCTTCTTTAAACACACTCACCAAGAATCATCTCCAGGATTGCCATATCTCGCGGACAGTTCTTAAAGTCTTCTCGGTGGAATAAAAAATCTCCAATAAAATCGGTTATGCTAATGATAATTTGCTTCTAGACGAGATTTTTATCTAGCGATAATTTCTTAACAATATCTATAACACGGGTGACAAATAGTGACTGGAATTAAACAACAAGAAGACAAAATGCATGAAAAACTCAAAAAGTCCATATATCAAAGAGACCTTTTGGTCTTTGAATAACCAATCGAGAGAATAAATCAATTTATTTACTTCAAATATGTGATAGACGAGAAATAGAACCATTCTCCAGAGATAAAAATGTTGATTCCTGAAAAATAAAACCACAAAATAAAAATAAGAATGCTTTTATGCTGTCGAATCCTTAGCCTGGATATAAGTTAATAAAAAGTTATATTTTGCAATTTTTCTACGGAAAAGAAGTAGTGATTTTACCCTAGAAAAGGAGATTCAAGTCTTTGAAAAGTGGATAATAAACAGAGCCGGCTGAAGGCATAGGCGAGCTAGGCGTCCTAGGGCTCCAGATTTTTAGGGGCGCCAAATTTCAGATTATTTTTAGCAATTCATTTTTATTTTTTGACAAAAAATGAAAAAATGTAATATATAAAATTATTTTTTGTATTATATTTTTTGAGATAATTATAAGAAGAAAATTTTATCATAAAAATGTGCATTGAAATAACGCGCTAATTACAGCGCTGTTGTTCTAAAAGCGCTTTGTAAGAAAAACAGCTGCACTTGGGAATCCCTCTTCTACAAATAAGACTCATAGATGAACTGAAGAATGTCCATAAAAAACACTAGTCAAAAGTTTAGCATCATATAAATTTTAAATAAAAAAGTTCATCAAAGAAGATAAAACAAATATTGCAGGTTTGAAGGTAAGGAAAATAATTTTATAATGTCAATAAATATAAATGTATTATTCAATCGAATTATGACTTATTTTTATGTTTAGCTTGCTACAAAAGCATTCTGGTGCATTTCATCGTAAACGAAAAAAAATTAGGGACGCCAAACAAAAACTCGCCTATAGTGCCAGTTGTACTTAGGCTGACACTGATAATAAATATGTAAATTTTAATCTGAAAATAAAAACATTTTGTTCAAAAAATACATTTTATTTTATTTTAATTATTTTTTTAATATAACTTTCAATTAATTTATTTTATTGTTGTTTGTATTAATCCAGGGTAATTGAAGGTTATGTGGGATGAATTAAATAAACCAGAGTATCATTAGTTACTATTGATCAACCTGATTAGACCAGTGCCAGCGGTGGAAATTAAAGACATGACTTTGAAACTTTCCAGCACCTTCGTCGTTGAAAATTCGATGGTACTTTACCATCCCAGACAATTATTATGAATATTTTTGTCTATCTAGGTTATTTTCATTTTCATATAAGTTTTTGGCCCTTGAATTTGGGAATTAACTCCTCTTTATATCTAGTAATCTGATTAGTGAGAAGGAAAGTAAATTTCACCCAGATGTGAAGTTGTTTGGATGTTCTATAAATCATATAAATAGTTCACTCGCACTTTGTATGTAAAATAACAATAATTAAATTTTATGAAATACAATGAAATACCCAACTTTATTTTTGTCAAATTCGTGATCTCAAGGTTGTTTAATTAATATCCTATTTCCAACATATTGATGGGCTAACCAGATTATAAATATAAAATAAATATATAATAAAGTTTGAATGAAAATTTATAAGAAATTATATAGAAGTTTCAATTTTCTTCCCTGTATCATGCAAATCAATTTCATTCATCAATGGACAAACACGAGCCGTAGCCCTAGCGATATATCAATTTACTCAAATAAATATTTATGTAAAATTTAATCAAAATAATTCTGTAAATATACATGTATGTTTTTGATTTAACCGATAAATAATTCGAATTGTTTAAATCGTTTTAAAAATTATTTTTAATGAAAAAAGTTTATCTGAGAGTCTGTAATAGAACACTAGTGAACTTCCCGTTCAAAAATACAAAAAAAAAAAAAAAAAAAAAAACAGAAAAAAATGAATTAACAAATAGTAACTAATTAGCTGAAATTTGGAATACGTTTTTGTTTAATAAACTTCATCTTTTTTTCAACTTTCAACTTTTGAGGTCAAACTGTTCGCTTGTAAAAATAAGCTGACGTTTTCTGATGTGGCCATCCACTTGACTTTACCATACAACCTGGCCCCTCACTTATATTTAATATTTAATAAAATTATTTATAATCATGTAGGGGAGGGATTAGTTTTTGCATTTTTAGACTTCTGGGGTCCCACTGATTATGTATACTAAATTTGGTTGAGTTTGCTCAAATGGCCTAGATTTTTAATTTTTAACCCCCCTCCACCCCTCTTAATTTTGGGTCGATATGCCCCAAAATCTAATCAGTTTTTAATCTCAATGGACCAAAACTACGTGTGAAATTTGGTTTCGATATTCAAACTAGTTTTTGAGCTAGATCGTCCACAAAAATTTGGTAACGCACAGACGAACAGACAGAATAACAACCCGACTAACTAACAGACATTTTGATAAAACAATTATTATCTCAAAAAATATAATTTTTTCGATGTTAACTTATTAGAGCTTTTTTGTAGAGCGAAATGCGATGGTTTCGACCAATTTTTTTAATCAAAATAGTTTCAGCCGTTTTTGAGATATTTCGAAAAAAAGAAGAAAAAAAAACACTTTTTTCATGCACGATTACAATACTTGACCATACCCTGTATGGTAAAGTAAAAAATGACCAAACCACTAAAATTTGGGTGTCAAAAAAGTTTCAATTTTTTTCTTCTAATTTAATATTTTTTTATTTATACACACAAGCAATTGAATATAAAATTATCCAAATCATCGCTAAAATCTTACATTATTCATGTTTATTATTTAAACCAAAGTTAAGTTTTAGGGGGGGTCAGATAGGCTAGGCGGTAGCGTGTCTTCCTGCTAACCAAGTGGACCCGGGTTCGAATCCGACTCGAGGCATCCGGCTAAAATCTGACCCCCGGGGTAGGGACAAATTTAAGAATAATAAATAGTATCGTAAATGGCTTATGGCTAGAAAGGCCGAAAAGCCAAAAAATAAAAAAAAAAGTTAAGTTTTAAGAGAATCAAATGATTTCCATGTTTATTAAAAAATGAAGTTCAAATGATTTTTTTCAATTAAAAAAATTTAACTTGAACACACAAGAATGAATGAATGTAAATCGATTTGAAACCCTAGACAAAATGGTTTCTATTGGTGATTATTTACCATCCCTTTTACTTTTCGGACCAAAAGTGTAATTGAAATCTAAAGAGAGGATTCCGAGTAATGAATAGAAATTGCTTATTTATCACTGGGAAAAACATCAATTGATTTGAAAGAATAAATGAAAACGTGCCAAATAAAATCCAAAACGTATATATATATTCTTACATGCATGACGGATCAGAGAATAAGCCGCATGCATTCCTAATTAATATTAATAGAAATGAAGGGAGGATTAAAGTTTTTAATAAATGATGGTTGAGACAGACACAATTAGATTAACCCTTTATCTGTCATATTTAAATTTCAGAATATAATTTGATTAAGATCGGAATGAATTAAAAATGAAAGCTAGATTCAAAGATATTCCCATTATTATTCAATCCCTGTGACAAAAATTAGGGGAATGAAACAATCAAATTTGATCAATAATATATTAGAAGCATTTTTTTTAAACGAACTGGATAGGTCAATTGAGAAATTATCGAAAGGCAGCCCAATGATAATGAAAAATATAAAATAATTAATATAATTTTCCAAAACGTGATATTTGAAGACCAAGAGAGACAGATGTGAAGCTCTCGAATTAAAATAAAATAAAATTCTTCTTAATTGTGTTATCTAAGTAATAAAGGCAAGTTATTTCCATAATTAAGAAATATTTTATTTTTATTTTACTTCGAGAGCTTCACTTGTGCCTCTCTTGGGCGTAAAAACTTCATTTTGGAAGTTTATACATATCAATTGCCATTTCAAACAGTAGTTATTGATAAAATAATTTATTAAAATTTAATGACAAACTATAACAACAATCAAGCACTGTCAAAGGAGACAAGGAACAAGGTGTTTGTACAAGCTTCGTTCGTTTTCACTTTTAAACCCTGAAAAAGAAAGAAATATCTTCCGAAACATCTATTTTTAACCACTTAAGACCTGAATTTGGCTAAATGGGCATCTATGTACCCGAGGCCAATAAAAGAAGAGGAAAAAAGACCTGAATTAAAATGGCACAAATTTTTTTTTTTGGAAAACAACTTAAAATAGGTACAATAGTAAATCAAATAAAAAAAATGAATTCAATTATTTCTAGGAAAGTTTTTTTACATTCTAATGTACATTTCTTCCAGAATAATTTAACTGGTAAGGCTAAAAAATCGAGAAAAGATTACATAAATACTGAATATTAATTTAAGCTACTAATAAATTTAAACAGTTTTCTTAAAAATACTGAAAGATGTATAAGAAACAAAATCACTTATCTACTGATCCCAGGTTGACCTATGGTTGCCGTTCTTACAAATGCTATATTATTATCACATGAGTTGGGATGGCTCTGAATTTTTTTGTAAATAGAGATAACATCTCCATTAACATGTACAATTGGTACCAACATATGTGCTCCTCATTTTATAAGCAGGAAAAAATTGTAAGTTCTATGTACATTACAATGTGCACTGGGTCTGAAGGGGTTAAGAGAATGAAAATTACGTTTCAATAAATTTATTATTCTACTCAGAATTTTTAATTACCTTTGGGCTATTTTCCCATCATTTTTTCATTGGACAATAATTATTATTTATATCGAAACGAAAATTCCTATAATATATTATAAAAAAATATTATGTAATTAAGGGGATGCAATATATGTACAGTGCGCAACAAAAATACGCGCCGCTACTTTAGGAGTGTATTATTCTATTCATCGAAATGAGCAAAAAAGTTAAAATAACCTTGTCAGCAAATGAGCCATTTTCATCTTATAGTCATGTTAACAGTAAAACATAGATGTAGATGAATATTATTTGATTTGATTAAATATTAGACTTTAAATACAACAGGAAATTAATAAAAAAATAATCAAACTATAAAAATCAATTAATTAATATGTTAACAATACTTGTCACTTTCAAGATTAGTTATGGTAATTTAGCTCGTCCTTTATTGTCTTCATTGTAACAAGAAAACGATGTTCTGATGTTTATATTAAATTTGTGTTTATTTCTATGAATAGAATGCACACATGGAGTTGTGGCCTATATTATCCATGTTACCCATTTTATTAGTATTGCAAGGATTCAGGACTGGAAAAATAAATCATATTGAAATTCGAAATAGTTTATTCACTATACATTTAATTTAATTTAGTTAAAAAAATTAAAAAGTTAACCTAAAGTTTGTTTGAGCGCTCATTAGGTTGTCCCTTATTTTGGGTATTTTCGAATTTGTATGCTCTCAGAGACTCATATAGTTCGAAATAAATAAATAAACATATCCCCCTCAAGTCTCTATCTCAATTTTATACGTTTCCCATGGGGGTTTTGGCATTGAACGATCAATTTTTTATTCCGGCCAAATTAATGGTTCAAAAAATATGAAACTCTGTAAACTTAATCGCAGCTATCCCTCAGAATTTTTACAGATTTTAAGCTATTATAATTTGGAGTCTATAACTTCCTAACGCTAAGATATAGCAGTATTTTATCCAGCTGTAACTCCAAAATTATAAGAGCTAAAAGTCTATAAAAATTCTGAAGGATAAAGCCTACAGAGTTTAAAATTTTTTGAAGGATTACTTTGGCAGGAATAAAAAATTGATTTTTCAATGCCAAAAACCCCAAGTTATTTAGATGGGAAACTTACATCGCTGTTCGGCAAAGGTTAAAATTGAGATAGAAACTTGAAACTTGGGGGATATTTTTTTTTATTTATTTCAAACCATATGACCTCTGAGAGTATAAAAATTTGAAAATACCTAAAATAAGGGACACCCTAGTCATAGTCATACTTGAAAACGATCGCAGAATGAGCCAAACAAACATAAATGTATGATTTAAACAAAAGTTTAAAAAATTAATGTTTATTTTATTTTATGTATGTTAAGAGGGTGAAATCCATATATGTAGGTATGGGTGTTTTTACATAGGTAAGTTTTTTTCTCATGAGATCTTGAAATCTGTAAATTATTTATTTTTAAACAATTATTACAATATTTCCACATACTCTATGATGAGATAATAATAGGAAGAAAATCACAAAGAATATATTTACCATATACTCGTATATTTTACTAAATGTCAAATTGTTTCTTTTCCAAGAAATAAACTAGCACAAATTGCGGTACCTTTATATAAGTTAGCGAAATGTTATTCTTTTCATTATAATAAAAAATAAACTTTCGATTTGTGGCTATTTATTGAACATTATTAAAATTGGATTTCGATAGAATTTTTGATATTTATTGCCCTCGAGTTCAATATCGGCATTCCATAATGGCATCTTGTTTTTCGAAATAAACGATTCAGTTTAATTTTTTTCCTAGCTCTTGAGAGCGTTTCCTTCTATAAAAGAAAGTACTAACCAAAATTGCTTTAGATAATTTTTTAAATCGTATTTTGTTTATTAAATATGAATTTATTGTCAAATTACTTCAAGCTTTAAAGGATCAAATTTTGGTAACTAAATAAACATTGAATTGATATCCAAACTTTTATAGTATGGTATTAAAATATGTTATTACTTGAAATACTAATCCTTATCAACTTACCATTGAGATGATACAAAAAGCTCAAACAACTGAATTGGATATTACAATTGGCACTTGAGATAATTCCATCTAAAGCCCTAAAATCTATAACTATCATGATGAACTAACATGATATCTAATACAGTCCACATTTCGATGGCATTACTATTTTTGACAAGATATCAAATTCGATGATTGAAATCCAAATCGGACAATATGTCAGATGATGTAGGGATAAATTCTCTAACAAATTATGATGAAGTTTATATAGTACAACAAGTAAATTTTTCCGATAGATTGATTAGAATTATTTATTTTAATTATTAATTTTTGGGGGTCAGGTTGGGCGAGTGGTTATCTCTATAACCTATATGCTTTCTAATCAAGTTAGCGCGGGTTCAAGTCCGACTCGTTGCATATATTATTTGACCGGCTATAATATGATCCATACACTAATTTAGACACCCACACACGGACACTCAATGGCCAAAATGGGGTATAGTTCCCGAAGACCATAAAAAATTTATTGATTTTTAAAACGTTTTTATATTTAGTAGTAATATTATAAGAAATTCGATATACTATCCTAGATATACTTAAAGGGCTTCGATGTAATCCATATAATCCAATAATTTCGAATTAGTCTGTTGAAATCACACGCTTAGTTATTATCAGGGGCGGCGGGCCTAAGATTTTTGTCTGAAAAATATAATTTATTAAAACATTATTTAATTTATTTTATAGATTTAATTACATATTGTCTAGTTAATATTGTATTTTTTTCTCTTTCATTAGATAATAATGAACGATACTTTTTTTTTTATAAATTTCCAAACACAAACATATGCCTCACTTAAAAAAAATAATTAAAAAAATGTCGCTAATACGGATCACATCTATTGAGAAGGGGTATTTATGAAATCTCTTACCACTCTGAATGTAATTCAGAAACGAGCGTATGAGCGATAACATCTTTTAGCCTTGTCTAGCTCACAGTATCTCTTGAACCAAAGTACAAAGCCGTTTCAACCCTTTACCTCTATTTTATTTAGATACTACCATTAAGGAGATAAAGCCACTAATTCCCCTTAATACCTCATTTTCGCGAAATTAGCAAAAAAAGCTCTTAATGGTCAAATTAGAAATAAAACAATCCTAAATGCCAAATGCGTTTATATCCCCCATGACTTAAGGGGCTGGAACTCTCTCTCTATTCGTCTCTTTTTTTTAGTTTTTTTTGTTTGTTTTTTTACTTTACTTTACAATGTACTTTCTAATTAATTTATTATGAATTATATTTCTCGTTATAAATTTTCAATGTATATATCGAGTAATGATCAAAGAGATCAACAGATCTCAGAGCAAAAATAAATCTATCTATCTATTTCTTCTCTTATAATCTTCAATCCTTCAAGACCCGAGGGCACAGATAGCTAGCTAGTTATGTATTCATTATTTTGCTTCATCCCTGTTTCCGCTTCTTTTCGGAAATACAATGTTCTTTCAAGAACTATAAAGGCTGTATCTTCTTGGGGCGTTCCTGCTTGCATTAAATTAATTACATACATATTAAAGAAATTTATTTTCATTTATCTCCCACGAGAATCAAGCCCATGTTCTTTCATATTAAAACATTATTGTTATTGTTTCATCATTCGCAACCATAGTAATTAGTAATTAGTAACAGGAATAGTAGGAAACTGGACAAAATTAAAAACACAGAGTTTTTTTATTAAATGCGCCAGAAGTTTCGTCAGTTTATTCTGACTTCCTCAAGGGCCCATTTGATCACTCTTTGTGAAAAAACAATTTCAGATTGATAAAATGGGCCACTGAGGAAGTCAGAATAAACTGACGAAACGTCTGGACCATTTAATAAAAAACTAATAATTTTGTCCAGTTCCCTACTATTCCTGTTATTAATTATTGTTATTTAATCTAATGTGTTTAATATTTTGCTTTTATCATTCATTCTCGGATCTTGAGATATATGTGTGACATAAGAGGCAGTATATACATTAACTACCGAGGGGTGATCCGCGATTGGAAGTAAGTGTACACCTCTTTGGAAGTATTTTGGAAGTACTTGGAAATATTTGGAAGTACTTAGAAATATTTGAAAATACTTGGAAATATTTGGAAGTACATGTGGAAGTGGGTGTACAGCATATTAGGTCGCGGTTCACCTCTCGATAACTACCTAACATATTAAGAAGGGAGAGGATCCACCAATATTTTAATTAAAAATTAAATTTTTATACACAGACACATATATGAAACAATGATTAAATAAGTTTCGTAATTTCGTGACAAATTTCGTATTAAAAAATGTTTTTTATAAAAAATTATCATTATTAACAAAATGAAGTAAAATTTAATAAAGTCACCTCTTGTTATCATTAAGGTTTTATTTAGATAATAGCCCTTCATAAAAGAAAATAATTAAAGAGGTCAACCAATCATAAGCGGAAGAACTTCTAAAAAAGTGAGGAAAATATATCCCTCTTTCAAAGAGGTTATGGCGAAACGGAATATTAAAAAAAATCTTTGAACAAAGTTGATGTTGTTAAGTCGGATATTATGAGAAAATTTTCGACTGAAAATGAAAAAAAGTATAATGATTGAAAAACAAGAAAATTCTTAATCCTTTGTTATTAAGCTTTTTACAATGAATTGATGATTAAATTTTGGAGATAATTAAAATTAATTTACGAAAATCCGTTGTTCTAATATTAGACCTGTTTATTAACGGATCAAAGGAGTATGATATGATTGAACTCTAAACTTTCCATTTCACAGATTATGTTTAGAACATATTAAAGGAAATATAAGAAGTATTACTTCTCTTCTCCAAACTAATTAATGTTGTCAGATCTTGTTGTTCATCTTGTTCTATTTATGTACTCCTAGAATTTGAGCCTGCTGAATAACATAGCTTCTGGCCATCTTTTCTCTATGTTCGGATCCTTTTCTCTGTTGGTATGTTGTTGGACTATTCAACTCTTCAAGTCGTAAATCGTTCGCATTCCTTTCAGATCTTTTACTCTTAAATCAAATCAATGTTTTGTATTCCAATTTTAACTACCAATAACTTGTTTACTATACTTTTTTATTTCATCAAATGCAATCCAAACAATAGATAATAGTAATAAGAAAAATATTAAATATTTTTGAGTGAATTATTGAGTAAATAATATTAAATGACTAGCTGTAAGGCCGTCTTCGGCGACCCTCTTGCTTGAAACGTATGCAACCAAAATTTGGCGCGATTTGGAGCAATGTACAGACAAAACCTTAATTTTATATACATAGATAATAAGATTGAAGTAATTTTTGGAGACGGACTGATAAGTGAATTGAGTGGATATTGATGAGGCAGTCCAAAAAAATAAGATAATTTAGACGATATTTTTATTCATAAACTGACGTTTTGTGTTTCATTCTCAGCAGAATTATAGTGTTATTTAATGCGTTTATGGCGCTCAGGGCCATGAGAGGTTCGGTCCTCAATTTTAAATCATATATGTCGAGGACGTATAGAGCTGGGACTGGCCCAATATAAAGTAAAAGCATTCACTGTGAAACTACACACCCTTTACTTTATTAATTAATATCATGTTTCACCTAAAACCTACACCACTTTCTCTAAGTAAAAAAATAAATAAAATAAAATAAAAGCAGAACAACTAGTCAAACTTAGTGTGACGGCACTTGCGTCTCTCGACACTTATCATGACCATTGTATTTGATATTATTATGCCATAACATCTGGCTGCAAATATGTATTTAACATCAGAATCATGCCACAACATCTGGCTGTAAATATAGACTTGGCAGTAATTTGTATTTTATATTTTTTATTGTACCAACTTATGTATTCTCTTTTTCGTAAGGGGGTGCCCCCCCTACGGGCGCAATTAAAGTTACTAGTCTTCAAAACCCTGAAGAAGGAGAGAATAACCCTTTGAAACGTCGGTTTATTAATAAAAAGATAGCCTAAATTATCTTATTTTTTTTGACTGCCTCATCAATATCGACTTAAATAATAATAATAAATTAAAATTATGATGATGATAATGTAGGAAATTTAGTATTGCCAGCCTATTAATGTGAAATAGAATTTTAGAAAAATATAAATAAAAAATAAATTAAAATATAATAAAATAGAATTATTATTAGTATTAAAACAATAATTATGTATATTATTTTATATCGTGTATGTGTGTGAAAGTTTGATTAATTTAGGTTGCATGGTGAATGGCTTCTATTGGACTAATATTATTGTATTATGTACTGTTTTTATATGTGTATGTCTACTTTTCATGACAGAGCTTATACCTCTGTAAATATTGTAAATAGTTTCAAGTCAAAAGACTTATATTATTATTATTGTTTTGTAAATAGTCTCAAGTCAAAAAACTTATACATATTTTTATAACTGTTATTATAAATAGTTTCAAGTCAAAAAACTTATATTTTTATTAATGTTTTGTAAATAGTTTCTAGTCCAAGACTTATATTTGATTTTTATTGTATATATGTAGTTATCCTGAGAAATTGAAAGTTCAATGGAACTTTTAATTTAAGTTAAAATCCTATTTTCATGTTATTGCTATCAAATAAATGTGCTTATTTCCCCTTTGGGGCAGATTGCCTATGTAAAATGGAGAAAAAAAAATGTCTACGTAATATTACGAATTTTTTTTATTGCTTACATACATATTATTCTGTATTGTTATTGTTGATACTTTTGTTATTGTTTGGAGTGTAATAACCCATCTTGTTTAAAAAATACCAGTATTACTTCAAATGTTTCAGTCTTTTGTATTTTCGACTCCCCTCAGAGCATATTAAATAAATTCAATATTCTGGCCACCTGGAGAACTTCACACATTGATCAGGTTAAGAGTAATAATTTTTTAATTCATTTTATCAGCCAATAGTCAATTCTTTTATCTTTTAAAATTACAAGTGAAAAAATAATTGAATATTGTAGCTCTTACTATATCAGAAATCGAATTTGAATTTGAATTATTTTTTCATTTTTATTTTTTTGCACGTATAAGAAGAAATGTACTAATTAAAATCTAAAAAATGTATTGTGAAGTTGATGCGCCTGTATTTAGGCAACAATTTGCGCGGAGAAGAATGAAAGCTGCGTAAGAGCTAGGCGAGTCCAGTCAGTGATGGAATGCTCCAGAGCTTAAGGCATGTAAAAGTCATCAGGTATGTATGAAAGGCTAATTAATAATCATTATTTTAATTAATAATTATCAGTTTGTGTGGAATACTATAAAAAAATGTTTAGGAGAAATTCGATTCAATGACTTTAACCAAGTTAATCCATAAATTAATTATTAACTTTAACAAACATTTCTTTCTACGAAAATCAACTATCTATTTATTGCTTTTGAATGTTATTCCTCCCTCCCATGTGTTAGAATTAAAGACTTATTTTGATCCTTCCAAGCTCCGTAATCAACAAGTCATGGCTTATCTGGTCTCTAATATCGTTTCTAAGTATAAAACGTCTTCTCTGGTAATGTCCTGTTTGATCCATATCCAAAAGATGTCTCCTCTATTCTCTTCCTGAAACTTCTTAATAATCTGAAGCCGAATTCCTTTAGGTTTAGCAAAATTCCTTTGAAGTTGAAAACATTAATTTAGGACAATTAAATTAGACCAAAATCTAAACAGAGCAGGTTATCTAATGTTTAATCTTAATATTCAATTAAGCTCTTGATTTCAAGGAAAATTCCTCTCAAATTATTCGTGATTACAAAGGAAAAACGACATATTTGAAAATATATATAGGTATATAAGCTAATTGTTAGAAATTCAAATGATTTTTTGGTTAATTTACTTGCTTCGGTAAGAGAACAACATCTCTTTTGGACGAGTATTTTAGGAACTTAATATTTAATGTTTGACGTAAAGGCCGTTTCCTGTCTCTTTGGTGGACTCTCGGGCAATTCATCCCTTAAGTATTAAAGTAAGTTCAATGATATTTGAATCTTCGATACATTTTCGGTATTAAATAAAACTATAAGTAATACTACTAGATATCTTAATTTTGATATATTTTCATTTTAGCCTTGATTTAGTATTTTAGATTAAAGAAAGTATAATAATTATAAGAGAATAAGCCATTAAATAGTTCTTATTTTTTTTAAATACAGCCTAATTAAAAAAAAGATTCGTGTTAAGCCCACGACGAGTGCCAACTTATATATGGCATTTATAATTCTAATATTCTAATATTATTTTTTGACAAGGAATAATTAATCAATTTTCCGACAATGAATGAATTGCCACTAGACTACAGCTCAACCGTGACCCGTGACGTGGCTCAATCCCATTTACTGCCCAGGAAAATAAAATGTACATGAGCGCCAAAATTCAAATACAAGATATTAATTAGAACTTAGAGTTAATGATGCAGCACCATCTGTGGCTTGAATTGGTACAAGCCGTAACTCGTGAGGGCTCAATTCCATTTACTGCCAAGTAAAATAAAAAGTGTGCAAGGCGCGCCAAAAGAAGTTATCACTTCAAAAATTATTGATTTCGAACTTCTACAAAAAGATTTCCATAAAAAATTGTTTTTAAAAATAACAAATTCTAGCACATTCCATGACATCCTCTAGAGGGGCTTATTCTAATGAACAGACTATGTTGTCGCCATTTGTAGAGCCTTAACTAATCAGTGAATGCTCGTTTTACTTGCTTTGGAGGTAAATTACAGAGCCGGTCGAGTTGCCGAGCCATTAGGCAAATATCTTGCCTTTATTTTAGTGTCTTCAGATGGAATTGCTGCCGGCCACGAAGAAAACAAAATTCGATTTGAGTAAGTAGAGAAAAACATGATGAATGTTGGACATGGGAGCCATAATCATTAAGAAAGTTTTTAATGATCATGAATTTATACCAGTAAGTGAGAAAAATTAAAAGAAATCGTAATAACCATGGATGGAATAATTTTAAAGTTATTTAACTTTTTAACGGACTTCAAAAAAAGGAGGAGGTTATCAATTCGTCAGAATCTTTTTTTTTATGTATGTTCAGCGATAACCCAGGGGTGGTCTCATATATATAATTTGGTAAAGTTCTGATGATTTGATCAATCACAAAATAACGGAACTCTTCAATTCTTATGAACTATAATGGAGATATTCTTATGAAATTTCGTATTTGGATCAGATGTTTTTTCTAACTTAAAATGATTGATATAGAACATTTTGATATTTTGAATTTAAATGAGGCTTTGGGGATGTAGGAAGAAACTACTGGAAATTATCAAATAGCTAAACTAATAGTTTATTTTTAACATCACTAAAAAGAGAAAAATAAAAATAATTTTTAGAAAAAAAACCGACTTTAAAAAAAATTAAATTCAACAAATAAAATAATAAAAACTGAAAAATCAAATAAAATGCACTACAAAGTATAAAAAAATTATCTAATTTAGTTACAACATGAAATCACTATTTGAAGTCGGTGCCAAACAAACTATACAAGCGAGCTTACGCGATGGTGTCTTCATGACCAGCCAAAAAAGTAAGTACGATCCGTCAAGTGCGATTCATAAAATGTTATATGTTTGGCACAGACTTCAAATAGTGATTTCATGTTGTAACTAAATTAGATAATTATTTTATATATTTGTAGTGAATTTTATTTTATTTTCCGTTTTTATTATTTTATTAGTTGTATTTCATTTTTTTGAAGTCGGTTTTTTTTTCTAAAAATTATTTTTCAAATATAAAACACTATGCACCTCGAGGGGAGATCCGCGATTGGAAGTAGGTGCACACCTCTTTGGAAGTATTTTGGAAGTACTTGGAAATATTTGAATGCACTTGGAAATATTTGGAAGTACTTGTGAATGTTTGGAAGTACTTGGAAATATTTGGAAGTGCTTGTGAAATGTTTGGAAGTAGTTGGAAATATTTGGAAGTACAAGTGGAAGTAGGTTTAGAGCATATTAGATCGCGGTTCACCCCTCGATGCACCTTATCGACTGCTGAAAACTAAATAATAAAATTGATGCCTCAAGCTAATAATCAAATAGGATTATTCTAGAAGGTCAAAATTATAATTATTATTATTAATTTAGATTTGAACAAGGGAATTACTAGAATAAAAGAAAATTAAGTATTTTTCTCTAACGTTTAAAACTTGTAAGGACTTGTTTTTGCATTGTATTATTAACGTATGAAGAGGGTGCTTCTGTCAGCGGCATTTTTACCAAATATATTCTCAAACCTAATCTGAATGTTTTGATCAGTTGATCACGTTCTAATAAAATAATTACTTTCAAAGTGCATTCATCGGACGATAACATAGGAGAAAACTTTTTCAGAATGCGCTTTCCGTAAGTTTTAGCAATTTGGCAATTTTTTCCAGCGAACCGTTTGAACTAAAAAGCTGAAACTTGGTAGAGAAATGCAGTTTATTAATAGTATTTCATGTGCCGAATTTCAGCTCATTAGCTATTGTTTGATAGCTCCATAGTGCATGTATAAAAAACTTGAGTTATTTCTGATTATTTGGATTATTTATTGTACCGAAAGTTCTAAAGCGAAAAATCCCAAAATCTAATAAATTTTTATTTCGGAAAAGAAGCTATTGGCATCCTCAGAAAAAGAACGATAAAGAGAAATCAATGAAGTTGTCCACTGCTTGATGCAAATAAAATAGTTTAAAATGGGATTTAAGGAAAAGTTTTTGTGTGATTTTTTTACTTTTTCACCAACGTTTCGTCAACTTTGCCGACTTCTTCAGGGTTTCAAATAATTACATCACACATTCGTCTATTTTCATGAATTTTTGAATTACTCGTGGTCATTGGTAACAGAGATAAAGAAAAACAATGTATTTTAGACGAATGTGTGTTGTAACTATTTTAAACCCTGAAGAAATCGGAAAACTCTTCTTAATACACATTATGGACGAAAATGATAATAATAATAAATAAACTAATCACTAACTAAATAAAATTTAAAAATATAATTATAATTTATTAGTTTACCTAAACTTCATCATCAATCTTTTTGATTATAAATATTTTATCTGTTATTCCTCATGGGTTCAAATACCAGATTGTATTTAAGTAAATTTGTTTTGTCGTAATAGTAAGCAGGTCACTCAACAAACGAATTATAATATAATTCATTGATTCAAATAAACACATATATTATATATGGTTATTTGAATCAAGCAGAGGACAACGTCAATGATTTTTCTTTATGAATCAACAACTCTGCTACTCTCCGCAAAATAAAATAATTTCACTTAAAAAAGAACGGTCTTTCTAAGACTTCTTTATGATAAGGTAAAGAAAATTTTGAAAAATTGAAGAAACTTTTTAAAATTTAAAATATAAAATAGGTAGGTTTTAAAAAAAAAATTGTGGTAACTACCTGGTACTTTATATTTTAAATTTTTAAAAAGTTTCTTACATTTTTAAAAATTTTCTTTATAAATCAAACATTTTAAATAAAGTATACTTTATTTAAAATGTTTCACCAAGAACCCATACCATTTTCCCTTAACAAAATTTCTATATGAATTGGTGTGAGTTTTTACAAAGCTTTTTTTAACTCACACTGTTCGCATGTATTATATATGTTTGTATTGTTATTTTATCTCCTCAGAATAAATCTCATGGTAGTATCTATAAAAACAAACGATTATAATCCTGACGGATAGGCAGATAGAATAGAATAATGATTCTTCGAGGTTTAGGAAATGCAATAAATAAATAAATAAAAATGAAAATTTTTGAGTGAATTCAATATTAATTTCGTCTGGCAGGGAGAAATTTTGAAAAAGTATTTTACAATTTTAAATTAGTTCACTGAAAGAATAAGATATACAGAGTGGGGAATAAAGATCTACCACATTTTGAAGTGGTAGGTAAGGGCTAGAATTTTCATTTTTGACCCCCACACCATTTTGGATGGTTAGTTTTTCCATTTCTAGCCTTTTGGAGGCCAACAGAATATGTATACCTAATTTGGTTGAGTTTGGTCGAAAGGACTAAAATTTTTTTTGACCCCCCCCCCCTTTTTTTTTGTCTGGTATAATTTTTAAAACACATTAAAATATAATATATATATTTTATGTTCTTTTAAAAAATATTCAGTTTTTTCTAGTCAAATTTTTTCATTTTTTATACCTCTTCAAAATGTGGTAGATCTTTATGCCCCACCCTGTATTATAAAGAAAATATAATAATTCTAATATGGAAAGGGAAAGTTAGTATTTAATGTAGCTGAGTAAAAATGATTTTTAATTTACAATCCAAGAACTCGGTTAATGACTTTAGGAAGAAGAAACGAAGTACGAGGGATGGAGATCTCTCACTTAATTCTTGGCTGATAAAATGTTGAATCGCAGACACCGGAGCAATTAGGTTTAGTATGCGGGACCGACAGAGGTGGTTGAATTTACTAGCAAACAGCAAAAAACGATTTGATTCCAAAGTAAAGATTGATTTTATTAGGGAAATGATGTATAGAACTCATTAGCATCTATTCAAAGCCGAACCGAATTGAAAAGAATTGATGACTGGAGGGAAGTCAGGTATCATGATTAATGTTTGTCTGACAAGAGAGCAAGATCTACAATAAAAATTGAGATTTTATTTATTTCGTGAGGTTATATTTGATGGAAAGTTATTGTACTCTGACGCACAAAAGAAACAACTTTAGTGTAGAAAATGTGTCTGTAAATTGAATTTTTCTACACGGAAGCAACATGAAGCCGTCTAACCAGTGGCCTGCGGGTCGCATGCGGCCCAACACTGCAATGAGTGTAGCCCAACATAAAATCTTAAAACTTCCTTAAAATATATATAATATATTTATTCCCTTTTTCGAAATATGAATGCAGATTTGTACAATACGAAAAACTTTTTTCAAGAATAAAATTCACGAAAAGCAAAATTATAAGATCAACTATATAAGATAAAAAAATAATAATAAAGTTTCGAATATTTAAAAAATTTTTCTTCTCATATTTTCATTTTCTAAAATATTTATTATTTCAGTAATTTATATGCTACTACACTAACCAAATCTAAAGTTATATCATTCTATCTACAGTACAAGAAGACAAGGAATTGGGTGTTTTCTAGAACAATCACAATTAATTGATAATTTCTCGCCTGGACTAAAACTTGTCAGGACTTGTCTTTTAGATCTTTGCATGTTCTTACATGTCAATAGATAATAGATTATTATATCCCTGTCCCTGTTAAAAATTAAATTATCATTCCTAATATACTTCTTTAATCCAATTTGATTTAAACCAGGTCTGTCCAATCTGTGGCCCAATAGAAAGTCATTGAGATTTATAACATATTTAGATACTGGAAAACACACCAAAATTTGGCCTCATAGTTTTTTTTCTCTAAAATAAGAAATCTGAAAATCTAGCGTGAAGTTTTCGAAAAATAAAATTGCTAATTTTAAATTTTGAATCTGGAACTAGATTTCAAGATTTCCTAAAAAATAATCATCATTTTGGTCTATTTTCGACTCCATTTTCATTAGAAATAAATTTTCTACTTGAAAACTTTCTGATTGAATGTTCTAGAAGAGCAATCGGCAACCTATGGCCCGCGTGCCACTAGGTGCTACGCTAGAAGATAGCTGATGGTACGCCACGAAAGGGACAATTTATTAAAATTTAATTAAACGAAGGTGACAATTTATTAAAATTTAATTTAGTTTTGTAATAAGATCGTTGTGCAAGGCGTGAATTTTACTACATAAATAAAATTATCTTCATTTACAATGGTATTTTTTTTTGCTTATGTGCAATAGTTTTAATTATCTGTTTTGTGGCATGCCAATGCATTTGGGTTGCCGACCGCTGTTCTAGAACAACAAATAGATACCGATCTGAAAGAAAAATTGAATATTGTCTCTTTATTAGAATTTTATATTAATTAACTAGCCAGGAAAAAATATAAACAAATACTAATACATAATATCGAGGGGGCGGTATCAGTCGGTTAGACCACCAACTTTTCTAATCCAATTAGGAGAACATCAACCTAGACTTCATCAGTTCGATTCTAGCAAGAAGCAAAGTGAATTTATTTATTAAAAATAAAATCGGCCCCTCGGCTCCAGAAACTGACAATCTCTGGTTCTACAAAACCTCGCGCATGAGCAGGACAAAATTTCATAACAAGCAACCATGAATCGTGAGAGGCATATCAAGATTACCCCAGAAGGTAACCAATCCACCCACCCTCGAGTGGTAACCGGGCATTCGGATTCTGGGGGACCCAGACCATCACGAAATCAAGGAAGAAACAATGGAAGAATAACGGCCAAAAATCCATACATACCTGGGCACCTTTAACATCAACACACTCACCCGGCCAGAAAAATTACATAGCCTGACCATGGAACTCGATAAATAAAAAATCAAGATCCTGGACTTGCAAGAAACAAAAAGCTTTGCGTGATCACAAGGGTCCAAATGCAAAAAAATAAATAAATAAATAAAAAATAAAAATAAAAAAATAAATAAAATACATAATATCATTTTTGTTTTCATTTACGAGAAGCTATTTTCAAGTATAAAATTTACGAAAAGTAAAATTAGAAGCTCACTATGAGTTAAAAAAATAATATACATAGTTCTTATTTCTACATTAATAATTATCTTTTTTGAATAACAAATATCAATAGAATTATATTATTTTATCCGCCGCCCGAAACATATTTTTTTCTTCAAATGTGGCCCATGTAAGGCAAAATGTTGGACACCCCTGGTCTAGAATCACCGCCCACTCATTAACACTCTTGCTAAAGATACATTTTTAAAAGGATCTAGATTAGGGTGACTATTCGTCCCGGCTTTCCAGGATAGTCCCAGATTAAAGCCCCGTGTTCTGTATTATAATATATTTCCCAGAAAATATCCCGAATTAGATCATTCATCATATCATGTGAATATTATAATAATCGATTATATTTTATTCACGCGTCTCTGCGTACATGACTATATGAACGCATTCACTCACCTACGCCCATGCTTATGTTTACAGTCACCACACACTTTTTATAGTATAAATATTTTTTTACTGTATTTTCATGTTTAATTTTAGTTTTTCATTTAAATATTTTTTGGAAAAAAAAAATTAAAAAAATATTATAGGAAATTATAAGATGATGGATGAATTTTAGTTTCGGCTCGAAGGGTTAGTTAGAAGGATATTCGACGGGCTTGAATGAGATCAGATCTTGAGAGATTAAAATCTCTTTTGGCGGCGTAAAGCCAGAAAATGCTATTTTAAAATAAGAATTTGCACAAAGGCGGTAGAAAATTGCTTTAAATAAAATATTGGCACAAAGCCCGCATTTATTGCCTTTTTGTTACAATTTCTTGGCAAACTTTAAACACAACGTGTATAAAATTACTTCTTCGCTTCAGAGAGCCATGATATGGGCAAATCGTTCCCAGGTAATCACCTCGGAGAGTTGTCCCCTTCGATGAGGTTCAGCAACTGATTTTCCTTCGAGAGATTTGCTGCCTTTATAAGCCTGGCCGCTCTAATTATCAATTAAACTGATTGGTTAATTGGTCGCGGCTTTAGGGTGACGTATGCGTAAACATTCGCGCCGCGCGGCCCGTGATTATAAAAGGGGCGTGTCTCCGCTGTTCACCTGTCAGTTGATCAGAAGATCCTGACCGGTAAACGTCAAGCGCCTTTCTCAAGGCAAAAATGAATATTTATTTTTAAAAAGCATTTTATATTGAAAGGAGTAGAGAATAAAATCCTACAATATTTTTTTGGTTATTGAAATTCTTTACGTTAATCACTTTGCAAACAAAATGAAATAATAATAGAAACACACAAGATATCACTTAATCATATCATTTATCTTCAATTATCGAAGCTGCTTTCGGCTAATCCGAACAGGCTACAGCCCCAATTAGTTCGGATTTGAAGGGTTTCACTGTATTATGATATAACTTTAGGTGCATAAAAACAATTCACATTGATATTTTTCAAATTAAAAAAAATCTTTATTTAATTGAAATTCAATCTGATAGATGAATTTAAAATAAAAATATTAATAAAATCCAATGAAATGTTTAAATTTGAATAACCAGCAATAGCTTGAAATTGAATTGAAGCAAATTTTTACATGCTTGTATTTAACTTAGCTTCTGTATCTGACTATTTGAGTTAGATCTTGTTACTCAATTTTGAATTCTTTTAACGCTGATTTTCTTGAAATTTTGCACATGGATATCTTATGACGATATTATTTCATCAGTGATAAAAATACAGAAAAATATAATTTAAATTTTAAAATATAATATTAATATTCACAAGATATTGTCTTTTTATTCCATTTTTTTGTTGATATGAAGATCCCTTTTAGTTACAAGGTTGAAATGCTTTTGTTATATTGTATAGTAATTTATTAATGAATTCCTCCCTTGGCTAATAAATAATTTTATGATGATCATAATTTGTTATAAATTTGCAGATACGCCTTAAAGAACATCTCTGTGAAGGAGTTCGTTATGATAATGCGTTGTATTTTTAGTTGTTTAAAAAATAATTTCTATCCATCGTCAAAAAAGACACAGAAGAATGAATAAAAACAAAAGATGCAATATATAAATGCTTTTTAAAACCTCAATTTACTAAAACATTTTGCCTTAAAAAGTCACTAATGATTATCTTGGTTTTATATTTGAATTTAAACCCCAAAGGAAAGTAAAAAGTATTTTTAATTTATCAAAAAGAAAAATTAGAAAAAGACTCTGAATGTGGATATTTAAAAATAATAACGAGGAATTTTTTAAAAAGTAAATTAAAAGTAAAATAGAAAATGAAAAATGATGTGAAAATTTTCAACGAGGGTAGATGTAAACTTTAAATAGTTCTTAAATTCTTTGTTCTTTCAGTTTTGAATACATATCGTCACACTTATCCCAAAACTCGGATTAATAGAAAATTATTTATTTCGTGTCTGAGCTTGTTTCAATGTCTCCAATGGATATGGACTTGTCTCGACATGTATCCAGGATTATTATAAACGCGCCCAATCTTATATTTTGCACCCTTTTCTTTCTATGCCAGAGTGAGACATTCTACCCCAATTGCATTTCAGAGAATTTATTATTTTTTTTAATTTTTATCTTTACTTGATTTTAAAATATTTTCAATGAAATAAGGGAATTATTTTTTCGAAATTTCGGTAGATTCTTTTCATTTGTGTTTAAGGAAAGTGAATTTAAAGCGGGAAATGAATAGACACAAATTGGACATTATTGGGATTAGTGAAATGAGATATCCAGAAGAGGGAGATTTTTGGTTTGAAAACAGGCATAGAATCATTCACACGGCGGGGGGGGGGGGCAGAATGGGAGGGCAAGAGTGGGCATTATTATGAATAAAAAATAGGGCAAAGGGTAAAGAATTATCTACAGGTAAGCAAAAGGATTGTTATGATCACAGTGGATTCGAAACCGAAAGATACTGTGATAATCCAGGTATACATGCCTACTACATCACATGAGGACCAAGAAATAGCAGAAATGTACGAACAAATTGAGAACCTCATGAAGCGCGTTAAAGGGGATGAAAATTTAATAATTATCGGGGATTGGAATGCAAGAGTAGGAAAAGGCAAAGAAGGAAAAATGGTGGGCGAACACGGTCTAGGAAATAGGATTGAAAGGGGCGAAAGATTAATTGAATTTTGCAGTAAGCACAGTCTAGTAGTAGCAAACACATTCTTACAACACCATCCAAGAAGGATCTACACGTGGAAAATGCCAAAAGACAAGGCGAGATCTCAAATAGATTACATATTAGTCAAACAAAAATTAGAAATCAAGTAAGGACTGTAAAGCTAACTCCTGGGGCTGATATATCTAGTGATCACAATCTAATTGCGATGAAATGCCAACTAAAATTTAAAAAACTAATAAAAAAGGGCGGGTCGCGAAAAAACTGGGATATATCTAAATTAAAAATAAGGAAACCCAAAAACTCTTCGAAAACGTAATGAATAAGAAACTAGAAGAAAAAACACCTACAATGTAGAAGCAGAAGAAATCGAACAAGAATGGAATGATTTGAAATCAAAGCCTGGCCGATACAGCCAACGAAGTCCTTCAATCAAAGAAAAACGAAATTAAAGCCATGGGTAATAGACAAAATACTGCAACTGATTGACGAACGAAGAAAATTTAAGAACAGAAAAGACGAAGAAGGGAAAGAAACATATAAAAAATTAAGATGGAAAGTTATAAGAGAATGTAGAAAAGCAAAAGAAAAAATGATTCAAGAAAAGTCAACGAAAATCTAGTATTGGGAAAAGTTGATGTAGTCTATAGGGCAATAAAAAGAAATTTTCAAGAATATAAGCCAAAAAGCAAGAACATAAGAGATGAAGGAGGCCACATTGTTAAAAGCAGAAACAAACAGGCAAATAGATGGAAGGAATACCTAGAAAAACTCTATGGAGAAGAAAAAACAATGAACCCATCAGAAGAAGAATCTGTGGACGAAAACGAATTAGGGGACCCCATACTCAGGTCAGAATTCGAGACAGCTTTGAAGGAACTAAAAAATAATAGAGCACCCGGAATAGACAATATACAAGCTGAAATCCTAAAGAACTCTGGTGGAAAGGCACGTGACAAACTTTTTGAACTAATTAGCAAAATCTATAAATTGGGAATTATCCCAAAAGATTTCCAAAAAAACAAAATAGTCACACTTCCCAAAAGACAGGCGTGGATAAATGTGAAAATTTCAGGACCATTAGGCTAACCTCACATGCCTCCAAAATCCTAACCAAATAATCGAAAAATTGAACAAAGAGTTGAAGATAATCTGGTGGAAGACCAGTTCGGCTTTAGAAGAAACAGAGGCACCCGAGAAGCAATTCTCTCTCTTAGACTAATAATGAAAGGAGACTTTTATCAGGGAAGAATCTGTCTACATCGGATTCATAGATCTAGAAAAAGCATTCGATAACGTCAATTGGGAAATTATGTTTAAAATCTTAAAACAGGCGGGAATAAAATTCAGAGAAGACTAATCTACAATCTATATCAAAACCTGACGGCAATTATAAATATTGGAGATGAGCAAAGAGAAGCCAAAATAAAAAAAGGTGTAAGACAAGGATGTGTGCTGTCACCCATGATTTTCAACTTATACATAGAAGAAGCGATTAAGGAATTCAAAGACAAAATTGATACAGGTATCGAAATCCAAGGTCAAAAGATCGCTATGTTAAGATTTGCCGATGATATTGCCCTTCTATGAAGCAATAAAAAGAATTAGAGGACGCCCTGAACGGAATTAACAAATCCTAATAGAAGAAATCAAAATGAAAATAAACAGAGAATAAAACCAAAGTCCTAGTATGTACAAAAAAAGAAAAAGAACAAACGGGACAGGAATGCATCAAAATTAACCAAGAAAACCTAGAAGGAGTTAAGGAATTCCGCTACCTACGAAGTAAAATAACATGGGATGGGAGGAGAGAAAACGAAATTAAATCAACAATTGCCCAAGCAAAAATGGGGTTTAATTCAAAATAAAAACTACTATGCTACTCCTCAATCAGCTTAGAAAACAGGAAGTTGCTATTGAAGACATATGGATGGAGCATAGCCATGTACGGGAGTGAAACCTGGACAATTAGAGAAGCGGAGAGAAAGAGATTAGAGGCTTTCGAAATGTGGTGCTACAGAAGAATGATGAATATCAAATGGATGGATAAAATTACAAATGAACAAGTCTTGGAAGAATCGGAGAAAGAAGAACCTTGTGGAAGAGTCTGAAGAAGAGAAGAGGTCAGATGATAGGGCACACACTGAGACATGGGGGACTGCTTAGGGATATCTTGGAGGGGAGGTGGGAAAGAAAAGGGGAAGGGGAAGACCCAGATTAGAATATTTCAACCAAATAATTGGGGATATGGGATGCCAGACATTTAGAGAGGTCAAACAGCTGGCGGGGGACAGAGTCGAGTGTAGACGGATTGTTGCATCAAACCAGTCTTAGGACTGTATACTCAATGATGATTAAGGAAAGAAAACAATTTATTTATCGAATACATTTTTTTCATTAAATAAATATATACAATGAATTTATTTTTATTAGGTAGATTTTTTAATCAAATAAATAAGAATTAATATATATTTATTATGGGCGTCCATTTTAGAAAATCATTCATACAAAATTGGTTTTTAATAAAATTAAAAATTTATTTTTTTAATAAAATTTCCTCGGTAGGCTTTCAAGCTAAAGCCTGCTGGGCATGTTTAATTTGATAATACAATTTCCAAATCAAAATGATTTAATTTTTTATTTTCGTAAAAAAATTCGAATTCATTTTTTTTTCCAATTTTTCAGGTACCTTAAAAATTGAAAATCTCTCTATCTATCTGCGTGTGTGATCAAATAAAATACTAATTTTTGGCACTAGAACGAACTGAACGATTCTGTGTTCTTGACTAGTGATAAGAATGGGGAATCCGGACCGACATAAAAAAGTATGACTACGTTTTTGAATTATCGTGGATTATGGGAATCTAGACAGATCGACATTAGATATTATTATGGGACCTGAGTGAACGTTCTACGACCTTTCGTTTTTCCGCTATCGTTGGTTTAGAAATCCGAATTAACCTATTATACATGAGAACGAATGAACATTTCTCAGTTTCAGACATTTCTCTCAAACCAAAACACAAACACTAAAGAAAGCAAAATATTAATTAGTAGTTAAAAAAAAATTAATAACTCGTACAAATATTTATTTTTATTTCAAATTATTTATTTCCAGTAATGAAGTTGTTGAAGGTTTTATTTTTGTGATTAATTTTATTAAGATTTGAATTTTTATTTAAATCACAAATAATTAATTAATTTTATTGGCTAACTAGACAAAAAACAAAGTGAGAAGCTAAAAAATTATTTATTATTTATTTTTATCTCTTACTTTTACGATTAGACATACATTTACATAGGGTAGGGCGCCATGAAACAATTTTAATTGAAAAAAGGCGCCGCGATTCGGAAAAGTTTGGGAACCCCTGGGTTGGTAGAAAGGGCCCTTTCAGAAGAGGGCCCCCGTGTGCCATGCGGAATAGCCTTGCCTAAAGCCTGTACTGTTTATATTTAGCATATATTTCACTTTTCGAAGAGATTGAAATATAACAATGAGCGTCTCTCTGCATTTGTGGCTTCAATTTCTTCTTGCTGACTCTTTCGCCCTTCGCTTTTAGTATAATTTTGAATTCCGTTTTGCCTTTTATTTTTTTATTGTTTTTTGAATGATCTACACACCTGGGCCTAAACTGTGAATATTTGTAAGAGATTTTATCGTAATTCTTACTGCTCATATGAGGCAAACTCCCTCAGATCATCGTACAAATTTAAATAAACAAACAAACAAACAAATTAACAGTACTTACTTGAAAATTCCTAAGCGATACTGACCCCATGAAAAATAATATTTATAATTAAAAAGACTGATGATCAAGGCCAAGCCTTCGAAACTATAGTCTAAAACAAATAAATAATATATATATACATATATATATATATATATATATATATATATATATATATATATATATATATATATATATATATATATTTGATATATATGTGTCTAAGTTTATTTGTATCAAGCAGAGGACAACCTCTTTGTTTCTCTTTATAATTCCTAAGTGAGTTTGTGAAACTTCTTTAAAGTACATACATATCTAAATCAAGTAACTTCTTCAAATGACCAACAGACAGGTTTTTATTGATGAATATAATCGTCTTTAAAGCCTTTGAACTAAAAATCTTATAGAAACAAAAATAAAGGGATTTGGAATGTAACAAAAGAAAGAGAAAACCAGATGTAGATGTTCCGTGCCCTCTGAGCATGTTTGTTACTATTCCCCATTAATTCTATAATAATATTTCTTTTTCCAAGAGACGGAGCGTGTTAGAAAACAACGCTTTACTAAAATTTTTCCTTGAGCAAATGCATTAAAAGCTTCATTTGAATTCATTAAAATTTCTAAAAGTTTACTATAGGTACTCGCTTTAATTCTTACGAAGCTGAAGAAAATTTCATTTTATAGATACTTAATACATATTATATAGGTAAATATTTTTATTCAATTTTAAGATATGCAAATGTCTCTAAATCTCTTTTATCATCGCTAAATAATAGCAATTTTAAGTCTTAAATTGTGCTGATTTAATTAATAGATTAGATGAAAAAATTTGTAAGAAAGGAATTACTTTTGAAAAAAATGGAAATTGAAAAATGTCAACTCTATATTAAAAAAAATAATATCTTTAAGGTTCTTATATTATCGTATTAGATATAAAACGAATATTAGTAGTAAAAGCTCTTGAATAAAATATGCTGAGAATAAAAATATAACATGTGGTTTTATCATAAAGTTCTACTAAAGGATTCAACATATATTTATATATTAATTTATATTTTAATAATATCAAATATTTAATATTTATATAATTATTTCCATTTTATCAAAAAAAAGAGACCCTCTAGAACAGGGCATTTTGAACTGTGGGTCGCGATCCCTAAACTTGTTGAGAGTGGTTCGCGAAAATTTGGTAATTATAAATAAATCTAGGCTATATATTATTTGGTTTAGTGAATGAATTTAATAGTATTACTACATTGGGGGTCGTTTAAAATTTTGTCGGGCGTAAGCACGTTGACAAGTTTAAAAAGCCCTAATTTATGATGGGATATTTTCATCAGAATGCATATAGTTTCAAAACCAAGCTAAATAGTCGTTAAACTAAATTATCTGGAAGATTTACAAAATTGTATTTAAATGTTTACCTTGTCTCTCTATACATGAAGGTTTGAACAATTCTCCACAATGCAGTCAATCAGTAGACGACAATAAAACGCAACACAGTGAAAAGACAATTATTACGCACTTGCCCCGCTGACTGCTCGACTCAGAATGAAATAAATGCATTTCAATGCAAAAACAGAGCAAAGAAAAAAGAATCCCATTACTTGATTAGATATCAGAAAGGAAAATAATTCCAGATAAATTAAAAGACTATTCAAAAAATTCCCAATTGATTTGAGATTATTTTTAAAAAACTAGTGTCTGCGTCAAATGATTTAAACTTAACTTTCCTTCATTAATTAAAAATCATCATTTTAGAGAAATAAAATTTGAAATAAATTTTTAATAAATAAAATAACAAATTATCGTCTAATTGTAATAAATTCCATCACAAATTTACAAAATCAGGTTCTACTGGTGTTATGACTACCTACTGGTTAAAATTCAACCGAACCACATAGACATTAACAGATATTCCGATAAAATAATTAATATCTTTAAAAATATAAATGTTCACTATACAAGGTTTTATAGTAGACCGCGACGCGGTAAATTGGATTTACAAATGAAGATTTAAATAAGATTGAAGTAATTTTTCTAGACGGACTGATAAGTGAATTGAGTGGATATTGATGAGGCAGTCCAAAATTCAAAAAAAGAAGATAATTTAAACTATCTTTTTATTCATAAACAGACGTTTCGGAGGCTTAGTCCATCCTTCTTCAGGGTTTTGAAAGGTCAGTGAACGAAATCCAATTTGACATTCCCTTCTGTCTCCTCTCTCAATAGCAGTAACAATATTATATCGTATTTCATTCTCAGAGAAATCTAGTAGTAACCCTGAAGAAGGATTAAATTATCTTATTTTTTGGAATTTTGGATTGCCTCATCAATTTCAACTCAGAAGATTTAAATCTTTGAGTAAAATATTTAACGCGTTTTCATTATGTCAGAGGGGTTCGCTCCTCACAGGGTAGCCAAATGGCCCGGATTGCTGTTACTGGCACTCGGGTTCGATTCCCGAGGGGGTGAAAAACAATTCTTCTGATATATAATTAAAAATAATCCATTCCGTCGGACCTAATAGATGACACTGACTTATGATTTTCTAAGAATATAATAATAAGTGCCTGGAGCACCGAGGGATGTTCGGTAACTTTTTGCCTCTAAATAGCTTAATAACTCTTGAGACTTGATAAGTACACCAATTAAAAAAAAAATCGTTAGTGCCGTTTTTGAGCAAATTAAAAATCCTTCATGTAAATGTCCACTTCCGGTGTTCCGATTTCAAGCAAAACGTTGCTGTACCCCATCTAGCTTATATCGAGATTAAGTTTCGAATTTCGTAGCTCTGAGATTTATGGTTGCGAAACGTAGGAGGGTGGGTACATTCTTACGTACATAAACATCAACTTCTGGTACTTATATTTTAGTCAAAATCTTGTAGCCACTAGATAGCTTATAAGTTTCAAATTTCAAGGCTCTGGGACTTACCGAAGACGAGATATGAACGATTAAAATATTTATTTTGCGACATGACTAATTTACACACCCTTCCTTTCAATCGGATTAAAATTTATACACGAACAATAACTCATGACACTTGATAAGTAGGTACACCAATTTTTAGCGAAATCGTTAGAGCCGTTTTCGAGAAACCGATTATATATTGAGAATATATATATATATATATATATATATATATATATATATATATATATACAAGAATTGCTCATTTAATAATATAAGATAGAATAATAATATAAATATAGTAATAAAAAAATATTAATAATATTAAATAAAATTTTTAAAGATACTTTATATTACATTTTTTGCTCTTAATTTTCATTTTATATTTAGTGTCAATCAAGACGATTTCTGGGAGGGGACCTTCTTGCTTGATTCCTATAAACTTTATTAAGGCAAATTCGTCAGACAAAATTTTAACTCTATACAAAAATGAACTAAATAAGTTTAGCCTAGTTCTAGATAACTGCACTCACTTGGTCATTTTTTTATTCTGATTTTTTGATTGATTTGTTTCTATTTATTTACAAAAATGTTGCTAATATTTAAAAAGATATTGAGAAATTGTAATATTTGACATAATATACTTTATATTTTTTTCTGGTTTAGTAATAAAGATGATTGTAATCATATTGATAAATGAATTTTTTTTAATTTAGATTTATTTACAATCCACTCTTTGAACCAAGCACGAGAGAGAAGAGCTCATGGAATTCCGAAATAATTTAGATTGCGCTATATATAAAATGTAAATTCACAAAAAAACTATAAAAGATATATAGATTTTTTATTATATCGCTTGGCGAAGGAAAAACATTATTAAAAAATTATATACATATATTTAATAAAGTGTAGGTTCTACTTTCAAAGAATTTTCATAAATGTTTGTTTTTAGCTAGTAAATGTATTGAGAGAGGCACAAATACAAATACGCTACAGAACACTTGATAAAAAAACCCAGCGGTCAGAGAAATTCCTGGATGAATTTCTTTTTCTTTGCTGCCTATAAGCAGTTAATAAATATGATAAATTATGTTTATAAAAATATAAACAGCGATTTTGTTCATGTTATCATTTATGGTAACATTTACAAACAAATGAAATTTCCTCAATTCATCCTCAAAGAGGAATCTTTCCTTTCTCTCTCCAAAGATAAAAAAAATTATCCACATCTCGCCTTATAGCCCTGCGATCCTCCCACACCGGATGAGTGGCTCTCAGGGTGGGGCCACTGCAGAACGGTACAAAAACCTAATTTATATAATGATATTCTATCATTTGAATTCATAGAGATGAGAAAATATCATAACTTTTTCTTAAATTTCTGCCTAATAAAATAATTTTAAGTAATTTGTATAACGCTACAAATTAATTACTGCCACAGGCAGCTAATAAATTATAATTGATTAGTACTAACCAATAAACAAAGGCTATTACGTATGCACTAACAATGCCTAGGGTTATTTGTTAATTGCCACACAAGGATATATATATATATATATATATAAATTTGAATGGAGGTTATTATTACCATTTACTAATAACAGTAACTCTGTTAATTAAATTTAATGAACTTCACAAATTGAAAAAAGTGAAAAAATAAAAACATAATGGGCCAAAAACTTAACAAATAAATAGAGAGACTGTCAGTCATAAGTACTATTTAGCATAAAAATACGAAAACTATCAAGAATAATGAAATAAGAATAAAAATATGATTAAGTTGCTGTGGATAAATTGTAAATATTAGCTTTTTTCAAATAACATATTTATATTCTAAGAAATTATCGTGGACCTCATCTGAAAACTAATCGAATTACGTGTTGTAAGACTCAGGTGATTATTATATTGTAATGGCAAACTTTTTGGAATTATCTCTTTGTGAGGACAACTAAAGAAACCGGTCGCGGTCGAGGGGTTGGCTTGGCCTTGAGTCATCTAGAGTGGATCCCCTTCCCGACGTTCCGCATAACTCCGACAGGCTTTCTAAGGGGCAGTTGTATATCGGTTGATAAAGTCCTAGTAAAAGTTGACAAGAGTAGTAAAATTTAGAATTCACATTGTGCCCGGCGAGATGGCCAATCAGATGGCTCGCACTTTCATCTGATTGGCCATCCGTCCGGGTACAATGTGAATTCTAAGGTTTTACCCTTGTCAACTTTTACTAAGACCTTACCAATGACATACAATCAGCCTCTAAGGGCCGGTTGTATGTTGCAAGTGAAGCTTATTACACTAACACAGGGTAGATGGTAAATGGAGGATTGGCCATCCCAGTCTCTCCATTTACCATCTACTCTGTGTTAGTGGTAAAAAGCATTTACTTTGCGACATACAACCGGCCCTAAGTCCTCAGAATTAAAAGGCTCCTTTATATTTAAATGCCCGTCGTATTTACCAAATCGATCACTCCTGAAACCAAAATGTAGGGAAAGTGAAAAAATAACATACATTTTTTTAAACTAAGCAAGGAGCAATTCACCGAGTTGTACATCTCCGGTCAAAGCCAGATATTGATTTTTTTTAATGCATTCGAATATAAGAAGGTGCGCACCAGTAAGATGAAGCCCCTATGGATCTCGAAAGACCCTTATAGGATGATTCAAAACTTATCGTACAAACTTCGTGGGGAGGTAGGGATGACGTCAGGAAACCGATTTCACATAGGAAAGTATGTTTGCGAATGTACGCAAGAGGACGCTGTGTGTACCCAATCAGTCCGACACTCCTGCCTGACGTCATCCCTACCTCCCCCACGAAATTTGTACGATGAGTTTTGAATCACCCTGTATTACTGAAGAGAAGGGAAAGTTGATCAAGGGAGAAGGTGGATGGAGCCTTAGGTGTTTGTCCACCCGGGTTTTGAAGGTTTGAAGATTATAAGTGCTGGGAAAGATGGAGGCCGGGAGAGAGTTCCAGTTCCTTGAAGTCATGGGGACATACGTATTGACAAATGAAGTAGTCCGGTACTTTTCTAATTTAACCGCGAAAGAGTGTTGGGATGCTACGCATAAAGAATGATTTAGGAGGAATACTGATTTTAACTCAATTGCAAGCTAAATAAGTTCACTTTTAGATATATGTGAAAAAAAGTTTTAATATATAAATGATTAGATCCATAAATTAAAACTCCGAACTTATATTTCACTACGAATGCATACCTAATTGTGGAATATAGTATGCCTTATATATTAAACGTGTTTTATTTGATACATTATATTCTAATTATATAGTACAAACAAATATGATCAAAAAGAATTTCATTCTTTTTGTAATTTTTCTTTCAAACGAATTTTCTCTTTGCTGGAGTTCATAAAAAAGATAAGAGAAAGAAAGAAATAAAAGATTTCAACTCTATTTACTAAAAGATTGGGACTATTGACAAAGTAATTATCATCAGTTGGGTGAATGTAAAAAACAATAGAGCTATTGGTATTATTTAGAGGATTTCA